>OZ020193.1:89830061-90416061 GCA_963971165.1 Philopedon plagiatum | reverse complement strand
CCATTGCCCCCCACTCACACTAAACCTAACCTATTCATAATTGTTTAAGAATTTTAATAAAATCACTGATACAATGATTTTTTTTAAATTCTATTTAAATGTATTTTTCTCGAATGTTAATTTTTATTCCTAAAATTCCTAACCTAAAGTATCGGGTATGCAAGCTAGAAACACTCTGTATATTTGACGTCACTACGTAAGCATATTGCTCATATTGTATAGGGAGTATTTCTTTGTCATAGTTAAAAAGACGGCTTCAAAAATTTAAAACATTTTTTAAGATAAGTTAGCAGCTTGTCATTGTACTCTAAAACCGGCAGGATTTATAATTATTCCAAATCTCAAGTCGATATCGTGTAGCATTTCAGAAAACATTGTGTTATAATAACCCACGGATAGCCACAAGGATAGATGGACGGACGGTCAAGTCACACCAAAGAAAGAAGAGAAAATATACTTCGGATAACAAGAGAACGTAGTAAATCAAAAAATGAAAGATAGGACTGTATCGCTAGATGTCAAACTGTGAAAATGTGAAAGCTTGTGCCGTTCAATGTGCTTTCGTCTTGCTTTATTAAATAGCGGATCTGGAGAGATTTAAGTGTTGAACAACATTTCAAAGGCTATTTCTTGTGTTCAGTCTTACTTTGACTGGAACAGAAGAAAATGGCGCCTATAGCCACCAAGTAAACTTTGGGGAAGAACTCGGGACTTAAGTTTTGAGTGGTACAGCGGCAGTTAGATCCATTATCATGATCACTTACGGCACGGTAGTCTGGTGACAGAAAATGGAATAGAGGCAGGCGGAAGTGGAGCCCTTAAAGATCCAAAGGATAGCCTGATTCTGTATTACTGGAGTCATTAGAGGCACTTCAACTGCAGCCAACTGTTCTTAACCCTCCTAATACTAACTGGGGTAGTTTTGTACCCCAACTTATTTTTTTTGAGGTTATTTTGCAATATCTTTTTTTCCGTTTGTTATAAATTGAAATCGTCCTAGAAATACTCATTTGAAGTAATGTCCTACATTATCTACAAGGTTCATTAAAAAAAAGATTTATACTGTATGTAATACTACAGCACAAAGTGGCTGGTGTGCAAGAATATCCCAGTTCGTATTCCGTATTAAATGATTTAACGCCTATGGTGGGAGTACTAAAACACAGTTCTAAACGGGTTATGTGTAGAAAATATTCAAATTGAGTAAAAACTGCATTTTGTTAACAGTATAAAAGACTGTTTTTCTTTACTTTTTTATTTGTTATTAATATAAATCATTTTCTAATTAATATATTTAATTGATTTTTAGTAATGGGGGTTGTTTTTATTTAAATAACAAAACAAACAAGGTTTTGTTGACAAAATAAGCTGGGATCGGTTGGGGTACAAAAATACCCCAGTCAGTAGTTTATGTTGGTTAAATAAGTCAGTATTAGGAGGGTTATCCTTCCACCCCTATATATTTTTATCAAATTTGAGGCGAGATGTGTTGTTTGTGTGCTAGTTTACATTATCAGATACACAACGACCCGCAAACCATTCTATTACTTTAAAAAAATATTGATATACACACTGAGTGATACAAAACTACAAAGACACGTAACGATAACGACAGAGCTGACCGACATTCCTCGGAGGAATGTTTTTCTTGTCTGTGTTCATCAGTGATGGATAGTTAAGGGGCAACGTTAACTCTTTGGTGCAGTAGCAAGATTAAAATCTGCAAGAACGTTCAGAGGTCCGGTTTGGAACACCAAAAACCCTGATTCGCTGCGGTTTGGCTATGTGGATGGAGCTACAACACTAGTCTTACAAGAACCGCGTTCTGGGGCAAAGACAAGGATAAATAATGCTGGTTCACATTACTAAAGTATTGACCACAGAAGTTCTGAACTTAACAGTAACCAGCTAAGGCTTGTAGCGGGGCTAATAATGGTTTACTGCAACTTAAGGAAGCACTTGCGCACAATGGACTTTTATAAGGATGAAAATTATGTAATGAAGAGTGGAAGAGAGCCTCTTATGTCATACGCTAATTCGGTTCATTCTCTCGTTCGATATTAATAAACCACCTAAAAAAATTCGATGACCATGAGACAGCTAGGTCAATGATTATTTAACCAGATAAAGATGGAAAACCTTGTTAACTAGGCCCATTATAACGGGGATCACAATAGACAGAAATCTGACTGAGACTATAGGAATATACAATATATATTATAATCCAGTCCGACCCAACAACAGAATGTCAAATCTTATGTTTAGTCTTAGTTTGATCCAAGTTTAACCAGGCTTCGATTTATAGATTATATACATATAATTATGTTGTTTCATAAACACATCTTTGAGTTATTTTGCGTTTTTATCAAACTATTAAAGTGCTATTGCTATTTAACAAACTTAAGCACTGAATTTAGAACACACTATATATATTTAGATTTGCAACCCAAGCAAACCGATAAACTCTACATAAAAAGGTCGCTAGTCTTTTGGCGACAATTACTTTATTACGATAACAGTGTTAATAGAATAAAATTAAGCATCGGTATTACATATCTAAAAATAATGAAGCCGAGTATATGTGTATTAACTTTTGCGGTTCTGTTGATAACTCTTGTACAGGGTAAGTTACGTTATAAACATGTTAAATGCCGGGTATTTGATGCTTTTAGCACTGTATGTACTTACTGACTTCTTCAGTAAAAACAATATAACACCAGAAGTAAACTGGAGACTATTTTAAAGTAGTATATCTGCCTAATGACAAAGTTCTATTTATTTTTCAAATAAAGGTCGTATGCCAATTTACCAAGTTTGGACCTTATAGTGTTTAAAAAAAGCATTTATTTTACCACTTTCTTCTTTGATAATAGGGAGTATGATTAATCAAAAGCAGAACACCTCCTGACAGAATATTATAAACGTGCTTATCATTTTTAGAAGAAATGCTTTTCTTTGAAGCAAGCAACAAATCTAGCTTCTAGGATCAGCGAAAACTGAGATTTTTGCGCTTGAAAATTTTCACTAATCAATAGAAAAACTATTAACTAGATACGTAAGCCTCTATGGTAATCTCGTTTACCATGGAGGTTTTTTTACCGTAGTTTATCTAACTGAACCGGATTTAAAAATTTGAAAAATATATTCTGAAATATTTTCTATAACTTTTGTTTTAATCATTAGATCCTAATTAGTGAGGCATAATACGCAGTTTATATTTTCATTATTTTTAAGATTAATATTTACTTGTACCATAAGGCATCAGACAAATATATCGGAAAATTCAGAAATCTAGACTATAATTCAGGTGACTGGAAAGTGTACTTGGAGCCCCACATTGACGACGCACAAATCTTTACTATAATTTTAAATGATATGGGATATATGCAACTTAAAGCAAAGGACCAGTATGTTATTAATATCTATTTAACTTATTTTTTTTTAATTTCTTTATACTATTGTAAGGCCAGCGCAAAATTAAGTAAAACAAATTATTTATATATTAACATGGGACCTTCGACCACGTATGGCATGCTGCAGTCCTTAATAAACTACCTTCTTACAGTCTGCCTTCCATACTATGTACCTGGATCAGTAGTTTTCTTTCCAATCCATCTATCGTGGTGAACCACATCTAACTAACGTTCTATTAATGCTGGTATTGCTGGTGTGCTCAAGGTTCAGTCCTGGCACTAACCCTATTTCTTCTTTATATTTATAACCCGATCTCGCCAGCTACTTATCCCATCCACCGTTACGCTGACGACACACAGTGCAGCGATCTTATGGGGAATTGGGACAAAAATCAGAACACGGACAAATTAATATTATCACCTAAGTTATTTACTACAAATTTGTCGGATATTAGTTTATATTTAAACCAAAATGCATTTATTTTCTATTGTAACGTTACAAAAAAAAATGAATTTGAACTTATGCGTCCCGAATAACATATTATTAACAGTAGAAATCATACTTAAAATAAATAATATTATAAATTTCAATCGTCAATAAAATAAATATCTAGGAAGGACAGGAAGGAAAAACATATGTAGTTATAATATGTATCTTATTTTGCCTCTGAGTCACTTTCACTTGCTTCGCTATCTTCAAGAGTAGTCGTGATATTATATGCTGATCAGAGTCTTCTGTAAAGGCAATGTATTCTGTAATGGTTTTTTAAAGGCGATCACTTTATTCACCCTAATTTCAAGCTGTCACAAACGAATTTAATTACTAGTTTAGGTTTATCGGGGTTTAGTACACTATAAGAGTTCATAATTAATTGTTTACAACACTTTCAAAAAACAACTGTCCACAGCTCAAGCAAAATTGCAACTCGTAAAATAGGTAATGCACTACCTGTAAGTAACTCTTATTTCACAGCCATAAAACTGAAATGACACCTGATAATTCTAATTAGGATTTCGTGAAAACCCTTAACTGGAATGTTTATTCTCTATTAGCTGGTAATCACATGTATAATCAAGAGTAAATATTTATATTTTTATTCACGGGTCGCTGCACTGCGCGACAGTACTTTTCACTTCAATATTTATTTTTCCATACAAGTCTCGAATCTAGGGTTGGATAATAGACACAAATCTGGGCTCCTATTCCGTTTGCAAGATCTCCAAATATAATTCTTAGGATGAAGTGCCAAAAACCTTCTTTTGTTCAACGGCTCCAAAATCCAGCCTTGCTCGCCATCCATGATGGCCAAGCCCTATAGAACAAAAAATGTTGGCATCGCTTTCGAACATGATCTCAACTGGCATAAACACATTACTTCAACAGCCACACCAGCCGATAAAAAACCCAACTTGTTCTCACATCTAGGGAGGGGCATCATCTTCAACCCTTAACTTCATTGATTTAATGCAAAAGAGAGGCAGCCGACTCGTCAATGATCCTGTTCTCGCTTAACGTCGCACTGTTGGAAATCTGTCTCTTTTCTACAGATTTTGCTCAAAAGAACTCATTGCTATCATTTCCCAGACTTTTTCTAACAGAATAATAAGAGGCGCGTCACATATTATGTGTGTCTTTAATATCCAGCTACCGAAACCTAGAACAATCCACTTCTCTCTTGTTTATACTTGGAGTTTTCATATTATGGAACAAATTGCCTGCAGAGATTTTCCCTTCCCACTCCAACCTTCAGTTCTTTATGTCCTGTATCAATAGATTACATTTCCCCTCTTTTAGATGCCTATGGTACGTTGGTACTTAGACTTGAGGTCTACATCGATTGTGCCATTTAGAAAAATATATTATGCGTTTTTTTAGGTTTATTATGTGTGTCGTACCGACCGTTTCTAAAACCAGTGGTGGCTCGTCAGGTGAAGCAAATTTTCACCTAAAATATTGTAGTAAAAATACAGTAATCCCTCGATTAACGCTGGTTTAGAAATGACATTTTAAATTATTTCTTAGACAAAATATTTTAGGGTAAAAATTTCAAGAAACTAATTAATTTCAAGATATTAGAGGTAATTCAATGAAATTTGAATTCTATCGATAAAATCTGATAAAATTTATGAAAAAAGCTTGGAAGTAAAATTTTCTTCAGAACTTTCTCAGACCTCAGGTGAAGCGGCCAAAAAAATTAACTTTTTTCGCAAATTTTAAAATTAAATATTTTTTTACGAAAATGATTCTAGAGTACCCAATAGTAACATCCTATAATTTGGTGTGGGTCCCAAGCGTAGGAACTGAGATACGACACATCTAAAATTTCACGGGCCGCGCCTGTTCGAGTCGTGTGGGAGAGATCATTCACCCCGTTCATGATACAATAAAACGAAAGTATGATACCAAACCGTGTCAAAGTCGTCCGGGTTCGCGCATGACGTCACGCTGTGAGTTATTTTTGAAATTTATAACGCGTAATATAGAGTTTACGTTAGTAAAGGCGATTTTATATAAATTCTATTGGCAATATACTTTGCCTCCTGCTTATAATATAAATTTCAAAGTATATGGTTTAAAATAATCATGTAAATAAAGGGATAAATTAATTTAAAATAATAGATATTGTTAAATTGCCTGCCAATTGCGGTCTACGTATTTATTTATGTGAGAAGAAAAGGTAAATAATTTTGTAAAATAAAACTATGCCTAATAATTAAGATAATAATTTTTATTTAGAGGCATATTCTTATTAAAATATATACCTACAGAGTCTTCCGAAAATATGTTATAAATAATAATTTTGTTTGTTCCTATAATTTGTCAAATATTTTTTGCGGTGAATAACATCTGCATGTTTGCAGCGGAAACATATTTTTTAGAATAGTTCTTTTGGGTTTTTTACACTTTAAATAGTAACTTATTAAAAATTATTGTATTTTCGTATTCTTTGATTTTTCCAATTTAAAAAATCTTAAAATGCCAAAAGCTATTCTAAACAAGACAAAAATATCTAAATTTATGAAATGAGGTAAAACAAGAAATAATTTTTTAAGAAAATGGCCTTTTTTCAGTCTGTTTATTTGTCGTATTTTCTCGATTAAAGTCTGGTGATTCGTTACCGTGGAGATTTTTAGCAGTTGCACAGTAAACTTTTTTATTGAAGCGAGTCTGTAAAAACATTAAACACATTTGACATTCATGACACGACACAATTCATGCTTTAAATTACCTTCATAATCACTTTCGTTAAAATGTCTAACTGTTAACAGATTCTAGCATTTTTCACATTAAACTTAACTTCCCGTTTGCACAGACGCTTCGAAACACTTTGTGTTTCTTTGTCTTTGGGGAAGCTAAAAACCTTAATATCTGGCATAAAGCCCTTGTATTGATTGTGTACATCACAACCATACACATATAGGGTGGATCGAAAAAATCTTTTTTTGGATTTTCAGTTGACCTTACCTGGCGAAAGTTGTCAGTAGATATCATGATTGTTTTAGCCAAATCTCAGAATTTTCGAACATCATCTTCAGGTTCCCCGCGAGTGTCAAAGTTTAGGGAAAATGTCAATTTTTTACCTTTACCAAAAAAATAACGGAATGTTTTTCTTTAATTATTTTACTTGGGCTGATATGCCCAATCAATGTTGTATTATTAAAAAAAAACTCGGAATTTTTGATAAGCATCTAGAGGTTCCCCTGCTGTATAAAAATTAAGAAAAAAATTAAAATAAAAAACTTTTTAAAAAAATATATTTTGTGTAATTTTTGTTAAGCAAATGATTTTTGTTTTGCTTGACAGACGAAACAAAATCATTTTGTGGTATTAAAATATGGAAGCTTGTACCTAGAGTCTATTTTGGCCCTAATGAATCCGTCTCTAGCTTCTTGGCCTGAAACAGCTAGAGAAGCCTCTGTTACAAGCTTAATACTCCTCTCCACAGCTTGGGTGTGGCAAGAAAATGTAGGAAGAGGCATATTTTAAAATTTATGCCATACCCAAGCTGTGGAGAGGAGTATTAAGCTTGTAACAGAGACTTCTCTAGCTGTTTCAGGCCAAGAAGCTAGAGACCGATTCATTAGGGCCAAAATAGACTCTAGGAACAAGCTTCCATATTTTAATACCAAAAAATGATTTTGTTTCGTCTGCCAAGCAAAACAAAAATCATTTGCTTAACAAAAATTACACAAAATATATTTTTTTAAAAAGTTTTTGATTTTAATTTTTTTCTTAATTTGTATACAGCAGTGGAACCTCTAGATGTTTATCAAAAATTCCGAGCTTTTTTTTAATAATACAACATTGATTGGGCATATCAGCCCAAGTAAAATAATTAAAGAAAAACATTCCGATATTTTTTTGGTAAAGGTAAATAATTGACATTTTCCCTAGACTTTGACACTTGCGGGGAACCTGTAGATGTTCGAAAATTCTGAGATTTGGCTAAAGCAATCATGATATCTACTGACAACTTTCGCCAGGTAAGGTCAACTGAAAATCCAAAAAAAGATTTTTTCGATCCACCCTAATACACAACACCCTCATTTTCACTTTTAAACCCTTAAAAGGGATATAGAAACACCAAAAAATAACTTTAAAACATAACCCGATCTTAACAAGGACTTGTCTTGTTTACAAAATATGGCGGAATTACTCACAGCGTGACATACATGGCCACGCCCACCTGCGCGGTATTATATCTTCTTGTATTTGTATCATGCACCCCGTCATGAAGCAGCAAATTTAGTTAATTTAATACTGCTAGTTGCATGTAAAGGTCTTTGATGGATAAAATTCTCTTCTCTTCGCTTCGCGACGCTTCGCCTAAGTGTGCGTGCACCTTTAAGGTGTAATTTCTGGGCTGACTTTAGGTAAAAAAGTTTATGTAAACATGTCTCAAAAGTGCTTTATTTTGAGATCTTAATATTTTTATGTTTTAGCGAAAGATACTTAAACAAATATAGGGGATGTGCTCTATATTTAGACCAAGTGATGTATTACAATAGCTTCTCTGATACCAGTAATCAGTTGTTTACTCTTAACAGCGATGATACCATTGGAATCCGATGCAGTGAAACATTATTTTTAACAGCGAGCGAAGACAATACTTATATTAAATTGAAAACACGCACAAAAGACACCGACATTGAAAATTTCGTTTTTAAAATTATACCACAAGAGAACATGAACGATGGCGAGATTTGTTGAAGTGTGGTTCAAAGAAATTTCTAAATAGTTAAGATGAACCAACATTACATTAAGATTTCGCAATAGTATGTATGCATTGAGTTGAATAAATATACATTGAGTTTAATCGAAAATTCTTACTTTTATTTTAAAATGTTTGCAGAACAAAAGTAAAAGGCATAAATGCGTTTTCACATTCATACAGAGCATTTCCATTCAAACGAGCCACCCTGGTAGTGTCGTTATTGTCAAGTTTAAAAAAAAAATCTTGTCACGCGAACTTTTTGTTTCTACCTGGATACTCTTTGATGTGGAATTTGACTGTTTTGCGGTTACCAAATACGAAAGTGATGTCGAGTAACTCCTCATTTAAAAGGTGCTTTATTTTTCCATTCAGTTATATTTCATTAGTTGAGACAATGTGCATACTTCCTTTGAAAAATAAAATTTATTTTGGGTTTTTAATAAGCCAGTGTATCTGGCAGATTTAGTTGATGAATTTAGGACACAGTGTATATAATTAAATGTGGTGTAAAGATAAACTTTACAAGAAAGGTCGCTAGTTTTTTGAAAGATAATTACTTTATTGCAATAATAATGTTAACTGAATAAAATTAAGTATTAATAAATCGTTATTATGTATCTAAAAATGATGAAACTATGTATTTGTGTGTTCACTTTTGCAATTTTGGTATCCCTTGGACAAGGTAAATCACTAAATAAAATGTGCCCCTTCTTTCTAAAACGGCACCAAATTTTAACAGGTTTTAATAGTTTTCACAATTTTACTAAAAAATGTCGACAATGTTACCATAAAGTGTAGTCTAAGTTTACTGACATACTATTGACGGCTTGCGTTATTTACTATAGAACACAGAGATATGTTAGAAGATCGCTTTCACCAGATGACGTCAAAAATAAAATTGCGATAATTTTTTTGTATGTTCTAAGCTAATACACGATAATAATATGTAGATTCATGATAGAACAAGATTTGTAAACATCATTAATGTGTCACTCATCTAAAGTAAAGGAATCAAGGAACGTATGGACAAGTATAGCACTAACAAATACAGTAATTCTTATAAATTAATTTTTTTGATAATGATGTGACTTTTAAAACTCAAATTTCGAAATTCGCCAATAAGACTTTTAAGCGTTCTTAATATTGGCTAAAATAAATGACTTTATTTGAAGTAAGCTCTAAATCTAGTTTTAGGACCAGATAGAATTAGTGTTGTAAAATTTCCGGAAATATATTTTTGGAAATATTTCCGGAAATATTGGAAATATATGGAAATATTGGAAACAAATTAAAGACTAAAACAAAATTAAGAAAAATCAAAAAACTAATTTATTTAAAAAATAACAACAAAAAATAGAACGCTTCTTATACATGAACACAAATAAAAGTTAAACATCAAAAAAAAAATATAAATAGGGTCAAATTTGTAAAAAATAAATAATTATTTTTAACAAACACGTCGAGCAAGAGGCATATCTTCATTGCTGTCGTCATCATCCTCAATATTATCTTCGGCATTAGGGTCTTCTTCCTCAAAATCTTCAATAGTGTCGGAAGTAAAAATTGACCTATCGCCTTTTTCTATTTTCTTTAGTAAGTTTTCATTGTGGAATACGTAGAGTAGTTTAGCCGCTCTGCCATTAGTAAGCCTGTTTCTCTTTTTAGAATGAATGTGACTATAAACGCTAAAACTGCGCTCCGTGGCTGCTGAAGATGCTGGCATCATCAAAATTCGTGACGGTACTTTTGATAATGAAGATAAAGAACAAAGTTCTTTCCACCAGGAGACTTTATCAAAACTACTTTTCGATATAAAATTATTGCCAAACAATTTACCACTTCTACAACGGTAATTTGCTATTTCATTTATTATTTCTTGCTCTGTTATATTGAGTTTATTTTTTGCTGAAAGAATTTGTGTTTAATCAAGTTCAGAACCTTGTGATTTTGGATCTAGTAATTCTAGATCTACTAGTACGCAGCATAATGTACGGATTTAATAACAAATTTTTCTCTTTTGTCAACAAACTCCAACAATTCAGTTTTCTCTCTGTCGTTAAGTGGGGATAATGGAAGGTTGTTCTGAACGACCCTCTTAATATTATGAAATGCTTTTACAGCAAAGTGAATAGTGCCATAATCTCCTTCAACTAACAAATTATGCGAATTAGACTCCGACAGGCTCGGGACTTCCCAGATGCCAGCCGTAGAAATCCAAAGATGTCAATAAATCGGAGAATTGTCGAGCTGGAAATATTCATAATAAATATGTGTTTGTGAAAACTGTACCTGTTATTAGTTTAATGTTTAGGGGGTTACAAAATATAAAAGATATAATAATAAAATAATAAACATTTGTTTTGAATCATTTAGAACAAGTCTTAAATATATTTTTTAAATATTTCCAATATTCCCAATATTTCCAATATTTTCGAGACACGTTCGGAAATTTCCACTATTTCCATTCCCATGGATATATTTCTAACGGAAATATTTCCATTTACAACACTAGACAGAATTGAGATTTTTTGGGTTTTAAAGCCCCTTTAATCATAATAATTGCACTGGGGAAGATTATATGGATCAAATTTATTTTCTGGGGACAGGTTTGCAGGCTGAAATAAACCTCTTACGTTGTACAAACAATTTAATCAAAAATTAAACTATTTGGATACTGCTTGTGTGTATTCATGTTAATGTCATCACCAAAAATGACTCTAAACCTCAATTAAATCTTTGCACGCTCAGGTAATTTGACATGTTCACTGAATTACTTATGACCTTTATTTTGTAAGTGACGTTTACAAATTAGGGATCGGGTAAGTGATTACTAAGACCCGATTCGAATATTACATTCCAGGAACGGACTCCGTTGAAAAGGCAACGTACACAGAAAATATTAAAAACAATTTTGACAAGACTGAGTTATTGAGGTCCGAAAATCTAATTTTGTCTAACCGATGATAGAAAAATTAACGGGGAGGGGAAGGTGGGATAAAAAGAGATCGATTGGCAATTTCTTGCAAATATGTGAACTAATAAATGCAATTTTCGGGGATATTAAGGTCATAAAATCTAATTTTGTGTAACTGATGTTAAGAAAATTAAAGTGGGGTATGGGGTGGGTGGGAGAGAAGCGGCTGGAAAGTTCTCCAAAATGTTAACTAATATGGCATATTCAGGGTTATTGAGGTCAGAAAATCTAATATGACATAGACATTACAAATAGTTAAAGAGGGGGAGATAAGATAAGGGGAGGGAGAATAAATGCACTAACAATTAAGGGATATTTTTTTCTTATAAAAATCAACAAAATTCCATTAACCGCAGTAATAAATACATAACAATATTATTTCATACTTTTCAGTGCTTTTCCTTTTGTGAAGTTGGTTCTTTTAAAAAAAAAATTAGGGACAATAATTCATATTACAACCTGACAAAATATATCATTAATTTCATTTTATTTACTTTTTCCATCAGTTACCTGAGTCCGACCCCGATTTTTGCGTCATGTAACCGATTTTTGCGCCACGTTATATTGAAAACCGGTCTCTAATGTTAAATGCGTAGTTGTAGCATTACTATCGGAGATATATTCTTAAAATGGGTTAAAATGTAGACACCCAAGTACATTCCCAGAAATTCCGTGTGCATGTCTAGCACGCTCGATTTACGCGTGGTATACTGTGCAGATGTCAAAAAATGAAAAATAAAAAATTCGAAAAAAACTTAAACTTAACAACAGGTAGAAAGTTAAATACGTAGTTGTTGCTTTACAATTGAAGATATGTATATTCTTAAAAGTGGATGGGTTGGAATGTAGAAACCAACGTTCATACTCTGAAATTCCGTGCACATGTCTAGCACGTTCGGTTTGCGCGTGGTACCCATTTTGGTATACTGCGCATGCGCATGTAAAAAAACGAAAAATAAAGATGTCGAAAAAAAGGTTTGTAAAAAAAGGTAAAAAGTTAAATATCTATGTAGTTGTAGCTTTGCTATTGGGGATATATTATTAAAAGTAGATTGGTTCGAATGTAGACACCAAAGTATATCTCCTAAAATTTCGTGAGCATGTTTAGCAAGCTCGGTTTGCTCGTGGTACGCATTTTGGTCTACTGCGCATATGTCAAAAAAAGGGAATTAAAGAAGTCGAAAAAAAAAGTTCGGAAAAAAGTTGTTATTCGCTGTAGATAAAATACTCTTATGTTGCATCACATTTTACTTTGCTGCATAAAACCAATTTGAACATTTCTAATTTGTCATTTTTAGTAAAACTGGCTTTGTAACTTGAATTCTTGACTTATTTAATAATAATCATTAACACTGATAACTCAAAAATGATAAATTTTGAGTTGTGCCACTATTATACTCAGCAAGCTACCGACATGTAAGTTGATTAAACTTTAAAGAAACATAGAATAAAAAGTTTCAGATCTAGTAACAATAAGGTTGAACTTAGCTCTACAGTTAGGAGAACTTGGTTGCATTTTACACTGATGTTTTTGTTGAGATTGACTTTTGTTTAAAACAATTTATAGGATAACAAGTTATGGAAGCTCAAACAGCAAGGCGTAATTCACATTTGACCTATTTTTAATTTTAGGCAAGGTTAATATTTACTTACACCATGAAGCATCAGAGAAATATATCGGAACATTTAAAGGATCAGTTGATAGAACTTTGTATTTGGTGCCCAGTATCGATGAAGCACAAATTTTTACAATAATTTTAAATGATATGGGATATGTGAAACTTAAAGCAAAAGACCAGTATGTTATTAATATTTATCTTAGAGATTTTTTTAAGCCGGAATGTAGGTGAAGTTTACCTTGAGGGAGCCTCAAGTATAAACTAGAGACAGGTATTATCCAACACTAAACACTTTTTCGCAGTTTCTTCACGTTTACATATATGAAAGAAGTGGCTAACCCGCGGCGGCCGACATATTTTTAATTTAATAAAAAATCGAGGGTTGATCAAACCCGGGCCACAAAATTATAAAAATACATTAAAAATATACCCTATGATCAGGTTTTCTCCACAAGCAAAATTTTCTTTACAATTTTCTCTCGCGTGCCTAAAAGTAGGAAATATTTCGCGCCGAGTATATTAAAAAAAACTATATCGAGGGGTCACAGAGGCGAAAATCGACACAGTGTTCTTAGATCATCCCCAAAACAAAATTTTTTTCGCAGTTTTCTTCCGTGTTCATAAAAGAGAGTAACCTTCCGCGGGGCCAGGTATATTTTTGATTTTTTTTTTATTTAAAGGGGTCCAAAAAGGCGAAAATCGACAAAAACACAGCATAATCAGGTCGTTGCCACAACCAAAAATAATTGGCTGTTTTCTCCCGTGTGCATCAAAAAAGGGATCATTTCGATGCGCCAGGTAGATATATATTTTTTTTAAAACTATTTAAAGCGGGTCACAAAGACAAAAATAGACCAAAATACCCTGTAATCAGGTCTTTTCCAAAACCAGAAAATATTCTCGCGGTTTTCTCTCGTGTTTGGTATTTTTTATTTTTTCAAAAACAAATTAATAGGGCCACTAAGGCAGATGTCGACAAGCATTCACTCTAATCAGTTTTCAATACACCAAAAGTTTTTTCACAGTTTGATCCTGTGTGTAAAAAAAGGAACTTTCCGCGGCCCCCGGAATATTTTGATTTCTTAAAAAACTATATTAAGTTGGCACGAACGCAAAAATCGACAAAAATAGTCCGTTATCAGGTCTTCTTCAAACTTTTTTCCGATTTCTCTCTGTGCAGTAAGGGAGAGAGCCTTCCGAGGCGCCTTGTCTATTTTTTATTTCTTGAAAAACCTTTTACAGGGTGTCACAAAGGCAAAAATCGACAAAAATTCACTCTAATCAGGTTTTTTACAAAACCAAAAATCATTTTACAATTTTCTCACTAGTGCATAAAAGAAGAACACTTTACACGCCTGGTTTATTTTTTATTTATTAAAAACCGATTTAAAGGGGTTCACAAAGGGGGTCACAAAGGCAAAAATGAACAAAAATACTCTGCAATCAGGTCTTCTCTAAAACCAGAAATTTTTTCGCAGTTTTCTTCCGTGTGTATTACAGAAGGGAACCTTTCGCGGCGCTAGATGTATTTTTATTTTTGGAAAACTACCTTAAGGGGATCACAAAGGCAAAAAGTGATAATAATTCAATATATTTAGGTCTTCTCCAAAACTAGAAATATTTTCGCAATTTTCTTCAGTACGCTTGAAAGAAGGGAGCCTTCCGTGGTACCAGATCATTTATATCTGCCAGATATATTTTTTATTTAAAAAAAAGGGAGCAACAAAGGCAAAAATCGACAGAAACATACTGCAACTAAGTCTTTTTCAAAATCAGAACTATTTTCAAAGTTTACTTCGAAGCGCATTAAAGAAGGCAACCTGTTGCGGCGCCAGCCAGATATAATTTTTATTTTTTAAAAACTAGTTAAAGGTTTCCTTCTTCACGGAAGAAAACTGTAAAAATATATTTGGTTTCGGGGAAGACCCGATTACAGTGTATTTTGGTCGATTTTTTCCTTTGTGATCCCCTGTAAATAGTTTTTAAGTAATAAAAAATATACCTGGTGCTGCGGAAGGTTCCCTTCTTTCTTTCACACGGAAGAAAACTACGAAAAAATTGTTGGTTTTGGAGAAGACATGATTACAGTATACTTTTGTCGATTTTTGCCTTTGTGGTCCCTTTTAAATAGTTTTTAAGGACCAAAAAATATTCTTGTTGCCGCGGAAGGCTTTCTTTTATAGAGCACTCTGTGGAAATCTACGTAAAAAACAATAGTTTGAGGAGACCTGATTATAGCGTATATATTTTTATTAGTATTTTTCTTAATATTTTGCCTATATGGCCCCATTGACTTTTTTTAAATAAAAAAACATGCCAGGCGCCGCGAACTATTTCCTTCTTTTATGTGAAGGTGAAAATACTCCAAAAAAATGTTTATCTTTGGAGAAGACCGGCCTGTAGTCTCTGTTTGAGACTGCGTCGAAGCAAACTTGCTGTACATTATCCGGAAGGTATTTATATTACTGACTAATATATGTACGTATAGGTACTTATTATAGTGAAAGGGACGGATAGGTTCAAATTAGACCTACATCTGCATCAATTTTCTCGGAACCGAACCTAATTCAACGTCCAATGAGGTCGAAATTGATCAAAAACAACAACAAAGTTGACATAGGGAACAAAATTGGTCAGTTCTGCGGCAATAGCAGAAATAGAGGAAAACCTTTTTCGTGCCAAAAATGGAATGCTTTCATCTTTCAATTTTATTTTTATGTTTTGAGGAAGACAATTATTAGGTTTCAGTGGCACAATTACACAAAAATGTTGGTAGTTCGTTCAAGATTATGTTTTGTTATTAATTTGAATATATGAAATGGGGATTTTGTTAACCATATTATTGTACACAAGAATGCATTGATGGAATCGTTAGAGTTCAGCTGCTTAAACAACTCTCTATACAAGCATCTTTCCGGAATTTAAATAACAAGATTCTTGGTATTAGGAAAAGTTCCCTAGAACAAGCCGAGCCTAGAATTGTGAAACGTAACAGTTTGTAAAATAGGATTTTAGGTCATTTATAAAAAGAATAAGTTATATAGTGCCCAACACACTATTCCCGGATCCCCCGGCCTGATCTAAATCAACTGCTAAGGACTTAGATTTTCTTTTGTTAACTTTTAAGTTCAACAACACAGCATGTGTTTTAATTTCTAAATAGGAAGAAATCCAAGCGAGAGGGGTATTTTTGATTCCGCAACTCCTTAGTTTTTGAAGTAATAGATCGTATCTAACCGTGCCAAAGGCACGAGAAAGATCAAAATTCATATGGGTATAAGATTTCTTTTTTGTTGTCAAGCCCGCGTATTATAAAATTTAATAATAACAACAATGCATCTTAGGTACCTTTAGAAAACCAAACTAAGAATTACTTATTATTTGATTTCACAGAATTGATTTTCAAATATCTTAGAAAACATTGAGAGTAAAGAAATCCCGCGACAGTTTGCTAGATTATCAGATGATTATGAATGGTCACAATTGCGGCCTGCTTTAATGAGGCTGGAAAAGTTTCCTCCTAAAAGGACTTGTTAATTAATTAATTATCTCTCTTCAGTTCGATTAATTCACATAAGTCGCGTCGTATTTTCCCCACGATGGTGTGCCACGTGTCACCGAGCCCCTCTGAACTGCTAAATAAGCCTTAAGAGTAGGTTTATTTACACTAATAAATGTAGTCAATATATCCATTACTATATTTTTTATGTTTTAGCAATCGATACATAGACAAAAGACTTGGATGCAATTTAGATCGAAACGAAATAATATATTTTCATCAAGTGCATGGCGGTAAAAATCAGTTATTCAGTTTTAATAATGACGGTACCATTGGAAGTCTATGCAGCGACAAACTATTTCTAGCTCCAAACGAAAACAATACCTTTATCATAATGAAACAACGTACAAAAGATGCCGAAGCTAAAGATTTCGTTTTTCAAATTATACCGCAAGAGAATATGAACGATGGCGAAATTTGTTGAAGTGCGGTGCAAAGGAATCCCTGAACGGTTGTCAGAAAAAAATATTGTTACCCTACCTAGAGTTATCGCCTTACTGAAATTTCAAAATATAATATAATAAGTTGAAACTATGATTTTTAGATTTATTTTGAAATGTTCCCCTTTACAGATAAACGTTCCTGCGAACGGCCAAATCATCCTTTTACGGTAGAGGGTGTTCTGAATGAATTGTTAACTGCAGAAAGGGACTTAGAAGTTATAAAAGAAATATAATTAAGAAGGGTAGAGAAAGGTATTTTAATTCGATTATTGGTAACAACAATTTGTATACATTTTCATACACTCACATAGGCCAATTTGTGGCAAATTTTGCTACAAATTGGTCATGGACGTTTTGGGGAGAAAATTGTAGGGAAAAGGTGCACAATAATTGTAGTAAAATGTCCTACAATGTTTTTCAGTGTAAGTTATCACCGAACTTCGTTTGCTTTTGTAGCTGCTACAAGAAATGCCTGGACAGGTTTAGTAGTATAGAAAAAATTAGGATACTTCAATAATTTTTAGATATTATGAAAAATAAAGATGAACAAGATTTGCATTTACAGCGGCTTATATAGAACTTAATCCTGTCTCTTGAAAAAGAGTTAGAGAGGAAACTGAAAATAAGAAACCAAAATTACTATCCGTCAAACATTTCGTGTTAAGGGGAAAACGTAAGAATCTAGTTAGTAAACATACACTTTTGCCTGTTTACGCAGTATCTAAAAAACGCTGAGAGAGGTTAATTTTTCTTTTAAAAAATCATAAAAGCACTCTAGATTTGCGTGGAAAAAATGTAAGTGGTAATGCTATGCCAGGCCATGTTATCACAGGCATTCGTAGTCATATTGGTAAAGTGTCACATTATTCAAGCCAATCAATTCGTTACCTACACTCTAACCTATCAGGGAAAACAATGTTTAAGCAGAAACACCCAGATCGTAAATTGTCAACAAATTTTTCCAAAATTATTTAAAGGCAAATTATGATTTACGTATTTTACGTTTTACATGCAGTATATGCGAAGAACGCAAAAATTAGGAGTGAAATTTTAAATGGGAATGCTAGGGTAGCTGTTGCTGAGATGCTTGTACATAAGCAATGTAACAAAAAATTCTGCGGGCCGAATTTTACCGAAAAACCTGTTTGAGCGCTCTTACGGAAAAAATGTCCCCCGCAGACAAAAATACAATTTTTCATCGCCTTCTAACAAATTTAAAAAAGCTTCTCCTGTAAAATTTGCATTTTGTGAATAGTTCTGCTCTAAGGTGACGGATTAATAAACAATATCCCTCTGTCCCTCAGTCTGACTTGACTGAGACTGACACCTAGTTTAGGTTGTTTTAGGATACATCCCGGAAAATACATCGTTACTTATATCTAAAACGACGCTTATAGACGTACGAATATGATGTTTACCTAAAATCGGTCCAGAAATCACTCCCTAAAATCTTCCACACGCTGTATATTCTTATTCGAAGTAGTTCGACAAAAAAAGCATGCGAACAATAGACAGGACAACAAGA
Organism: Philopedon plagiatum; assembly: GCA_963971165.1. Classification (NCBI taxonomy): domain Eukaryota; kingdom Metazoa; phylum Arthropoda; class Insecta; order Coleoptera; family Curculionidae; genus Philopedon; species Philopedon plagiatum. The sequence continues at coordinate 90,397,312 of OZ020193.1, read as the reverse complement.
CAAATGAATTCTGAGGTGTGATGACGATATTAGGGAATTTTATTATGGACTAGCGGGTACCCGTGGTACTCACGTTTACTGTACTCTATTACTAACCACCCATATTTGTAACAAACCCTGTGATGCATCATACACTTCCGGTATATAAAAATATTGATAACATATATTATTTTTGTATAGTATGTGATAGTCAGACTAATCTATTTACGAATGAATGAATTGTCGGTCTCCGCACGTAGTGGCGTAACTAGCATTTTACAAATTATTCAGGAGAGCAGAAAAACAAAAATGTCACCAAATTAATTGGCTGTCCAGTAAAATATATTCGAGTTGTGCTAATAATCTTTTTGTAGTTAGTTGCTTAATAGTTAAGTTTTATATAAACACTATTACGAATGTGTAATCTTTTCACGTTTTTCAGAAAAAAAATGTTTTATACAGTTACGCCTCTATGTGATAATATTTTTTGGAGATTTTTTGTCACGCCAAAATAGGTTTCTCAAGAATAATTTTAAGAAACGCAGTTATGTGGCCAAAAACCATTCCTTTTATTTAGAATGTGACAATTCACACTCATAATAAAAAAAAATAACACAAAAATCTAATAAGAATGAACCAAATTTGGAAAAATGTCTTACAAACTAAAACAAAAACCATAGTTAAAACTAATTTTCATGTGATAAAGAAAAAAAGAACTCTTGCAATTCAAGCATGCGAACAGTTCCCTTACAAAGATATTTAAATTGTCATATTTATTTTTTAAAATTGGGATAAGTCCAGCGTTTAAGGGTTTGATAGTAACATTCGAATGAGCAACGACGACGTTGTTTCAGAATGATTTTATCATAAATATTGTCATTATGACTGTATTAAAAAAAAATGCCACTAGTTCCTCTTTTTTAACCATCAAATCCATTATATCTGTCCATTTAATAGGTCTGTTATTGGACTTGCTTTCTGCTTTCTGTAACAGAAAAAATTACTAAATCTCTGGAAAATGATTCAAAATCCAAAAAGTTTCTAAAACTCATTGGTATTAAGTACATCACAAAGCTTTTTGGTTCTAGCGCATCTCACTACGGGGTATAGTTGGGATGGAATATCACGACCTCCTGAATGTTTTAAGCATAACCTATGGCACAATGAGCGCTGTCGCCCTCGTTCTGGCCATGGTTAGTTTCAAAAAATTTTAAAGAAATTTCTTTAAATAATTTTGTATTTTTCCAAAGAGTACCGCAAGACACATGCCACTATTTAATTTTTATTTTGACCATATCAGCCATCAGCATATAGATACACTTTTTCTATTCCTTTTGCAGCATACTCTGAAATGACTTTAAAAAGACAGGAAGGTGATTCACGTTTACTATTTGTTTTATCCCAGGTAAAACCGAAGCACTGTTTACTCACAGTGTTGTAAACACTAAATACGCCTCTACGTGAAAAAGGCATGTTACCTTGCAGATAAGCCAAAATTTAATAATTGAATTTTAGCAAAACAGTTACGCCTATATGTGTAATACTGCCTGAGGTTATAGAGCACATTGAAATATGTATTCTAGTGACGTAACTCACAATTGTCACAGATTGAGTTGTTGTTCTTATTTATGTCAGATGTAGCCAAAACAACCTATGACAATATTCTACAATATTAGGGTTCTTATTAATCATCTAGATATATTTCGCATTTGTTACGATTCCTTCGGTAGTCGTAGTAATATTCATATGAAAGGAAGCTATAAAGTTAGTGAATATTAGTACATGACTCTACGTTATTCAAACCTAGTTCTAGCAGTGGATCTAGAAGATAAGTTGTCGACTATTGAAGATCGAAGCTCTGGAAGTGATCATCTATAACGTTTTCTCTTGTCGCGCCGTCTTCTTTTTGACCCCGAGGAAGTTTGAACTTAATAATTAATGTCAATCTGCCATTAAATAAAACCCTGGATTTTGTAACACAAATAGATATATTATCTGTTTAAAATGAAAATTTACTGTACAAAGATATATATAACAATTGATAAAAAGATTATAAGAATAATAAAGATATAAAATAACAAAGAACCATTTAACGAATGTTAAATAATGAACTGAACAATGCTGGACAAGCGTTTACATTAAGACTCGAATTACAAAATATATCAAAATAAAAATCATTGTTCTGTGATATATTAATTATTAATTCCCCAATTACTCATAAAAACAAAGTTAGAAATTTACCCTTACAATCGTTAACCCCGTGAAGTTATAAAAGACCCCTTACTACATGTTAAATAAGTTCGCACTCCCGCGCGAATCTCGCGAACGCGTCTTTAAAAGAAGTTACCGACTTCCTATTTCTTACACACAATACATCACTTAGAACGTCTCGATCAGAACGGTCTTTCATGTTTTCTCCCTCGGTACCTAGAGCTTGAGGGTGGGTACGCTAATCCTTCTACTGTTACAGGTCCGGAATAACACCGAAGTTTATACAGAATAAAGTTGAATTAAATGCTTCTTTGTTTAATGGATGGTTTATCCATTGTATACAGGTTAAAATACTATACTAATCTATGCTAAGGCTCTTGAATACGTGATGGAAAAAACCTCCTTTATTATCGCTTTTTAAAGGTAAAAAAATCACATCCAATAAGCCTGTACAGAAGGACTTCGAACTTTATAAATCTAGCAGTTACTCATATCCGTATTATCATTCCATCTTTCTCAATAAAAAGAATATTCGTTGTCGCGAGATAATCAATAAATCGACAAAACGTTTCTAGATACGCCCCTGTACTACCCTGGTACATTCTTCTACCTAACCGAGAAGCGCGGGCTTGTTTAGCACGTTACTATTAGCCGCAATTTGGCCCCTTTTTACAATGGAGAAATATAAATATTGGTTCTCAGTTTAAATATACTTTAAACCCCATTATAATTTTATGGTATCTTTGAGGACCACCCACAAATAATCTGTTATTTTAAGATAGATATATCCGTTTTGTCACACAATTTTCAATTTTGTCAGTTACGCCACAGCGTGCGGAGACCAACGGAATGTATCAAAACAGTTCAATATTATCTACAATTTCGTACGTACCATGTTTTAGTCTAGCGAATCCGTTGGTAACAGTTGTTTTGACTATCCATGACGCTCAAAAAGCTCTTCAATAGTCACCATAGTAAATGGAATTCTTGTTTAGTTACTTTTTGGAATCATCTTTGTGGATCACTATGTATCTTACTTATCACGATAAAAGGTAGCATTTCCTTTTTTGAGTTATAATAGGAACTTCCAATCAAAATTTAAGGTAAATGCGCCAAGTTGTTTAAGTGCGAGCATCTTAAATTTTAAGATCCTCATCTTTGTGACTCACTCTTTCATAAACCTGGATAAAAAATGATCTATTTCCTATTTCAAGTTTAGGTCAATATATTGTAGCGGACGGCCGAAAAACTAAACACACTTTCGGTTTCCCAACCTTTATTTACAATGTCACAATAACCTTTTTCCTGACAAGTTAGGACATTTCTAAGACAACAACGATAGCAGGTCCGGATCCGGTATATTATACTCTTAATGATTCGGGAGAATCTGAACCATTCTAGAATGATACGCGGCACAATAAAAGAAGAAAATATAAGATTGTAGTAAATTCTATAGGCGTTCCATGCAGAAAATAATAGAATAGAATATTCTGCAAACATCCAGACCTTCTTTCATAGGCGTAACATATTATTTGTAAAAACGCCTTTTTAAAGTAGTTGGAGTTAGTGAAGTGTCATTTAAAGATAAAATTAGTGACAATTTCGCAGTGCCGTAGCTAGACTTACTGGCGCCTGTGGCAAATTTCATCTACTACTCTACTCTAGATGAGAAGCTGATTGAGAAGATGTCCTGGAAGCAAAATTTGGCGCCACAGATTTCTTGCGCCTGTGGCAAATGCCACCTTTGCCACGCCCTAAGCAAATGCCACCTTTGCCACGCCCTTCGTGTAGTTGTGTAACTGACAATTTCGTGTAGTTGTGTAACTGACATAAGTTCTGATTGGCTAACTGTCGAAAGTTTTTTTAAATCAAAGAAAAGATTATTTAAGCTCCAGAGGAGGCGGCATGCGTCCTTTTCTGATAGCGGGGAGGCACAGCAGAAGGAATGTTTGTAGAAGTCTAGTGAATATTAGAAAAAATTGTTAAGCTGGAAATTCTAAAACACCTCAGGGTAAATCTTATTTTATTATATTGTTACTTAATTATACCAGCTGTATTGCAAATTAGTAGTTATATAGCGAGTTATCAACATAAAGTTAAAAAAGGGGTGCGATAGAGTTGATTGTAGTTTCTTTGTTTCAAGCTCTCCGTGCTACTCAAGTCCATTATACCAAGTTAAATATACCAAAGTTTGTTCTACCAAAAGTAAGAAATAGCAAAATTAGTAGTACCGAAGTTAGTAGTCAAGTTAGATGCATATCATGCTGTATAGTTTATTTGTAGTCTATATGCGTATCAGGTTCAGTTTAGTGCAGGTGTGTAGTCTCATCGCTGCATATTAGTAGTAACTCTTTAATCAGTTCAGCTTAGACAGGGGCCATAGGACATTGTATTTCCTGGTATACTTAGTGTATTGCAGCATAGTTAAGGCAATCTGTTAGATTCCAGTTTGACATTGTAGTTTTATGTGATACATGGTATCATTCTTTAGGGTATATTGTATACCAGTTTAGTGTTCTGGTAAGCTTTGTGTACTGCAGTACTTTTAGCTAATCTGTTAGATTACAGATTGAGACAGTAGTTTTATTAATACATGGTATCATTTTTTACGGTTTATTGTAAACCAGAATATAGAGGCAAATCTGAGAGTCTAGGTAGGTTTCCTGAACTGAGAAACCCAGCTTTACGACAGGAGTATGAAACAGTATTCGGTGAGCTCTTTCTAATTTTATATCTTCTATATATAAATATATGTATAGGTAAATAAGAAAAAGTGTTTTATTTCCATCGTAAAAGAGAGGAATGGAGACAGTTTGGTTGTAAACTACATTTGTGGATTTTGATCTCATTCTTATATGTTTCACAACCTGGCATTCAAATTTAATACCATGCAGATAAACAGATCGAAATCTCAGTATTCCCTTTGACTCTACGAGTACTGACACTGTGTGAAGAGTACTAAACCAGGGCTGATATACGAAAGGAAACAACCCCCCTGCTGAATGGGCATGCCAAAACCGCTATATAAGAGCCATTGTGCCCAGGTAAGAATATCTAGATTACCTGGTAAAGGTGGATTAAGGTGTTACAAAGTTCATATTATGTCTAAAAAATATATTAAAATAATAGAGTTTCCAGCTAGATTTTATATGACCGAAACCAAATGAAAGATAAATATATTTATATTAACATTAAATTAGCTATGATTATAAATTATACTAAAATAAACTACTTTGTCTTCAAACAGATAAGCCGGCCCTAAGGTTGATGCTGCCAATCTAAAACAAAGAAAAAGTTAGTAGTTTCGCGAACTCCAGAAAACGATCTATTCTGCTCTGGCATTAAACTTTGGGAAACTTAAAAACAGTGAATAATTCCAAGTCGGAGAGATCGTAAACTTTCATTCTTATTAAGACTCATCGGGCTTATGCAACCCAGAAGGCAAATTCATCAATGGTAACTTAAAAGTTTTGTGTCTATCCGGACTGGGCCTATCCACTATTTGTAAACTCCCCGTATTATAATGCAAAAACAGAATACACCGTCACTTTTAGTTCGCAACGCTTCTAAATTTTCTGTTTTCGTGACGCTAAACTGAATATTTTTTGTTAAAATAATTTTTTAATTGAATAGAAGAAAATTAAACTGAGCAGCATAAAAACGGTTCCTATAGTCGTTGTCATCACTGAGTTTATAAATATGTAAGTCAGTGGGACATAAAATGAAAAAAAGAACATAGTTTCTTATAACAGAGGAAATGCTATAGACAGCAAAAAACAGTGTGTTCGGTTTCTGCATTAAAGGGTTATATGCAAAATGCTATTTTTGTAAAACATATTGTTCATAATTTAAAAGCTAATTGGGCCACAAATTTTTAATGTGTCCACCCTGGATATATTTGACACAGCACGTGTTTTCGGGTTCGGGTTCAAATCCAGACTATGTAATATATATTTTTTGTCTAGCAATTTTTAGCTTATTGTACCATTGTCGACCGGCAATGAGAAACCATGAGCCACAGTACAAAACTCGACTCGATCGTCGATATTTTCCTACAAGAGATTAGCAAAAGAGGGTGACAGAACTTGATGATCGAGTCGATTTTAAATCTCTCTGGGCATGTTGTTGGTCTCTCTACACGTTGGTCGAGGTTATACGAGTGAAGACAAGCGAAATCCACGCCGTCTGCATGTAGAAAGGCCTTATGTCTAACCTTGCAAAGACTTGCTCTGGTCACTCGCCCCTTACCGACGAACAAGCCCTCCACAGGTTGGCCGAGTTTCCTTAGGTAAAGACAAGCACTAAACGTCAACAAGCGACGCGACGCTTAACTTCGGTGGTCGAGCCTGTTTCCTTCGATCTCCGAAGTTAGGGCACTCCCGGCACGGTTATTACTTGGACGGATGACTGCCTGGGAATGCCGTGACTCGCACTAAACAAGGAAGAAGGTGCCTCCTCGTCCGAGGTGGCACCACCCCACACATCTGCTTAAAAGGCTGATGAAATTCATACGGATGTCTCTAGTTCTGGATGTGTGAGTCGGACACTCCTAGTACACGCACGATACATATATCACTTAGGTTTAGACCTTCGTGGGCTGTCAAAGATAAAAATAAATAAGAAAGTTCCTTTGTCTACCCTTGCCGTAACTCGCGCTGGTCACTCGTCGTTAGCTGTCATTCACTTGGTGTCGGTTTTTTGTATTTGTCTTGTCCGACCTTTATCTGTAAGAAGGTGTCCGTCTAGACGTCGGCTGGTAATATAACGCATTAAAAGGGCAAGGCGAGTGACTAAAACAACGACCAGTCTGTAGATGGTAATACTCGCATTGCTTTTCTTCGCCCAGCTCTGTTTACATTGGTATTTGGCATAGGCTGGGCCAACGTGAAGAAGGACCACTCGGCACAATGTTGTATTTGTTGCATAAAGGGTTCGACCAATATCGGCAAGTGGCGTGCACACGTCAGCCCTTGGATTTTCTCGCCTAACCTTGTCTAGATTGGTTATTGGCATAGGCTGGGCTAACACGTAGAGGGGCCATTACGTAATCTAGAACCCCAAGACATGAGATCTAAGAAAATCTCGAACGGTGAAGCAATTGAAAAATAAGATTTCGAATTAGTTTAGGTTATACATATGTACTTACTAGAGGTTTTGTAAGGATTTCTTTTGGGGCCTCAAACAGCGCACGGCCAAACGTAAAAAGCCTATTGGTAGTCTCGTATCCTATTTTTGGACTTCTGCTCTCAAACAGATGTGGCTAAAAAAATTAATAACATAGTCATAAAAAAAGATTTTTTACACTGATGTCCAAAATAATAGCCTTTACTGAAATTTTAAAAGTGGCTTTGCACCATTTTAAATTGCATGAGAGACTACGATTGACGATTGCTTACAAAAACGTGAAAACAACACTTTTCAAATAGCTCTTTATTAATTCCGGATCGCTGCCTATGGACTAAAAAGCAGCGACAAACCTGAGTCATTTTTTAATGAAAATTTCGATCCCCTTTGTGTTCTAAATCAGGTCTAAGTTACTAATATTAGAGTTTGACTGGCGAGTCCTGTTGCGCATATACAGTGCGGTCTAAAAAATTTGCAAGAAATATAAAATTCGTATCAATGCAAAGAAATATATTCTTCGTTAGTGCAACGACCGTCAAGAAAAACTAAACGGAAAAGGGCTATTTTTGAATCAGGTCCAGGTGTCCTTCTGTGATTTCTGGACGCTTACCCTTCATCGGGCGGGCTTACGCCTACAGTGTATTTAAAGAATCGTCCACGTTTTACCAGATTCAAAATCAGACTATTTACATCCATCAAAGAGTTTTTATGGGTGAGATATAGTGACTAGCGCTAACTTGTTCACTAGGTGTTATTTGCTGTCAAATTGCATGCGGCTGCTAAATCAGCATAATATATCGATATATTATGTAATTTCTTCATTTCTTCGGCAGTACAAGTGCAACACCGACTGTACCTAAAGACATGAAAATTCTTTCGATCTATATATTTTTTTATCTAATACAGCCCTCGTAAACTTTGAGCCTAAGTACTAACGTAGGTGGGCGTCTGACGAAAAGGGAAATGTAATCTATTGACACGGGATTTAAAGGATTGGAGGTTGGAAGGGGAAGGGAAAACATCAACATGCAATTTGTTCCATAATCTGGATGCCCTAGGTATGAATGAGCGTGAGAAGTGGGATGTTCTAGGCTTTGGTTTGCTGGCTGAGTTTTGAACGCGTTGAACTGAACAAGGATTAATTGAAGGTATTGGAAAAGGGATACGCGTAAAGATCTGCGTCTATAGGAAACATGATAAAAATGCAAAGTGGTAAATCCTTCGGTAGTAAAAAAGACCATTAAGAAAAAGTCAAGAGAAAGGAATTATTTTTAAATCTGGTCCAGGTGCCCTCCTGCTATTGCAACTCCTGGACCCTTACCCTTCATCAGTCAGGCTTTCACCAAGGGTGTTTAAAGAATAAACCATCTTTTACCAAAATCAAAATCAGAACCTTTACAACCATGAGTTTACCTAGAGATAGGGAATTTCCATATCTTTAGGTACAATGGCGCACTTCTACTGTCAAAGAAATTCGACATATGTTGTGTTAGAAGTCGAATGCGGCTTCGAAGCATACAACACTGGGTGAACTAGTTGGCGCGAGCCACTAAATCTCACCCGTAAAAAAACTCATTAATTGATATAAATGGTCTGATTTTGATTTTGTTAAAACGTGGTCTGTTCTCCAGACGTCCTGGATGTAAGTCTGCCTGATGAAGAGCGGTGGTTCAGAGATTGCAATAGCAGGAGGGTACCTGGAGCAAATTCAAAAATAGTCAGCTTCTCTTAAGTTTTTCTCGACGATCATTTATTGCACAAGCGCTGAATTATTTAGAGATTTTTCTTATGTTTACGTACAGTGGCGCACTTGTACTGTCGAAGAAAGTCGACATAATATGGCGCGAGCCACTACATCTCACCCGTAAAAACTCATTAATTGATATAAATGGCCTGATTTTGATTTTGCTAAAACGTGGTCGGCTCTCTAGACTGCCTGGATGTAAGCCTGTCTGATGAAGAATGGTGGTTCAGAAATTAGTGTAGCAGAAGGGCTCTTCGACCAGATTCGACAAGTGTTTCTCGACGGTCATTTATTGCACCAGTGCAGAATTATTTTTTGCATTTTTACCGTATTTCTAGACCGAAAGAATTTCTCTGAATATGAACGTATTTTATTAATGTAAAATTACGAAGTGTAGGTACATACGAAAGGTCGGCGTATACATAAAAACAAAGTTAACCGTTATTAGAATTATGAAAAGTTAAGTAGGTAGCCTATAGAGGAGAAACAAAAATATGGAAATCTCCTAAGTAAAATTAAAGTGCACTTAATTTTTTTAGTTGTTTAGAAATGAGAATTTTGATCTATTTTATCTAAAAAATATATTCTTAGTGTACGCTTGAGCGACTTTTATTTTTTTTTCCTTCTGTACGTTTTTTTCAACTTGATACATTTTTGATAACTGTTAATTTTGTTTTTAGGTATACACCAACTCTTCGTAATACTTACATTTTGATCAACTCATTAACTGCAAGTTTTTTGGAAACTTTTTGGACCACACTGTAGATACCCAACGGGGTTCGCCAGTCAGACTCTAATATTAGTAACTGAGACCAGATGTACATCACAAAAGGACTCAACATTTTCATTAAAAAATTAAGTATATAGGTTTTGACGTAGCTAGCTCGTCAAAGCTACATAAAACATACACAGTAGAGAAATTAATGTCGTGAATCTCGTCGCATGAAACATGAAACTTGTTTAATCATCCAATAACCCCTGTATCTATACGATACGATGTAGACTGGCGTTTTTTTGACACAGGAGACCAGATATAGTTACTAATACAAATATCATAAAACACAACATGCTCTGTTTGTTAAGACTTGCTTCTTAAATTATTTATTATATAAGCTGTCGTAGCCAGTTGTGTAGTAAATGGTTCATTCTGTAGCACTCTTTAAATCTATCAGGATATTGTTTCAGTTCATTTCCGACGATAGTTGCACTATGTTTTAAGTTTATTTGATTACTAGGATGCACTCAAAATCTTAATATGATTTTTTCGGTATCGGCAGCGGCTTCCCCACCACAACAAAATCACATCAATCTTCATCGGAAGGCATTTTGGTAAACACTAAATGCAGAAAGGTAGAATATCAAATTTAATGTATACCTAAGTAACTAGTTTCACTAGTATGCTTTGAACAAGAAATTCTATTTCATGTGATCTGTTTCACACAGTCTGGACACAGATGTTTCACTAAACATTTTCTTTAAATCAAGTATTATTAATATTGCTTTTAAAATTGCAATTGCGTAGTGCAGAAGAAATGTTCTACCTGCACCAATACGTGTTCCTGTGGTATGCGACATAAAGTTTATACCATGAGGCAAAGCCGAGCTGCTGTTTTTAGAACATTTTCTTACGATCTTTGTTGTAGAGCAAACCAGGAACGTCGTAACCTCATAAAAGACAAAATGACAGAAGAATAAGACCGTCGCTTTGCAAAAATACTGTGCTTACCATAGAATATAGAATGTAAGTTATTGTTGTGGGCTTGAATCAAGGGCGTCTATAAGTAAAAGTTTTAGGGAGGAAGCCAACAGTAATTAAAGTCTCTAGCTTTTATTTGAAAAATACATAATATAAATCGGATAAAACAATATGCACTATTAGCTGTAATATAAAGATTATATTATATGTATTGTTATTTGCGCTCGCCACTTTCGGATTATTTCCATTATTGTGCTGTCGGGTATCGGGTATACAGGCAAATAAAACTAACAAAACAGGTCAACGCAAAGCGAAGCACATATTGTTCGCAAACGAACATAAATTATTTCATGTCAAATATTACTAGCACATACTAAAGCAGTATTTAGCCAATCCCCATGCCGAGTGTCCTGGCAATCCAGAACCTCCAAAGTCAGCTATATATACAGTCGGGAGATTTATTATTCGTCCACTTTTAATTTTTTAAAGATATAGATAAAACTTCTATATTAAATTTAGTAAAATTTTAAAAATAAGTTAACAGATATCTCTTTTCCCGAGAACTGAAAATATCAATATCTCTTCATATTTATTTATCAGGATCCCTTGGACAAAAAGGACAAAAGAAAGATAATTTGATAAAATATCGGCGAGCAAAATTATTCGTCCACTTCCAAAAACAATTAAAGATGTACATAGAACGTATTCTTATCTATTCTTATAGTGATAAAAAATTCCTAAATATGGATTCTAAGTTATGTTTAATAGCATTTTGAGACTCCGTGGTCTAAAGAATACAGCAAATTTTAAAACTTGTCGCAAATCATCAGAAGTGCATCAAGAAATCAGATATTTGAAAATAAAATTATATCAAGAAGTAAGATCTCAAAGAAACATAAGAAAAATTGTTGGAAGAAGCCGGTCAACAGTTGAATATATTATAAAAAAATATGAAACAACCATAAAACAAAAACCTTGTCAGGGAGAGGAAGAAAAAGTACTGACTTTTCGAGAGAAACAAGAAATACTAAGACAAGTTAGTGAAAATCCGCAAACTACTGCGACAGATACAGTGAAAAGTTAAGCCAGTGATTACAAAAAGGTTATTCATGTAACAATAATAAGAACATTTTTAAGAAGCCAGGGAATACAGGCACGAGTTGGTCGAAAGATACCATTAGTAAATAAGAAAAATAAAAGAAGCATCTCGAGTTTGCTCAGAGGCATTTTGACAAAAATTCAGAGTACTGTAAAAACATCATATATACTAACGTAATAAAAGTTGAGTTGTTTGGTAAAATAAAAAAAGGTTTTGGTGTACAGAAAACGCGGGAAAACCTACAAACCTAAAAATTTAATTCCAACGGTAAAGCACGGAGGGGGTTCCGTTCTAATCTTTTATCTATGGGATATGTCATGGCATGGAGTGGGCCAGCTCGAATTTATTCAAAGGTTTTGGTGTACAGAAAACGCGGGAAAACCTACAAACCTAAAAATTTAATTCCAACGGTAAAGCACGGAGGGGATTCCGTTCTAATCTGGTATCTATGGGATATGTCATGGCATGGAGTGGTCCAGCTCCAATTTATTCACGAAACTAAGGATCAGTTCGTCTACATTAATAGTTTAAAAAAGAATTTAAGACAAAGCGCGGAGAAAATGTGAATTGGAGACAAATTCTTATTTCAACAGGACAACATCCAAAGCATACAGCGCGGGTCGTTGAAGAGTGGATACTGTATAGCGTACCAAGAGTATTGGAAACGACACCGCAATCCCTAGACGTTAACCCGAATGAACATCTATGGTGGGAACCCAAAGAAAGGGTGAAAGAACATAAAATTTCCAACAAAGAGGCGAAAAAAAATGTTGGTGGACGAATAATTTTTCTCCCTTGGTTTTTAAGAAGTTACGTTTTATTATTAATTATATTTTTAAAAGGCGTTGTCTAGATTGGACTTTATATTACAGTTTTTAGTACATGAATAGTTGTTTTTATTTTTGTAATGAAAAGCAAATAAACGTAAGTAGTTTTAATAACTTTATTCCAATTTGTTAAAAATTTTATAAGTGGACGAATAATTTATCCCAACCCGACTGTATATATATATATATATATATATATATATATATATTATATATATATATATATATATATATATATATATATATATATATATATATATATATACATATATATATATATATATATATATATATATATATATATATATATATATATATATATATATATATATATATATATATATATATATATATATATACATATATATATATATATATATATATATATATATATATATATATATATATATATATATATATATATATATATATATATATATATATTTCGGTATCACCGTTAACTTTCTTTTAAATTCCCGCCCAACCGGTGGTCACATAACATCTGTTACAATAGATTTTTAGCTATCGGACATGCAGAAAACGAACCCCCAATAGAGTTTTTTGTTAAATATCAATAATAAAAATTTTTCCATATGTATCCAACTTTATGTCGGACACTGTATATATAAACCTTGTAGTTTATTCAAAAACCTTGTTTAAGTATCATGCTACATCAAAATTAAATAAAAAATTAGGGCTGACCTATTACTAGTAATCACGGCCGATATTTCGATGTTTTAATTTTACTTATTTTTATTTTAAGGAATCTTTATATATTTTCTGCGAAGTATGAAAAAATCAGTCAAGTGGCTTGAAAATTTTGATGGTTCTGCAGCTCTGCAGCCCTTATGTACCAGCCGCATCTGACTTCCATTACATTAAGAACTTTTTTAAATGTAAAATTTTACCAGGTACTGATACCTGAATCAATATAAGATCCAACAAATAAAACCCTGTCTTTTGATCCGGTGATTACTAAAGTAGGACGAAAGCAGTATAAGTGATAAAATAAACATAGAAAGTTCATTATATCATCATCTAACGGTATAATGATTTTTTTAATCTCTTAAAGCCTACCTTTACGCGTCAAAGCATATAAGAATTTGCTTTGTTGTATTTTCGACAAAAAAAAATTAAAATCTCAAGCAATATTTCTTAAAAAGGACCCAATAGAAGTACAGGTGTGACATATAGATATTTTTAATGTTTCCTTGTATGAGGCAACAAACAAAAGTAGTTTTTTAAAATGTACGTACCATGCCTGTTGAGTGAGAGATAGTTATTAAAATTATAGACGCTATCAAACAAACTTGTTTGAAGTTAGTCATTTTAATAGGTAAATTATTTTCTTTCCGGTAAAATAGTCGAAGCAAAAATTTGCACTAAATAAAAAAAAACAACGAAATTTCGATGCAAAAAATATTAATTTTGTCGATAATAAAAATTTTATTAGCTGTATTATAAATTACTTTGATAATGTGTTAACTGGTAACAGATCAATAAAAATTTTTATAATCCATTATATTGTGGAAGCATAAAGATGGTATTTTACGAAACAGTATTTTTTCGTAGTATTGTTTTGAAACAATGTTCTATAATATTCCGTAACAAGGTTAGAATGAAAAACTCCATACGAGTGGAAAATTCCGAAAGCGAGCGCCAGCGAGCGTGAGGAACCACGAGTATTGAGTTTTTTCATCCTAACTGAGTAACAGACTATATTTTCTCCACGACCAAAAAGTATGAATCAAATGAATGAATGTCAAATTTTATATCTGATTCATTCGATTTTTCACTCATTATTTCATTTAAATTGAAGCTTTTCTGACAAAAATTATGACGCCGCCACCATTTGCATCTGTCCCTGATAATTTTGAAATCCACGGCAATCTATGTCGTTTGGTTCGATTACAGAATATGCATACCGTACCTTGTTATGGAATGAAAATACATGCGAAACACATAAGAAGTAAGTGTTTCAGAATAAATATTCTGATTCAAGAGTAAGAATGTATATGTTCTATTATTAAAAATGATTTCGGAATTTCTACATTCTTTAATGGTTGTGGAGAAAGTACTATTATACATAGCTCAGCAGCTCGCCATTTAGTATTATAGGCTTGTAAAGTATGTTACTTTGAAAACTTTGAAATAAAATTAAAATAATAAAATAAAAGCGAAAAGAGAGGCTAAGAGAATGTGAGATGTTTCAGTACGAAACATGGTAAGAATGATTGGTAGCGTAGCACAGAAAAGCAGAAATGACAGTGGCCAGAGTAAAAGAGGAAGTCAGGGACAAAATAAAAACGTATAAAAAGCTCGAAACACCAAGTGACGTTCGTTGATTTTTCCAGCAATCCGATATTTTAAATTTCAGTAAAAGGAAATAACCAACAATGCTGTTGAAGCTACTGCAAGAACAATAAGTGTTCGCGGAAAGAGTCTTTCTACCTTATTTTCAAGTCGCTATGGTGTGACAACAGCCCCGGCCGCACTCCGGTCGCAATTAATTGAACATCCCTCAATGGGGGTCGTAATGTGTATTGTATATATATATATATATATATATATATATATATATATATATATATATATATATATATATATATATATATATATGTTTATATTTATTTATTTGAGGGTTCTTGGGTTTTTGGATCCCGGGGAAAAATTTTACAATTTTGTGGGTTGTTATTCACATAATATGTATATTGACGTTTCGGTCGTATTCTTCGACCTTCATCAGAATTTTTTTTAAAGCTAAAAACCGCTTTATTAGTAATGTACTTACAATTAAAACTTAAAAATATCCTACCTTCCAACGAAACTTCGGTGGTGCACTGGTAGATCATCACAAATTATGTTTACACAGGCCTAGTGACACAGTCATAATCGCAGTTAAAAACATTTAATTTATTAATATATGTATCTATTTAAAATATCGTCACTTCCAGCACCATTTGGGTTCATTGGAGAACTGAGAACACGAAACGACAAAGAACTATGGCTATGGAATTTGTTTTTTGTTGTATTATTTTTTAAAATTTTATAGGTTTTCTTTTAATATTATTGATTAACCTTTTTCCTTCAGAATTTTAATTGTTAATTAATGACCTTATTGGATTATTTTATTATGTTGTAATAGATTTTGCTTAGGTGTACACGCTTCTGAGGTGGAACGGAGATGTGTAGACATACGGATTTATTTTTGTTGTGCTACTAGTAATCCGGACGACGTTCGTGACCGGTACGGACTCGGCCCTGATATATGTGGTTCAACCTTTAAGGTAATAGAACCGTATAACAATTTTATACTTTTACAAAATTTTAACCCCCATTTCACCCCTCAGGGATACATTTCTTAAAAACTGCAAAACACGTGTTTAAACATTAATTTTTTAGAGTACTTCTATGAAGTTGCGAGTTAATAAGAGCATCTTATATTTTTTCTTCATACAAAGTTCAAACTCCTGTTTCACACCCTTAGGGATTGGATTTTTAAAAACCCTTCCTTAGTAGATACCTACGTTATATAGGAAACCGCTGTGCAAAATTGTGGGCTGGGTGTTAATATATCGGTCAGTCAGTCAGTCAGTTTCTTCTTTTATAATATAGAGATTATAGTAATATTGTTTAGTAGTAATTACTAATGCTCTTTGGTACTAAAGGCAATTGTAAACTTATTAGTTGTCGATAATATACTATAATTGAAAAAATCATAAAGTAAAACAGGTCATTGTTTTAATGTATATAATATGTATAATGTAATTATTATACAATTGTTACAAATATTTTATTTTACTGCATTAAATTTAATTTATGGGTTAAATCTTAGCTTTTATTGAAAAAAAAATGTCTGTGTATGCAGCAAAAATTTTATATGGGTTCGACTTTAAGTCGTTTTTGACTTTTCCGATACAAGAAATATTCTGATTAAACTTTGTAACTGAGATTATGCGTCAACCCGGAATCATTGCAATGTAACGATCCGGCCTTTTCATTCATTTCACGGGGATAGCGCATATTAAATACGCTGTGACTAGAGTCCCGACTCGAGACCCAACTCCAGTCCCGAATAACGTCATCAAATTACGTCATTAATAGTTTTGTCGGGAATGGTGTTCCGCCCCGACTCGGGACCCACATTCAGTCCCGAACTACGTGGTCAAATGACGTCATTAGTAGTTTTGTCGGGACTGGTGTTCCGCCCCGACTCGGGACCCACATCCAGTCCCGAATTTATAAGACGAATCGTACATTCACTATATAGCAAAACATAGTTACAAACATGACATACGGTGTGTCTACTTAAGTAGGCTACATAGGAAAAACTTTATTATTTGTAATTTTTCGAAAAAAAGTTGTTTTTTATAAGAAGTTCTGAATGGTCTAAAACTTATAACGAAATTATCATCAGATATCAAAATGGATCAGTCATATACACGAGGTGTGTAATAAAATATGAATTTGGCGTAAGAGCAAAGTACCATAAATTTTTACAAGCTTTACAAGTTAAATAATTAACTTCACCTGTTAGTATGTTTAGGCCAAATATTGCAATCAAAATTTTGACTAGTTCTAACTAAGCTAGAGCTTTAAAATTTTGCATACATGTATAAGTCCGGTAACAATGCAATATGGTATATCTAATATTGTTCTAAATCCAATACGGACGCCCCAAGTTGGCGGATTACCTTTTTCTTCACAATTCCCTTACTATGGGTATCAAATAATGAAAGGGCTTGACGAGTAGAATACGGTAAGCGAAGTGACGTCTCTATAAACCCAATATTGCAGACGCCGCAAGATGGCGGATTACCTTTTTCTTCACAACTCCCTTGACATTTGTATGAAATAAAAGAGTTTGACGAGCAGAATACCAGCTGTGTGGTCATTCTAAACCCAATACGGCGGACGCCACAGGGTGGCGGATCACTGT
Source organism: Philopedon plagiatum (assembly GCA_963971165.1). NCBI lineage: Eukaryota > Metazoa > Arthropoda > Insecta > Coleoptera > Curculionidae > Philopedon > Philopedon plagiatum. The sequence goes on along the minus strand of OZ020193.1, from coordinate 90,379,693 downwards.
TTTCTTCACAACTCCCTTGACATGGGTATTAAATGAAAGGGTTTGACGAGTAGAATACGATACGCTATGTTACGGCATTCTAAACCCAACATGGCGGACGCCACAAGATGACGGATTACTTTTTTCTTCACAATTTCCTAGATATGGGTATCAAATTAAAGGGTTTGATGACGTTTGATGACGTTATTCTGACATGGGTATTACACGAAACGGTTTGACGAGTAGAATACGATAAGCTCTGTTACGGTATTCTAAACCCAATATGGCGGACGCCACAAGATGACGGACTGCCTTTTTCTTCACAAGCCCCCTGATATGGGTCCCAAATGAAAGGGTTTGACGAGCAGAATATGATAACAGATAAAATGCATTTTAATAATGCAAAAGAATGCAAAAAAGTCCTTTTTAGAAACAAGTTTTTATTATTTAGAACTAAAACGAAAAGAATTATTAAGGTTTTTTCACTGGGGCAATGCTGAATGCTATTTTTAAGTGGACGTAGTTCGCGTGGCTGGATCCTTACAGAAATAGTATTAAAGTTATCACTGAAACAGATATTATATATTAGGTATGTTAAATGTATTGTCTTAAAAGCTAGTCACCAAAATAAAAAAGAAAAACATTCGTACTTAGGTAGGTACCTACTTACAATTTCTGTCAAACAAGATTAATGCCCGCGACATACCTATCTAATATCAATGACATGTGTACAGTGTACATATATCATTGCTAATATATTATATCTGTTTCAGTGATGCTTTTCATACTACTTTTATTAGGATCCACCCAGCGAACTACGTCCACTTATAAATATCATTTAGCATTGCTACAATGAAAAAACTTTATACTTTTTTTTTCGTTTTAAAACAGTTAAATAATAAAATCTTGTATTTAAAAAGTATTTTTAAGTAAGGTTTTATTAAAATTAAAAAAAAACTGTTAAAAGGAAAAGTTTTTTAGAATTATAAACAGGTTCTATGCCGGGCATAGCTCTTCCTTTTTAGGTCTTTGTATTTCTTATCGTCTTACCTTTGGCAAAATTGTTGCCCTCCATAAATGCAAAAATATTTAAGGTAAGAATATAACACATCGATTTTAATTGGGTGTCTGGTGTAATTCGATGAAAATAAGTTTAGCATCACATTTCCAAAACTTAGTATATGTATTGTTTACATATTATTGATAGAAGTAATTCTTTACATCAGTAACAAGAGCTAAAGTTTTTTTCAATTTCTCACCTATAAGTTAAAAAATGGGTAAAAAAATAATAAGAGCAGAAATTAAAGACACACTCATATACATTTCCAGTTGTGCCATCTAAACGTTCTACTACTGTTTATAAATAAATGCACACCTTTTACATGGAAATTTATTTAGTAAAGTAAACCACATACAACTTTATAATAACAATAATATTACGCGAACATAACCTCAAAAGCCTTCCATAAGTCGGGACCGGATGCGGGTCCCGAGTCGGGGCGGAACACCAGTCTCGACAAAACTACTAATGACGTAATTTGATGACGTTATTCGGGACTGGAGTTGGGTCCCGAGTAGGGACTCTAGTCACAGCGTATTAAATAAAGGAAGGAAAGTAAAAATTTAAAAATACTTTAGAAGGGATTTATTTTAATAAAAAAATAAAAGAAAAGGGAATTCTCAAGAATAAAATTTTGCAAGGCGAAGGGAAATATTTAAAATAAATTATCCACACGCGAATAAAGAAAATTTAATAAATAAAATATAGTAAAGAAGAGTTCACCCAAAGAAAACGTTGAAGTTTTGTCAAAAATAATTGATTTAAAATTAATTAAATGACTAACTGGCCAAATAATTGATGATAAGAAGTGCTTTAATTAATCTATCAAATAATTATTCAAATTAACTTACTTAGATAGACGAACCAACACATTATTTCAAAGTAAATTGAGAGCAATGAATTTAATTCATTTAATTTCACCAAGAAGGATAAAACCTTTTCTAAGTGACCGAACATTTTCAAAGGCAGGATAACCCTAAACCCCCTGTACTGCTAATCCAAATGGTGAAATTTCCCCCTCTTAATAAAGAAATCTTTTAATTGCCCTAGCAAGACAAAGAAAAATATGTTTTGTCTTCTCTGATTGGCCGACGGAAAGATCCGCCCCGTGACGAACTTACAGTTATATTATTAACCCAGCTGCAGGATGTTTCAACATTGCAAAAGATTGCACAATATTATGACTTAGATAATTTTATAACTTTGTTGTGAACTTGTTAGGAACACCTGCGCCCATAGGAACGGGAGGAAGAACCACCCCCTTTATAATAAAAAGTAATAAAAGCTTGATGATTCACTTAATTTTCCTTTGTTTGGTAGAAAAACAAGGCTACACACGCGCCAATTTATGTGGAAATAAGATCGAAAAATGTGTTGTTGTGGCCTCAATTCCGCGAAAGTGGTCGTACACAGGGAAATTTTTACGGGAATTTTGGCTATTTAAGCGGGAAGACGCTTGCTTGGACAGTTTAGCTGAAAAGAAACTTACCAATGTAAAGGTAAATCGCTGCTGGTTTGCAATTCGAAGTTTTTTCCGCGGGAAAGTTAAAAAGTCTGAATTCAATCAGTACGATGTTAGTCGAAAGTTTTCGAGCTCATCGAAATTTCTTTACAAATAGCGCGGCAAAATATGCGAAAAAGAAGGGCGCTTAAAATCAAAGAAATTATCTAGAATTATAGAAAATTTTTGTGAATTTTGAGAAAATTGTGAAAAAGTGTATTTCGGATGGCGCCTAACAGTAATTTGTGGAAGTAAAAGTGTAGTTGATCCAGAATTTTGCGTTCTACTGTTAGGGAACAGGAAAACATAGGAAATAGTTAGAATATACAAATAAACGTCAAAATTTCATAGAAAATCGAGATTGGTACAAAAACCTCTGCAGTGAGTATTAAACTGTTAAGAAGTTTTTTGCAAGGCTAGATAAGGATGTTATTAAGAAGCGGTTTAACAGCAGTTGATACGGGGTTCTTCCGGACTCCACGCAAAAGTTTTTCTTGTCACCGCCAACCGTATTGCTAGGTAGGGGAGAGACGGGGAATACCGATCACCTAAAGTAAAACGTTAGAAAAAAATTCGGACTCTAAAGAAAACGTATATTTATTAGCTAGATTGTTTTAGGCACATATCAATAGAAATAAATCTAAAGAAAACATCAAATATTTTTGAGTCATAATGCTGAAAAAAAAAACAAAAACGAAAAATGTCATCGGTCGATATTAACCGATACTGTGGGGTACAATCGACCACATAAAAATGTACAAAATATATAAAAATATTGGTTACGACAGAAATCGCAAATGTAATCGTTACGAATATCGCAGCCTGCATATTCCGCATGACCTGCCATACCGCATTTACTACATACAAGACACCATTCTCCATCCCTGCCAAATTCATCGCATGAGAAACAAGGCTCTTTTGCCACTTCCTGCTCCTAATGGATTTTTCTTGGGATTCTCTTTCATCTTGGTCAACTTAACTTCGTTTAACTTACTTATTCTTTGTTAAACTAACTTTTGTATATATTTTTGACTCAAATTCTTCTCGGTTAGGAGTAGAGGTGTAGATTTTTGAATGTGCTATCTATCCTATAGTTTTATTTTGCGGATGATTTTTAATTTTTGGTGGAGCCAATAAATCTATAAACCATGTTTTAGTTGGACTGTTTTGTCTTCAAATTCATTCTCATCAGGATCAGTTATCAGATCGATGGATTCTGAGTCATCAGTGGAAGAATCATAGTTTCATTCTCTTAGCTGATTTTTTCTTAGCTGATATTCCTGAAGGTTCGGGTTTGGGATTATGGTGCATTTTTGAATGCATGACAATAATTAATACATATATATGGTATTCACACTTTTCGTATTGCGGGTAATATCGATCACTTTCGGTTAACACCGACCATTATGATCGATATTACCCGAAATCACATCCACAAACATAAGTCCATTCCATTCCTTTTAAAAAGAGATTAATCTAAAATTCGATAGATAATTAGGTGGCAGCATATCTACGTAACATCACTGACTAGTGGACATCAATTTACATACGCGAATTTTAGATTACTTACCTACTTTTTAAACCAAAATATTTCTAAAAATATTCACTCTAAGACAAATTGTCATTTCACTGCAAAACGCGTCGTGATATTGCCGAATCGAGCGGTAAACTGACTAATATGGTTAACCATGAGCTGTTTGCGCTATAGATGATAAATATTGGCGGATTATTTAAACACGAAATTTGCTGGTCGGTTTTACCCGCGTGGACGGTATTCCCCGTCTTTCCCCTAACCCCTAACCGCAAAGAGGCCAACTAGATAATTTAAAGAGAGATAGGAATCAGTGATGGGTGTTACAGTGAATAGGCTGGAAATATAGCACTTACGCCACTAAACGTTGAACTTGTCCTGGGCATTGCAAATATTAGTTGGTATTACATCGCCTGTATTTTTTCTGGAATGATCGCCAATAATAAAAAATTTCAGTATTTTTTTATTATTCTACATATTTCTTGTAAATATCCTAAAGTATTAATTAATATATTAATGATATATAGGAGATAGTTTCCTCACCGCAGACCTGCTTTGGCGGGGCTTGCGATCTTATTACGACTATCCGTAGCTGTCTTATTGTTAACTATATAATTACAGCCATCATTTAATAAAACGCCTTAAACTTAACTGGGGGAATCTTAATATTTTCCCATTGAATCCTTTATCCAGTTCGCAACTTTGGCAACGTCAGAAAATATCATAAAGTAACTTAGGTCACATTTTCCATTGTCGTCATTTAAAGTCAGAGATGCTAAGCCTCGGATGTAATATTTTGAACCTCTAAGGATCATAAAAGGTGCTCCAACATCGCCAACGCAAGTTCCTTTGCCATTTCTCCTTCCTAAAAAAATACTGGTTAAACAAGTTAAAGACAGCGAGTAAACATAAAGAAGCACATTGAAAAAGAAACTTCTGCCAAGATACGAAAATGAGGATCTAAGTTTTTCAAAGTCAAATGTTAATGCATTCAAAGTAATTACTTAATAGGAGTAATTCAAAGTCTTAACTGAATAATAAGGAATATGCATGTATGTATTTTTTATTGCATAAATTGTTCAAGAAAGTCATTACAAACCCAAAAATGTTTTTTAGAAGAAATTTACTAAGATCATTTAACATTTTTTTTACTACGCGGGAGCATGGCACCCGGTATCGGAATCGATTTGGGAGCATCACTCCAGATCTCCACGGTTTGGTGGTTTACATTAGGGGTCCACATTCCAGATACAATCCGTATGTGCGACTACCGTCTTTATTCAAAGCGAACTATTAAATATGCAAGTTTGCTATGGGGGCGGGTACCTATAGGTAACGTCAGTCTGATGATCCCCAACAAGGTTGAAAGCTTACTGTCTACCAGCCCGGGTTATCCTTAAGATCTTGGAGTCCCCGTACTTTAATGCAAGAGCATAACTTACTGTTTTTTGGTTCGCTGGGCCACTGCTTTAATTCTCTTCGTTTTTACTAGGACGGACGCTGAAACCTTTCTCTTTTTATATATTGTTTGGCTTTTTAGACGGAGTTGTACGGCTCCCGGTGGTATTTTATGTGCGACCCCTAGTGAAAACCATCTAGCCGTGGAGATCTAGAGTGATGCTCAAAAATCGATTCCGAAACCGGGTGTCATTCTCCCATTTACGTATTGTTTTACTGGCTGTCTATATAACAGTAAAAGCTTTACTCTAGTGAGATCTGTTCTTGCATTACAGATGGCGCTCGCACGTATTCTGTACTCTATATTCAAAGCGAACTATTGAATATGCGAGTTTGCTATGGCGGAAGCTGCCTAAACGATAAGCCAGTCTGATGATCCCCAACAAGCGTGAAAACTTACTGTGGACTAGTCCGCTTGGCCACTTTTTCATTTTCTTCTTATATATACAGTGTGATCCATTAAGTATGCAACAAATGGGACATGTTCTTATTAGTTTCACAACAGAAATATAAATACCGCCAAAAGTGGGTGCATGTCTGATCACCATATCAGGTGCACTTAGAATGGCGCCAAGTCAAACAGCATACAGGGCTGGCCAAAAAATATAAAAATCATTCAAGAGTAAAATACCGAAAATTTCAGATTTTGAGAAATACAGAAAATCGTTATTAAGAAAATTTGTTTAGAATTAAAAGGTATGCCCAAATACATTGGCATAGCCGTCCATTAAAACAATGTTTTTTTTTGCAAATTTTAAATTACATACTTTTCTAAAAATAATGTGCATGTATTTGACTTATTTTTAAGAATATTTGCGAAATTCGAAACTTGTGTGTAATATCCGTGCAACAGACATGAAGTTTTTGGTTACTTAAAAAAATATAAATCTAAGTAAATTTTACAAATTTTCTTCAATTGGATGAAAGTTATGCAGAAGTGATTTGATTGTGAGGAATTTGAAAATGTATTACAGCTGAATATAAAAAATCATTATAAGGATAATTTAAAATTTTCATAAAAATATTTTTTTTAATATACGGGTATGACTTTGTATTTATACATATATTTTAATTCTAAACAACTTTTCTTTATAATTTTTTTTGTATTTTTCGAAATAAGGGTACTTTACTCTTGAACGATTTTTATATTTTTTGGCCTGACCTTTATGCTGTTTGACTTGAAGCCATCCTAAGTGCACTTAATATGGATATCGGACATGCACCAACTTTAGGCGGTATTTAAAAAGTTATTATAGGTATATGTCGAATTTCTTCGACTGCACTTGTCCTGTCGACGAAATTCGACATATACCTACTTATTGCTTTGTGTTTGCAGTCAAAAATTCTTGGAGCAACACTGGGTGAACTATGTAGTTGCCGCGAGCCACTATATCTTACCCATCCTATTCGAACCGATGGATATAAGGTCTCATTTTGATTCTGGTGAAAATGTTGTCTGTTCTTCAGACGCCCTGGGTGTGAGCCTGCCCGATGAAGGGTAAGAGCCCAGAAATCGCGATAGCAGGAGGGCACCCAGACCAGAATCAAAAAATTATTATTTTATTCTATATATATATATATATATATATATATATATATATATATATATATATATATATATATATATATATAGAAAATGAAAATAGTGGCCAAGCGGACTAGTACACAGCGAGTTTTTACCCTTGTTGGGGATCATTAGAACACTCTTTTTTCTTCTTGTGCAAAGAACAGCCAAAATGAGAAGAAAGCATTGCAAAGTTAATTAAAATTGTACATTTTTTTACCTAAGACAGTCCATGTAAGCCTAAATACTAGCGTGCCGTGGGCTTTTAAAGGAAATGTAATCTACTGTCACAGGATTTAAAGGATTGGAGGTTGGGAGGGGGGAACATCTGCAGGTAATTTGTTCCACAATGTAGATACCCTAGGTATGACTGAGCGAGAGAATTCTAGGTTTTAAAGCTGGAGAATAAAGGGATGCATACGTATCGTGCTTGTTGTTGTTCAGTTAGGAACAGTCAGGGAGGAATTAGAGCGGCTGGTTCTTCAGAGCAAAATCCGTGGAAATATTGGGTGTGAAAGGGATAAATGAGCGAGAGAAGGGAGTCTTCTTGTGAGGACTGGGTCATTGATGAGTCGAATGGCTCTTTTTGGATAGAATCAAAGATGTTAAATGTCGAAAGTGATGCCGCTCCCCAGATGTGGGAACAGTACTCTAGGTGAGGTCTTATGTGGAAAACATAGAGAGTGTATAAGTTGGAAGGGAAGAAGTATTTTCTGGCTAGAAAGTGAAAACCACGCTTTTTAGGTTCTGATGTGGCTATTGACGTAATGTGTTTGTGCCAGCTGTGATCATGCCTTTCATTGTTCTGTTTGACTTGGCCATTCATGTGGATGAGATAAGTGTTGCCGGATTTTTTACCTGACAGGAAGCAAGACTGGGTTTTGGAGGCGTTGAACTGAATAAGGCTTTTGGCACCCCAATCTAAGATTTATTGAAGATCTTGGGAAAGGAATAGGTGACAGGTAGATCTACGTGTTTTATTGAGCTCTTTGTTCGATTCTGGAAAAATGAATGTTGAAGTGACGAGTACCATCGTCAGCGGGTCAGCGTAAGTACGGATGGAATTGGTAGTTGAAGAGAGCAGGTCAATAATGTGAAGAATAAATAGAGTTGGTGCTAGGACACAGACTGGACACAAATTGGGATACGCCAGCACTGATAGGATGAAAATTAGATGAGTGACAGTCGGCCACGATAGATATGCACCGATTAGAGAGAAAGCATTTAACTTTTTTACTTTTTTTTGATTTCTATATTTTTCATTTTTTGACATATGCGCAGTAGATCAAAATGCGTACCACGCAACAACCAAGAGGACTAGACATTCGTACAAATTTCAGGGGATGTACTTTGGTGTCTACATTCGAACCCATCCACTTTCAAAAATATATGTTCAAAAGTAAAACTACAACTATGTATTTAACATATTTCTACGATTTTGTGATGTCTTACTTTTTGCACATTCTTAACTATGTGACACTGTAACAACGCACAACAAGAATATGGGATAAAACATCAACAAATATATTTTCAAATTACAAAAAGTAAGTAAATAAACATTTGTATTTTATTTTCAAATCGGATCCTTATTTAATGTCGAACTAGGGTAGAGACGTCACTGGAATAACCCATGTTTACAATGTTTTACAAAGAAAATAAAACGTAGCGGGCTATGAAATATCTCATGATTGTCATAATCATTTAGATAATGACTATTGACTACTGTATAAAGTTACTCGTATGCCTAATATTCAGTGAGCATATTAAGTTATTAAAAGCCCGACTATACCAAATTCAATATTTGCACAGAGATTTATCATCAAAATACGTACCTGCACAAAATGTCATATCTGACGTCAATGACAAGTAGCTGAAATTGGAACCAAGGCACTCGTCGTCAGATACCACAGGCATGTCGAGATATTTGGCCTGTAAAATATGATATCTACCATCTCTCTGAGCAGCTAAAAAAATAGTGTTTAGTATTAGCGTTTTATTCAAGTTTCGATCAGCTTAAATAATAATTATATTGACCAGCAAATTTTGACCGACACTGAAAGTAGTCGACGATTAGCTGTAAATTTTCTTTGAACAGTTTTAAAACGAAATAACCATCAAACTCAAGACTTAAAATACTTTCTGATCAGCATATTGATCAGATATTAATTTTTTTATCAGCTTTAAATACCAAAAATAATATGACCTTCACAATTTGATCAATAAGGAATATGCACATATTTTTTTATTGCATAAATCGTTTAAGGAAGTCATTACAAACCCAAAAAAAAAATTTTGAAGAAAATTACTAAGATAATTTAGCTACAAAAAATGTTTACTTTTCGGGGGTAAGTGCACAAGTGCATCAAAATTACCGATAATTTTTGAATCAAATGTGTTTTTTTATAATTGCAAGAGTTTGTTTTCATATTTTCGCGAAAAAGCCCGACTCCGCAGGAGGAGGGCATTTTCGTAAAATATGAAAACAAACGATTGCAATTTGTAAAAAAAAACACATTGAATAAAAAAATTATCTGGTTATTTTGATGCACGAGTGTAATTTATTTGAATATTTCCCAAATTAATTAAGAACTCGAATCAAGTAAATTTAAATATTTTATTTAACAGAAAATACTAATAATAAAATTAAAATGCTTAAAAATTACAAGAATTGCAATGAAAAGTACATATTGCAATTAAGAATATTTTGCTCTGAATTCGTAGACATGGTGGTTGATGCAGTAAACGAGCGAGAGCTTATTTCGGCGGGGGACTCTATTGAGCTTGACGGTTGGTCATTGTCCCGCATTTTTTCAGTCAAAAGCATATTATAACAATTCTTGACAAAATGAAAGGAAAACATTCGTTGACATTGACTTTTTTGTCTGCTCTCACTCAATAAGATGACGTTAATTGTCAGAATATTACATTTTTTGACGTTTGTTAACAATAAAATCCCGCTTTGACGTTTCGTCAACAATATAAACTTGCGATGCAATTTTAGATTTCTGGCAGTGCTGTTTTCGCTGTAATTTTGCGAAAATTGCATTTCTCTTATAGGAACTTTAACATATGAGGGAAATATTCGGTATAATTTATTTCAATTTAAAAAGCAGCCATTTGTCCTTAGTGAAAAATGACGTCAGATCAGCAAAAATCTACAAGTTAATGTACAGCTTAACCAAAAGTCGAACAGGTTTGATTTTCTCGGAAACAGTCAGAGGGAGAGAAATCGAATTTGGGTTGATAGAGGAATAGTTGTCGGTAAAAAATTCAGTTATATAGGATGTTTCGTTTCGGAGCTATTAAATGTCAAAGTCGAAATTTCCGCGATTTCCGTTGAAATCGGGTACAGGTCGCAAATGTTTATTAAATCGATGTAAATTTTTGGAGGTTGTAGGGGACCCGGAGCTTCAGAACTCTACTGAAACTACTGAGGATCAGAAAATAGCAAGTAATCCTTTTAAATTTTTTTAGGTCGAAAAATGCAATTTCCAGACCCCTCTTTGGTACCTAATAACTCGAAAACAAAACGTCAGATCGAAAAACGAATTCATCAGTGAAACTTTAAAATCTCAAATACGTTTTTTGCAGTACATTTGCCTAAACCTGAAATCACTGGAAAATGGAAATATTTGGAAAAAAACTGGAAATTTGGATTTTTTAACCAAATATTTCAGGGTTGTTAATTTTTTGTGGGCTCAAAATGGTTCAAATACTTCATCGGAAAGAGCTCGTCAAAGTATGTGTTATCCATATTTTTTAGTTTCTTCGTTCTATATATAGGAGGGCAGCAATCGCCGATTAAATTTAGATTTTTTTACTTTTTTTGCCCTCGACATCGGTACATTTGCATCACTCTGTATTTTTTCCTATCTATTTTTTTCCCAATTTTTCAACACTATCTTATAAAGGGATAATAACACTGTAAAATGAATACCTAATGGGCGATCCAGGAGCGTACTTAAGGGGTAAAAATCGGATTTCCTTGATTTTTTCCGACAAATCCTATTTTTAACCGACATTATTCCGCACCTTATTTAGGGATTCTTTTTGGGTAATTTTATTAATTACCTAAGAATACCTCCCACTAATTTAAATCGCTTATTTTCGTTAAAGTTATAAATAAATAGGTTTATTTGCATCGGGACATCTAAAATTTGAAAATTGTTTAATTTTCGAAGATTGACATGAAAATAAAGAATTGCAGTTGATTTACTCGAAATTATTGAGATGATATGTCAAAATTTCGCGGAAATGCTAATTTCTTTTTGCAAAATTGAAAGGTTCCCGGACCGATTTCGGCTTGAAGTATACATGAATAAGATTTTAGGAACCTTCCACTTTAAGTGCAGGGATATTTCATTGGATGTGGTACACATTAAATGCAATTTTTATTGAGTTTTAGATGACTCTACAATACTGCAATTCGCCATCTACTCATGATGAATCATAAGTTCAGTTTTGACAACACAGCCAATGGGATCCCGTTTTACAAGTTTCGAAATTCGCGCCAAAATTTGCAGTTTTAAATCCTTTTTTTTTGTTAATAAAGACCAAAATAAATGTTTAACAGCAACCGCCATAAACATTTAATTTATGTAGAGAATATAAAAAAATATATTTCAGATTTATTTGGGTTATATTCATATTCCCTATTCTCCATATACAGGGTGTTTCAAAAACATGTGCCATCGCTTAAAGGCAGATTCCTTGCAAGAACCTATGGCAAAAAGTTCATATAAACATGGTCCGCAGATCCTTCGTTTCAAAGATACAGGGTGTTAAATTTTTCAATTTTTTTCAGTTTTTCCAAAATATTTTCAAAATGGCTTCATCTATTTTGATGAAATGTACGTTGTGTAAAGTACTTACATTAAGCATAATTCTGACCATGAAAAGACTTTGACAGGTCCTCCAGGGGCGTACATATGAGAAGACGGTACAATATTTTTCCAGTAAAAACATGTACGCCACTGATTTCCTACATTTTGGTATATCGGTCAAATAGTATGTTAAATTCTTAACAAAACGTGTCCCTTCATATTTTTTCAATTTTCATTTCGTTTAGGAGATAAATGTAATTTTATTAACCGTCTTACTGGTTTAGTTTTCCCAACCATCGGTTTTAACATGTAAAGACCATTTAAAAATTGAACGTCCTGTATCTTTGAAACAAAGCATCTGCGGACCCATGCGCATAAAAACTTTATGCCTTAATTTCTTTCAAAGAATCTCCATTTAAGCGATGGCACATTTTTTTTTGAAACACCCTGTATAGATATGATCAATCTAACCAAACCTGAGCAAGCAACCCGGAACAAACCCACAGTGTTGCACACATAGAGAAAATATATAATAGAGAAATAATGTCATTTGCGAATGTGGCAAATTTACCAAGCTGAATCCGTAAACACAGAAGGTCTTCTGCGGGCTTGCGCCTTGTCGAACGTTTGCCTTGTGATAGACAGGGCCGTACTTAAAAATTTATTTCACATGACGTGAATCTTTTATCGAATAATAAATGCTAAATATATTACTTGTAATTATTCTTTTTATTAATGATAAAAATGTAACCATTAGTGAGATTTTAACAAAAATTGTATAGATTGTTGGCTTAAATCTGAGTTTTCTTGCTATACAAAACTGTCGATAATTCCTCGAAAATAGCTCAGTTTATACATATACAGTGCGTCTCTTTAATGTCCCCCCTCTTAATTTTTTAAACGTTACATTTACAAAATTGAAAGTTGAAATAAAATATAAACATAGAATTCTGAACAATAGAAATAAAATATGCAACTGTTTTAAGAAGTAAAATAGTAAATAAAAAATTACCAAAACTATGTGTATATTTTATTGGATTTGCATCCCATCCTGTATAATTATTGAACAAACCAAGTTCTATGGTAAGATGTAAATATTTTTACACGTTTTTACAGTGTGTGCACTTGATACTTTGGTGAAAGCGCTACTTACTTACGGCCCCATGTCAATCTAATCCACTGATATCTTAGCGATCCCTTGGCGAAAGCGCTTTTTTCTTTCGCCATCCCTTTTAAGATACTCCCCTCTACCCTAATCCACTAGTATTTTTAGTGCCCCTTCGGCGAAAGCGCAAATATGCCTTTTGGACACTCACCCTTCTAATCCACTGATATCTTAGCGATCCTTTGGCGAAAGAGCTTTTTTCTTTCGCCATCCCTTTTCAAATACTCCCCTCTGCCCTAATCCACTAGTATTTTTAGTGCCCCTTTGGCGAAAGCGCAAATATGCCTTTTGGACACTCACTCACCATTATGCAATATAGGGGAAGGATGCATTGACACTATATATGAGTGCAATTAAGATAAAAGTTAGAAAATTTATTTGGTTAGAGTTAATCTTAATAACTCAAAACTTAAAAGTATTTTTGCAAATGGAAATAGCAAATTCAGCATTTACAACAGCTGTATTCCATGCGTTTCCTTCAGTGATTACAACTGGGTCCGGTTCTGATCGCCGCGTTGCGTCATTGGGTTCAACAACCACTTTTGCTAGACGTCCAGAGTGCGCATGCCTCGAGAGGACCGTCGTTTAAAAATCTGACTGGCGCCCAATGCGTACAAACGCACTTTTTCGCCCATACATTGGACGGATTCAGCTGGTGTCGCGAATACGTTGTGATGGTCTAAATATATTTTGTCTATGGTTGCACACCGTGGACAATATTAATATTCGTCATGTTGAGTTTACCTAATATAATCGGTAAATTCGGAACCTAAAATAGTTAGCATTTCTAGAAACAGCTTATATAAGTGTCAACTCGTCAAAACGTGTCTGCGACAGGCGCTAGGATATTATATGTAAGATATAATTCCTTGATGAATCAAAGTTTGCTGGTTGCTGTAACAGCATGATTTAGACAAAAGCGTGCTGATTTATCTACAAAAAGCATTTTCAACCTTTCATAAAGCTTTTAAAAAATATGTAAAAAAATGTAAATTCAATTTTTTGGGAAATAACACGTATATATTTGCTCTTTATCATTTATTACCACTCTCTTGCATCCATCTGCATTTTAGTGCATTATTACCCCTTTTTCATAAATAAACACTCAAGGTAAAAATAGGGATCTATTTGAAATATGGGTTTCCAGTCCAAAAAGTAAGAATCTCCCGAAAAATATTGCTTGGATTGGGACAATGCTCCATCAGGAGGATATTTCTGAAGAAGTTGACACTATCTTGCTAGAAAAAGTTCATATTTTTGTTTAAATGTTAGTAGATTGTGGAAAAGTTGTGACTGACAACGAAAACGTTTCGAAAAACATCATAAAAATTCGCTCGACAATAGTATTGATTTTACACACTTGGTTTACCACAAAATAATGCTAAACAACCACAACGTAGTCATGACAGACCAAGGAAATCTTTTGAGGATCCCATATTAAAAACAAAAAACGACGTGTACCAGGGATGTTCACAAAAAAATAAAATCATATTTAAAGGTCATAATATGGTCAAAAATATTGTTACAATGACATCTGAAAAGTTTTCAAAAATCAACAAATCGTGTGTGAAGAAGTGTGTGAAGTAACAGACCCTGAGGACTATATGTGTCCAATTAATTTACACCACAGTGATTTGGATAACGTAAAAAAATTATCTTTACACCAAATAATGATTTAATTCGTCAATAGCACAATGGAACAAACAGTACCCAGTTTTGTGAATTTCTGTACTGCGAGTATGAATACCGATACCATCAAACGGGCTATAAAACTAGTCTACACACAGAAGGGACTCATTATGGTTTGAGCTTCGGTATGGGCGTATAATGGCCTCAAAGTTGTCCGAAATGGCGTTGTGTAAAAAACCAGCGGTAGTTTAGTTAACCAAATAATTGGAGTAACAAAAAAATTTAATAGCTTTGCGATGACCAGAGGTAAAAAATTAGAAAAGTTAGTTCTTTTAGAAATCCAGAAAAAAATTAAAGCAAGAATAAAATAGGTCTGCTTTCATTATTTAAAAAGAGTATGGTATAATCAGCGCGTCACCTGACGGATTAACCGCAGATGCAGTTATTGAAGTAAAGTGTCCCATTTCCAAAAAAAATTTTGAAAAATATATAAATGGGAGGAACGAAATAAACAAGAAATTCCTGACTCAAATTAATTTACTGATGTTAGCAGCAAATCCAACAAAAGGATATTTCTGTGTTGCGCATCCAGATTTTGAAGCAACAAGTGATACAGTACAGCAAAGTACAGTGATTGAGGTTTCGTATCACCAAGAATTATTTATCGAATCTATTATTGAAAATGCAATATCTTTTTGGAAAAGTAATGTATTTCCCTTGTTATATGAAAGCTGTAAATACTGCAACTACTACTGTTTTATACATAAATACTACTTCTTTATGCATGTACTTAAAATAAAAGCATTAAAAATGTGACACAGTTTTTACTAACACCTATTTCAGTAAGAAAATTATTGTTTGATTATGGATTTTTGTAAATTTAGTATTGCACAAGCTATAATTATAAGTTATAATGTTATCAAGTTTTTGAACCAAGTCTAAATCAACAGTTGCATGGGGGCTTAAAACTTTAAAATCTCTAACACGTTTTATAACTCTTTCAATGTGAATCCGAACATTAGCAATCCGTTTTGTAAGCAATACATCATCCCTTGACATTTGCTCTTTATTGACAACACTGGGGGGTCTCACTAAACTACATTTCTTTTTACGTAAAAATGTTTTAATTCTTTTAAATCCTCGATCTGCCATCACCACAATATTTTCAGGAAGTATATCCGAAAATCCACAATTTTCAAATATAACAACGTCACTAGTTCGACCACCATATCCTTTAGACACAAAATTAATGAGACCACACGGAGTAGAAGAAATTAAATATTTTATAGTATTGCATTTCTTATACTCTGACCAGGTTAAAACCTGTTGTTTAGCAGAACTTGGTTTTTGAATTTTGATCTCCAAGCAATCTATTTATTATAGATTGAACTTTTGAAAAAGTTTCTAAACTGAATTGGAAGATTTTTCTTTATAGACAGTTCACTGGGCCAAAAAATCATTTCTTTTCAGTTAAAGTAATAGGGTAAAGGGTAAAGTAATTAGGGTACGTTGAAAAATGTTACTAGCATATATCGTCTATACACCAAATAAATCACCAATTTTTTCAAATGATGTTGGTCTTTATTTTATATGTCAAATATGTAAAATATTAATTTAAAAGCGATATTTTTTCGAGGATATCCAATAATTTTTTATTGTCTTTAGGAATGTCAGTATACATTTTCAACTTTGTTTCTATTATATCAATAAACATGTTATTAACAACGATTTCTAACAAACAATGAAAATAAAAGACACCAAACCAAGGTAAAGGAACATTCTAAATATTTTTGTGGAAAAATAGTTTATTGTAAAATATTAGCCTCAAGAATTTTAGTAGCTCATTCTGTATGACGTAGACGTTCCTGGTTAATCATCTTTACAACCTTCAGTTCTAAATTTCTTCAACTGTTAAGCCTGCTTTCTTTAAATTTAACCTTATTTTCTTTAAACCATTTCGGCTTTCATCTTTCCTGAGTAAATGGACATAATCAGTATCGCTTCTACCTGTACCACTGAAGTCCTTTTTCGTCCATCTTTTTAGATATTCCTTCAACCTTGGTGTCCTTATTTTTTTATTTTAAACTATGTCTCTTTTTGTTGCTCCACCCATCCATCTTAACATCCTAATTCATGTTACGTCTAAAACATCTCTTAGTTTTTTTATTGGGTCTGTTTTCGCTTCATACACCACAGCAGGTCTGACCACTGTCTTAAAGACTACTTTTCTAGCGCTGATTCTACCGTCACATTGTACACCTAAGACTTTTTCCAATTCTTCCATTCTGTTTACGCTCTGTGTTGATGTCTATTAGTCATTGTGATAAATTTAAATAGAATTAAAGCAGAAAGGAATGGTTATTAAAGAGCAATGAGTTATTTCATGGAAATTTGTTTTACCCATGCAGAGTTTGTCGAAAATAACTTTACGTTATAATGAAAGAGGAAATGAAGTAAATATATGAAAACTGAAGCGACAGAAAAAGCAGATGGATATACAAATTAAAATTTTTCTCATTACTGCCCTCAAAATTTGCATCTAGAACCTCTGGAAAATCCAGCAATTATGACTAGTCCAAGGATAATTTAAATCTATTAAGTGATATCTATCAACACACAGTGTTTAGTCTTGACGGTAGATTACTAAAACAACGTCCAAATTAATTTTAAGTGCGCCAGAGCTACAATTAAATGTGGTCGGGGAAGCCTTTTGAGCCTTGCTTCTGAACATCATGATATGACGTGGATTTCTTACACTTTATTATTAAGACGATGCAATACGTATTACATATTACATTATGCAAAATGGAAATATTGCGTTTAATTTTTCAACAGATTGAAAACACTCAACGATTTGTTCAAGAATGTCGACGAAAATACCATTTTGGATGCATTTTGGATTTGCTCTGATTAGCACACTTCCCAGATCGTATCTCCATTGGAAATCTGTTGTTCAAAATAAAGCATCGTAGTTATATGCACTAATGTTTTAGAATAAACAATAGCTATTTAATGAAATCAATTAATTTTGCAAATTTTTTCCTGTAAATGTTGAAATCGTGGTTGCCTTGCTACATGGTCTGCGAACGATTAATAAAAATGGATATTATGTCAAATTAAAATATTTCTAGCTACAGTAATTCTTAAATGTGAGTCATGTTTGTTTCTTGTAGTCAGTAAAATATCGTTCAATTCTGCTTTATTTTGGTTGCCTTTTTATTTTTTAAATACCAAAGCAAATCCAGGTAAAATTATTAGATTTAGGAGCGGAAAAAGTTTTACCCCGCTTTCAAAATTTCCTAGATCCGGCACTGGTCATTTACATAGATTTTTTTACCGGAACGCCGCCATACAATTAATGCCCCTTAATATTCTCAGCTCTTGGGAAAGCTTTTCAAACGAAACCACAGACGAAATCAATCCATCAGAAGAGTGATTTTCCTCCATGATAACGCCGGCTATAAACTGCTCAATAGGCTTAAAAAACCCTGACAAAAATGCATTGGAAAACCCTTCTCCACCAACCTTATAGCCCAGACTTGTCGCCTTGCGATTTCCATCTCTTTGGACCCCTTTAAGAAGCTCTGGGCCGGCATCATTAGATTTGAAGAAAATGATGAAGTTTAAAATGCTTTATCGTTACTATTTGTTGGCATTGTTTAAGTATTTCTGGGTTCTTTTAATGTACCTCTTTCAATGTAGGGGTTAAGCCAGACTGAAGCTTAGTCTACTGGTAATGGTAGTGGTAAGTAAAAGTCACTAAAATATTTTTCTTATACTAAAATTTAATTTCAACAGTTAGCTGTTTTAGAACGAAGCAAGTTTTCAGGTTGGTCGTGTAAAAACTTCTACATATTTTTTCAGTTTTATATTATTTGAAATATGATGTATTTTTCGACTAGAATAGAAAGGCAACATAAAATCAGTATAGGTATTTAAATTTTCTTTTGCTATGGCACTGTTAGCAATACTACGTATCAACAATTACCATAGATGCTACAAAAGTTTTGTTTGTGACATGCAGTTTTATTATTGTTACCAATATATACTACATATAAATATTTTTCCTAAAAACATCTCACTTTGCGATGTAAAATTAATGTGAAGAATGCTTGATTTAAAAATATTTCTTCTGTTATATAACTTTTAAACAATTTTACCTACTGGTTGTAAGAACGTACCTTCATCAGCTCCCCATCCAGCTACTGTCCCCATTTTACCAACAATATAATCGATGTTATCGTTTTCGGTCCATAAACAAACCGGGGAAATTTTTTCGGAAAATTCTACAGGGCGATCTAACGTCATAATCTAAAAAATATAATGCATAATATGTAGGAAACATTATCACAAGTGGTTCTCCAGATTCAATTCAAAAATGGGGTAATAGGAGGGTTCAATGCCAAATGTGCCTCAGTCACATTTTCCTCACTTTAAAAATACCGCCGCGACGGTCGGTTGTAATTTCTTACAAACTTTCTTTCTGTAAAACTAAAACTGCCTTACAATGTTCGTATACTAGCATGTCAACTCGGAAAAAAATGACCAATTCAATGTAAGAAGCGCTGAAATCCAGTACTGGGGCCGTATTTAGGGTTACCAACCGTGCCATAATATCGAGTATTGTACTACATTTTGGCTTGTTGTACTATATACTGTTCTAAGCACGGCCCCTGGAAACTTCAAATTACTTAATCACTGTAGGAAGTTGTTAAATTCACATATGTACAGTTCGTTTCAAAATATACCGTTGATCTATAGACTGAAATAAAACCTTTTTGCTACATAATGCCATAAAACTTTCTAAACTTACCAGTACCTAATGCTAGGCTAACTGGGACCCAATATTTTTACTATATTATTAGGATATTTAAATTCTGCTTGTTATTTATTGCGTAGCCTTTTATACGGAGTGCTTTAGTTTCTATCCGTCTTGTTAGTGCATGCGTCTTGTTAGTGTTAGACAAAATAAGAACTACACTGTAATGCGCTTTTTACATCATATAGTGCATAATATAAAACGTTTTGATAGTGTGAAAGTCGTATTTCCTATACGTGGCCATTCTTACTTGGAATGCGACAAGGATATGAGCCTTGTTAATGCAAAATCATATACTGAGACACCAGACGAATGGAGAGAGATTTTAAGAAATAGCAGAACAAAGCCGTCACCTTTTAGAGTAATAAACTGTGGAGATGAAGTGACGTTTCAGACTTGGACAGAATTTCTTTCACAATCCTATGTGCAGAAATGTCCTATGCCATCAAGACCAATTAGGGTGTTGAAAGTTGATAAAAATGAGCCAATGTTTATCTCACACAAAGTTAATTATTTCGGAAACTACTTGAGAGCTGTTGCAGTTCCTAAACAAAAGCAGAAAAAAGGGCAAAAGAAGAAAAGTCTAGGGTCTACTGTACTGAATTATCTCTACGATGGTCCGCTGCCCATCAAAGCAGCAAAAGTGAAGGATCTTTTACATCTTACTCAGTTCTTAACCAGCCCGGAAGCAAAATCGTTCTATGATTCCCTGGTATCTGACTCCCAAACCACAGAAGACGAAAGCGACATCGAATTTGCTGACGACCCGCCCATTGACGACTAACAGGAAAAAAGGATCAGAGTCCATACATTTGTTAAGAAAAAAATTGTTTTTAGTTTCGTACACTTTGAAAACCCATGTTTTTTTAAATATACTTAATAAATAATGAATTTTCTATAAAATGAACAAATTTTTTATTTTATTTCTGTTAATCAAACTAACGATATTCGACCTCAAACACTAAAATGTGAATACCGAAAAAATAAAACAATTGGACTTTGATCGTTATTCGCCGCGGCCCTTCAATTACAATCCTGCGAAATACCGCCGATAGTTGTCTGGCACGCCTCTTTCAATTTAATGTCCGGTCGGCCAATAAAAATAGGAAGCTGGTGGAGGCTCGACGAGATCGTCTGACTATGACGTGTAGGGTTAATATTTACATCGGTCTAACTTCGAAATGCCTATACTTTAGTTTTTTAGCTTAATTTGAAACAAGTTTAACCTTGGCACCTCAGGTATATTGTTTGTTTAGGATTCTACAAAATGATGTTTTGTCATGTTTGTAAATTTTATTACAGTCAACGGTATATTTTGAAACGAACTATACTATTTGAATGGCAGGAGCTATCATCTGTAACGTGGTGGTTTGAGCTTAAGGATGAAACATTTTTTTTTTTTCGTTTTAAATCTGCTTTTACGAATGTTTTAAAACTGGTGGGAATAAAATTCCAATATCACTAGTAGATAATAACCAATACGTTTCTTTCCTTGTTTGTCACCAAAGACAACCGTATGCTTAGCGATGCATATCTAAGCGAAATCCTGTAAAGAAACGTGATGTGTGGAAAGTTTTAAAATGTATCGCAAACAAACAGCCGGACATGGTCTTGACAGTACCAGATCCAGATCACATGCTTTATTAAAACAGTTTCGAAACAGTCTCAAAACACTGGGGCGAAAAAAAAAAGATTTTTGTATGCTTCACAAACTTTCAAGCAATTTCAAGTTATCTGCCCACGGCTGGGTGGGAATCGATTCCTCCAAAAGAATCGATTTGAAGAAATGTTAAGGATTCAAAGTGACCTTTTTAAAATCAGTGGTTCACGTAGATATGTATATATTACGATGATGGGCTGAAAAGTCCGTGGAATGGAAATAAAAAAAATCGGCCAAGTGCAAGCTATACTTGCACAATTAGTGTTCCGTGCCATCAGCATTCCACTTAACCTGAGCAAACCTCGGACGCCCGATCTCCGGCCATCTGCCGCGCTACCCGCCGCCGCCGGCATCAACGCCGTATTACCTCGCTAATAAGGAAATAAACAATAATAACTAATAAGAATAAGAACTAATCGAGCCAAACCATCGTCGAAAGATATCCCAAGCTTGCTTCGGACTGGGTCGTATTTTAAATTGGCCTCATAGGTTTATATGGATGATATAAATTCATTAAAACTAAGAGAGAAATAGACATACGCGCTTTAGAAAGTTAAAAAGAGACAAACTTTAACCGCCCCATTAAATATACTCTTTAAAAATATTTGGGTTCGACAGAGAAAAACTAATTAGGTATGTACCTAATATGCGCATTGTATTTGCATTGTATTAAAGTATTATTAATTAGCGGCTAAACATAGAAATATGATCTCTCAGCCACGCCAATGTTAGCCATCAAATATAACGGCATCGGCACGGGTCTTCTCACATTACCAGCGTGGTCCAGAGATTGAATCTCAGCTCCAACCGAACCAAGAGGTCGTGGGTTCGAGGCTGTGATCGGGTAGACTTTTTTTGTTAATTTTTGTTTAAAGAATTAGATCGGCTCTAAAAGGTGTATTGCCAAGAATTTAGCACTTGTTCCTCGATAAAATATTTTTAAAATTATTGGTAATCTCATATCTACTACAGCTGGCAGTCTGCGCGTGCGTAGACAAAGATCGTACTACTAGTTATGTCTAGCCACCAGTACTGTATTTATTAAAGAAAACGGAGTTTCGGCAGCTTCCCTAATTTTATTTTACGAATAATTATACTTTTAGTACAAGGCGCGACCTCTATTAAGGAGACGTATCAAAACGGAAAGCCGTTCACAATTTTAGACTAAAACACTTAGAAAAGCAATACTAAAAGTCATAAACATTGTAGAGTAGCACTGTTTAGTATACTATAGTACCTATTTTATGATTTTTGCGGTGTTTATTTGTAGGTAAATAATTTCTTGGCAAAAAGGCACATTATTAATAAACCTTCCTTAATTAAAAAAGTGTATTTTGCTTGTTGCGTTGATATCACTAGTTGCCCACAAAATTTTGACCCACCAGTAAAAAAACTCACGGGCCGCGCCTGTGTAATGGTGGAACCAAGTTTCAGCTGTGGTGATAAATCTGACTATAAAATCAACTTTGTTCTTTCACAAACGATCTAAACACCCAAGAGAAATTTGAAACTGCAGCGGAGAGCGTTTTCATACCCAACTGTTCATTCAAAATCTACGTTGCGCATTCTTTAGAGATGTTTAGAGCCTCCGCTATCTCAGACGTCTTCAACTAACGGCCTGTTAACATTATGCATTTTTCGATAATTTCTGGTTTTGAGCATCCACTACGGAATGCATCTTTAACACTTGTACAACCAAATTTAAACTCATAAACTCATTTATCAACAGTGAGGAAGCCAAGTTCTTTAGAACATCCTTCATCTCGTTATGAATGTCGGTTAGTGATAAGCCTTTTAAGAAGAAGCACGTGATGACAGCAGAAATTTCAACACACACACGTCAAAAACTCGGAAACGCACTTAATTAGACACTTAGACAGGTCTCAAAGCAAAACTGATGCACGCAGCGATCTGAAGTTTATCACAGTCTGAAGGATCAACTTTGCTAGCGCCACACAAAAATCCGTCATTTCACAGACTTTCTGCAGATTCTTGTACATGCATGTATTTGTGTCATCTTGTAAAACGTTCAGTTGTCAAGTTAGGATAAAAAGAAATAGAAATTATTTTAACGTAGCCACCCTGTTTATTTCTGATCTAAAGTGATTCGATTTCTTGTTGGACTGAAGTCCAACCTACACGTAAAGTATTATATTTTCCGACAACTGAACTTTTGCACCAGCAGACGGGCTACGGACAACAGAAACCGTTTTTCTTAACCTACAGACCCCAAAACGAAAAGACAGGAGATTTGTTATGATTTACTTACCGAAACGTCACCATGACCAGAAACTTGGTTATAATGAGGATTAGGTATAATCGCCACAACTCCTCTTTGCACTGTCCTAGGGTGGGCCCAATTTCGTAAATCACTTTTGCCAAACACAAACACTATGTTTTCTGTTGGGAATAATTGCGCTTTATACAAGAATGCACATCTTGCAGCTAAAAAGAACTAACTAAAAGTTAAGTGTCATTGTAATAGTATATTATGTAATAAGTGTTGTAAGGACCATATATACAGAGTGGCAAAAAAGTCGCGCATAATGCCTGTAACTTTTTAATTACCTCGTATACAAAAAATAATTTTAATCAAAGTTGTTCAGTAAATTAGTCCTCACATTTCTACTTGCATGATTTTTTTCTGTCATTTCCGGTTTGGTTGCCATGGATACCAACTTTGTTTTTTTAAACGGAACACCCTGCATATTATTGCATATTTGGATTCTACTGGGAAAACTATGAATTTCTTGTGTTTAAAATTTTCACCTATCTCCAATCGTGTCCGAGATAATAAGAGCTGAAAATCTAAAACAAAAACTCACATTTTTGAAATCATGCATTTTTCTCTTTATGATATTATGAATTATTATGGTTTCGGAGACATTTTTGAGTTTTAAGTCAATTTATTAATAACAAAACAAATAACCTATAAAATAAAGAGAAAAATGCATGATTTCAAAAATATGAGTTTTTCTTTTAGATTTTTAGCTCTTATTATCTCGGACACGATTGGAGATAGGTGAAAATTTTAAACACAGGAAATTCATAGTTTTCCTAGTAGAATCCAAATATGCAATAATATGCAGGATGTTCCGTTTCAAAAAACAAAGTTGGTATCCATGGGAACCAAACCGGAAATGACAGAAAAAAATCATGCAAGTAGAAATGTGAGGACTAATTTACTGAACAACTTTGATTAAGAGTATTTTTTCGTATACGAGGTAATTAAAAAGTTACAGGCATTATGCGCGACTTTTTTGCCACTCTGTATGCGCACGAATGGAAAAGTAACGAACGAAGCCGCGCAGCGGCTAGTGCGCAATTCCATGAGTGCGTAATCGTCTTACAACTCGAATTATGTACTATACTTTACCTACGACCCCAATTATTAACATTAAAAGACAACCTTTATTTTTAACGTGTACGAATATTTAATGGTAATATGGAGTATTTAATTGAACATTTTGTTAAAATATGTGAAATATGCATTAATTAGAATTAAAATAATTTAAAGCAACTGTACAGCTATGAAATACAGAAGGAGTATCGTTTGATTTCCTACTTGATGCATAAGACAGACATATATTATTATTTGATGTTGATGAATCCTTACTATCTGCTATGGCAGATGTAATTTGTTGGTAATAAGTTACTTGTAGCAGTTTCTGCTATTTGAATTATATTCGGAGGTGTTAAAGTTTCGTTTTCGCTATCGCTTGACATTTTCTTTCACAAATATTTCGTTAAATTAGGTTTAATTTATCATTCAACAAAAATTGCTTCACTTTTGATAGAGTTTCAAAATTAAGACGACGTATTTGTTATTTTAAATGCCGTGTCAGTGCCTCGTGCGTTTTGTTTACCGTCCGTTTTGTTTACAGTGCGTTTGTGCTTTGCTTACCATATGTAAAATTCAATTTACATAGATGGTAGAAGTGTGCTTTTTTTCTATTTACAGTAGCGGTTGTAGGTAATAGTATATTACATAACAAGTGTTGAAAGTGACATTTTCCCACGAGTGTGCGAAAATTACTTTCACACGACTAATGTACAATATTTTTCCTACGACCACCAAAATATTTAACCGTGCTTTTTTACTCACTTTCATAGGTGGTCGTAGGAAAAGTCATTTTACAATATATCTTTGAATTAAATAGTATGTACATACATAGGTTCTTTAAAGGAATAGGTATAAAATAATCCAATGCATTATTTTCAAACATGGTGTCAAAATAAAAAATATATATTAATTAATTAGTATATTAATTAAAAAATGGTGATGAAGCAAAACAGAAATTAAGAAAGTGTGTTAAAAATATATTTTTAATACCGTAAAAAGAGTAAAAATCAGATGGTTCCCATGGTTTTCAATAATTCAATAAATCAAAAGAAGAGAGTATAAGATATAGAGATATAATACCTATATGGTATCGTGTGAACATATACTATAATAATAATAAAAACTTTTCTAAATATAAAAATAAAATGTTTATTAGGTATTTACTTTACAAAAGCACACGCAAGTCTCGTATACAAACATTTACTGGAATGGTACACTCTATTTCAATCCAGATTAAAGTCCAAATTTTAATTTTATATGAGGAAAAAATCGGGGCCTAAAATGTTTTTGTCAGGTTAAGAATTAAAGGATACTCATCATCTTCTGATACTTGCGAATTAAAAAATTTAAAAATCTGTACTCTACGTGTCATTAATTATAGCGACCATTGAAAAAAAAAATAGGTATTTTAGACATAAGTACTCTTAATTTATTTATTTTTTCAAAAAAATAAAGCATCTTCACAGAATGAAAAGCACTAAAAAGCATGAAATAATATTTTACGTCTTTATTACTGAGATTAATGGTAAGCTTCATTTTGTTCAAATTTAGGCGGCATGTTCACCAAAGTTCTAAACTTTGAAGTCGGCGCAATTTCACACTACCTAAGGATCCGTAATAATAATTCATAACCAGTTAATTAATAACGAGTTGCGTTTACTTTAAAGTTTAGAACCTTGGTGTGCAAATTACTTAAACTTAAACACAATTAGGCTCAGTAATAAATAACTCAAGATATTACTCCCTATTAATAATTATTTGTTAATGGATTATCATTAAGGATTCCTATTATATGATTTAAAATTGCGCCGACTTCAAAGTTTAGAACATTGATGTACAAGTTACATAAATGTGAACAAACTTAAGCTTACCACTACCCTCAATAATACATACGTAGAAATATTATTTCAGACTGTTCAATGCTTTTCCTTTTGTGAAGTTGGTTCATTATCTTGAAAAAAAAATATGTATTTATTTGTAGTGTACCTCTTCTTCCTTCCCCTTTCTCTTATATCCCTCATCATTTCATTTGTACTGTCCATTTAATATTGACTTCTTTGACCCCTATATCACTACACAATAACATATTACACAAAGTTTTAGTAAAAATACATCATTTTTTGATACATCTTGATCCTAACCGTTTACGAAAAAAACGTCATTTTATTTACACTGTTAGTCCCCTAACTTCTGTCGGGTTGAATATGAAAAAGAGGAATTTTTCCCTGTCGCCAACATAGTTTCAATAAAACGTTAAACTTTAATTGTTTAGTTAAAAACTTCGTAAGAGGGTTCAACATGGGCTCCGTGAAGTCTTATACACTCGCGGGCACGACGAATTGAGGACTGCTGTACCCGCCACAATAACCCAGCATTGTTCCTTATTTGATCACAATGAAACGTGATCCTCCGTAGAAGTTCTGCCTACTATCGACCGGAGTAGAATACACCAAGGTTTTGAGGTGTCCCCACAGGTAAAAATCCAACGGCGTTAGGTCGGGAGATCGAGGAGGCCAGGCAATAGGTCCTCCCCTACCTATCCAACGCAACGGTTTGGATAGATGTTATTTAGGTGCTCCCGCACAGCAACGCTGAAGTGAGGTGGTGCTCCATCGTGCATGTAGTACATATTATTTCGGCGGATTTCAAGTGGTAAGTGCTCTACTAAGTCGTGAAAAGCGTTCTGGAGGAATTCCAAATAAAGTTGTCCATTCAGTCGTACCGGCAATACGAATGGTCCAATCAAAAAATTGCCAATGATTCCTGCCCAGATATTAATTGATTGGAACTGATGTTGATGATGCGAAACAATAGTTGCATGAGGATTTTCATCAGCCTATACATGTGAGTTGTGTAAATTCATGACACCATTTTTGGTAAACCCTGCTTCGTCCGTGAAGAGAATAGTGCTAATGAAGTTTACATTATTTTGTTGCTGATCCAATAGCCAGTTTGCAAACTGCATTCTACGGGGAAAATCTTCAGGAATCAGTTCATGCACTTTTTGCAAATGATATGGATATAACAGCCGTTCTTGAAGAACTTCATGTACTATTGTTTTCGACGTATTAAACTGCGTTAATAATTTTCTAATTGAAGGAGTGTCATATACAGTATTTAAAATATTTTCCTCTAACTGCGGAGTACGTACTGTTCTTCCCCGATCAGCATCAGTACTTCTTTTCCCAAAATTTCCTAAAATTACGAAGAAATTTAATAATATTATCTTAGTAAATGCATTCGCCTACCATTCTCCCTTAGACGTTGGTCAACTCGTTGAAATGTTTTCTGATCGGGAAGAGTACGATTAGGACATCTGTCGTGATATAACCTTCTGGCTTCCAAAGCATTGCAAGATGCAAGACCATAAATCAGACGCATATCTGCATACTCAATAAACGTGTATTCCATATTTCGAATTATTTCACAATTAATTTCACCACGAAATCCAAAAATCAGTAATTTAATATCGAAATAAAGAGTCAAGGTGTCAGCGATGGGAAACTTGACAAGTTCTAAAATGCAGGATATTTATTTCTTTCGTACCTAGCAACGTTTGCAACAACAATACTTTGTGTTTGGGGCCGATAAAATAAAACGCACATTTTTTGGGAACCTAGGTCGAACTGCAATTCACAGAATTAGACGTACCTATCTGTTATCTGAAATAAGCCAAATACATGATGTAAATAATATGACGTTTTTTCGAAATCGGTTAGGATTAACGACATGAATGAAGAGTACTTAATTTTTAGTCAATAGTTAAAGGTATGTAAAAAACGTCGTCCAAAGTTCTTATCATACAGGGAGTAAAAAAAATGGGGTCATGAGTGTAACAGCTAGTCCGTCCCTGCAGCTGTGAGTACTTCACAACACTTTCTCGGATAGTAATTTGAAGGGTCTAACCTGGTATACATCATATTAAGAAAAACTTGGAATATTCCTGGTGGTTCAATAATTATGTGTAAAAACTTGATTTCATTTGAGCTCTTTGGGAGCCCATATCTCCGAAAAGGAGGCCTATACGAAAAAAGTTTATATGAACTTGTAGTATTCTTTTCACGTGTTTTTTTCATATCCGGGAGATTTCCCACATTTGCCCGGACACCCTGTATACATATGTATACAGAACACAGAAATTTATATAAACTTTTTAGGTATATTTTTTACACTACAAAGTCAATTTACGGACAAGCTTGAAATCATATGTCATGTTTACGTTGACGTTTCTCATAACCTAACTTTTAATTAGTTGTCAAAATTTAAATATGAGAGAAAATGAATAATGGAGAGAAAATGAGAGAAAAAGAAGATGGGAGAGAGGGATAGAGACATTATTTATCTCTTAGCTGTAAAATAGGTTTCTGTCACCATTCTTAATTTAAATTGGATATACCATAGATCGACTTCTAGGTTCAAGTGCCAAAATACTCACTGTTATTTTTCAATAAATATTACAAACCTGTTAAAACGTGTTTTTCCGATATCAAGTTTGCTGTACATTTATACTCATAATAATATCCTTGCGATACAAACATGGCAGCCAACCAAGGGAACATTCCTTCGGATACCTCATCTCCACCCAAAATTAGAGGTACAATTTGATTATTCTTACTCTCACCGCATCCTCGGTTACGACTGTAACTAGCAGGCCTTCTGGTTGTTTCAATTGGCAGGATTGGTGATGGAGATGTAAAACGTATTTCTGAAGGGCTAAAATAACAATTATTTAAAAAAATACATACAAATTTACTTAGCACCCTATATTTGTGAGAAATCCTTTAATCCTATTCTATATTATAAATGCAATAAATGTTAGTGTTTTGCGAAACTTACGGCTTATATTAAAGCTGGTAAATACGGTATGAATTCAGATTGGAGAAAAACATTTATAAATGGCGCTTCGCAATTAATAAGCTACTAATCGCCCCTTAAACTTTCTCGAACCGCCACTAGCGGGAAACGCATGATACAGAATAAGTTGCCAATAATTATTATATCAGCTGTTTTTCTATACAAGTCAGAATAAGAAATAATGTTTTTGTTACCTCTAAAGTAAAATCCCTTTAAAATATACTTCTTTTAAAACTGTTTTAGATTAACAAATACACACTAACAACTATTAATGAATTAATGCAAGAAACCAACCCTCGACTAGTAATTAACATTAACAGAAGTTCCATTAAAAGATTTAAACACAATACTTAAAATATTCAACGGTATTTTGTCACTATCCGCACTAAAAATGAAAACCAATATTTTAGTTATTGTTAAAAAAAAAGTCTCTGTAAAATATACATTCTCCAGAAAGATTTTATCAGAAAAATAGAATAGGTTCACTAGGTTTCACGTTAAACATATACAACACTAATTTAAACACAATGCCTAAAAGAATCCATCGTCTTTTTCTACTATTAGCACCAAAAAACTAAAAAATTATTTATGTATTAAACAACGTATCCTCTTAAAGGGCTGGTGAAATCCCTACGGATGTTTTCAGCTCTGGATGTGTGAGTTTGAATTCCCCAGTACACTCACGGTACATAGTACTTAGACCTCGGTCTTCGTGGGCTGTCAGAAGATAAAAAAACACAATTCTTGTACGCCAAGGTTTAATTAAATGCGGTTTTTGACTTTGACATACGTGAGAAAGTACAGGCATCCAAACTAATTTCCTACTAATTTCTATTGCATTGCATTTTCTACTAATTTCTGTTGCATAAGAGATAGGGAAAAGACGGGGTGTCGAAATAATAGGGGCGATTAGCAATTCAATCTTTTTCATCGTTTTGCCTGGAATTTTTGAGAGGCACATGGGTTATTGTTGTAAATAGTTCGTAAGTGGCCCCGAGAATCAGAAATACAGACACGAAGTACCACAATACAAAGCAAAAGTATTTAGCTCATGCTTCCGATGTTCCATACTCATGTGTTAGGAACACATTTAAGCGGACGAACCGAATTGTGATGCACGTCGTATGAAAATAGATAGTGACGATGACGAAATAATTAGTTCAAAAAAATCAAAACCAGTTAAAAAAAGTTGCAAAATGAAAAGAAAAATCCAGAAAATTTTGTAGTTGAAGAAGCAACAAAAGAACACTGTAAAAAAAAGATACATAGGGTAAATAAGAAAAAAGTGTTTTGCAAAAACCTTGCGGAATAGCGGCAAAGAATATATTTCTGTGTCCACTAAAAAATTTATTCCAGTGCGTACTTTAGGACGAGTTTGTAATAAACCGTGGTGCAAGAAGGGTGGGCGAAAATGTGCAGAATTTAGTAAAGAACAGAGACAAAAAATATTTTCATACTTTTATAATATGGACAATATAAAATTGCAGCGAGAGTTCATTGCGCGTTTTGTGGAAGAAAAACCTGAAAAAAATCAGTTGGGGAATCGCGTCGTGTTTATACCAACTTCTTTTATCTTTCTTTAGAGGGTTATAGAGTTCAAATATGTTGTAAGATGTTTATAAATACGCTGGGTATAAGTGATAAGATAAGGTAATGCGTACCTCACCTCAAAAACTACAAGACTCTGGTGTGTTGGACTAAGTTGGAGGAAGAAAAACGCGGAGGTCGTACTGAAGCAACGGTCGAAATGGATACAATTTTAAGAGAAAGTATTGTTAAACACATAAATAGGTTCCCCCAGGTGGAATCCCATTATTGTCGCCAAAATAAATCCAGAGAGTGCGCAACGCGGATTTGTCAATTCGTAACATGTATGAAATGTTTCTTAACGATTTAGAGCCGAATGCAAACAAACCATGCCTTTCGCTATATCAGCTGGTTTTTAAAAGTATGAATCTCGCATTCCACAGGCCAAAGAAGGACCAATGTGGTTTATGGCTTATTCATAATGACGGTACAGAAGAAGAAAAACTAAAAATTAAAGATGTTTATGAAAAGCACATTTTAGAGAAAATCGCAGTGTGCGAAATAAAAGAAAAGTGTAAGATTGATGCTCAGAATGACTCTACAATTTTTAGTGGGTATTTTGATCTGCAGCAGGTAATAACTTTGCCTATCTGTAATGATGGTGCAGTGTTTTATAAAAGAAGGTTGTGCGTGTTTAATTTAACAGTCTACGATCAAGCTGGTCGAGACTGCTTTTGCTTTACATGGCACGAATGTGCAAGTCGTCGCGGCGCTTCAGAAATTGCAACTGCTGTATTCAAAACGTTAAAAAAATACGATGAAGAAAGAAAATTCAGTCTGCCCACCTATTTGCCGATGGGTGTAGTGGGCAGAATAAAAATTCTATTATGGCCGCTGCTCTTTTTTACACTGTGTTAAACTCCGAAAATTTAAAAGAAATAAGCCTACGTTTGTTTTCTTCCAATCACGGTCAATATAAAAATAAAAATGCTAAAAGTTTAAAAAATCATCTGCTTTTTTTGCAAACATATTTTGTATTAATAATAGAGGGGCCTATTTGGCTTGAAGTACAAACCATAATTTATTTTTGTTTTTACGAAGGGGCCTATCTTCATTTTTATTTAATTATAACAAAACACGTATAACTGTAAAAAAAATCATATATCTCATCTTTCGATATTGATTTATCTACGATATTGTGGAAAAATAAATTAAAATAAGAAATTAGTGTCAGTGCTACAGCCAAAATGAACACCACAGTTTTCTTCAAACCGCTCTCCTGAAAAGTTGAGAGAAAGAAATCGAGATTGGCCCCTTTGAAATGACAGCGGCGATATATATTGTTGAATTCGTGCTTCAATAAGCTTTCATTTGACACCCTACATGAAGCCCTGGAATTTTTTTTTCATTTCCCAATTTACCCCCTGAAATTGACCCTCGGAATAGAACTTCAGCATTTTATACTTCACGCCTATAATTGGGCCACCACACTCTATCTCTATGCTAAATTTCAAATTTTTACATCGAATGGTTCTAGAGAAAATCGCCTGTGACAGGCGTACGGACGGAAGGGCATCGAAGTGATTTCATAACTGTTCCGTTTCACGGAACACTAAAAAGGTAAGAATAGCAGAAAAATTTTATTCCAGAAAACAAACATTTTCTAAAAAATTAAGAAGCTTCATTAAAAAAAATATTGTGGAAGAAATCTCAAAGTAAATTCAACTAGAGAGACAGTGGATTCATGCTAACTATCAGAAGTAATGAAGAAACAATTACCTTTCGCTTTGAAATATGGACTGGTCAATGTCGCCTACTGGGTACTCCGGTATTGATGGTGTAAACGTGTGTTCATTTGTCTGGACTGTCTCGAAATAAAATCTGTGTTCAGACCATAAGCTAGTTACTCCAGGAGCTCCAGCAATTACTGAAAATATATATTTTATTATTAGAATTTCTTGGTGAAACATAAATAACAATGTAACAAAAGGAGACAAAAATGAAAGCCATTCGATTTAAGTAAATTCTATACTACAACAGTTAACATTATTTGTTTACAATAAGATTGTACTAAAATGCATCTATCGACCCACCGTCTTCAAATATTCAAAGGTGTGTTCTTAGAGGTCTCATAGATTGGATGATAGGGACGTCGATTTCCCGAATATTCTGGTAAATTCTTCTCAGCTTTTAAGCATTTTCCTCCTTTCATCCATTGTCATAAACTTTCCTGCTCAAGAGGACCCAAAATTCTTCAATCGGTCTTGCCTGAGGAACATTGGGTGGGTTATCGTCTTTGGGGACAAATGGAAGATTATATTGGCCCGTAACCATTCTCTACTTTTTTTTGGCATAGTGGCATGAAGCAAGATCAGGTCAGAACATGATTTCATCATTATTATGATGTGTGTTTAGAAAGCGTCAGAATTTAGGTAAACATCTTTGTATATCAAGAGCAGAAGGGGCGGCTGCTCCTCTGACATGCCCATTGTCCAACATATAAGTATAGAGAAAATAAAGTAGTTTGTTCCAACCTATTCAAAAAGTAAATATTTTCCAACATTTTAAACTCAAGCAACAATAAGAAATGTTAATGAAGAGATTCATAAAAGGTGGCGTAAGCGCGTACAAGAATGATAATGACTAACTTGTTTAAAACCTTACGAGCGGGATGTAAAGTTTTGATTGCCGGTAACTTTAATAGATACACCAAATCAGTAGAGAATGTCCTAATTCAGAATCCTAGCAGATTTTAGAACTGTTCGTCTGTTAAGAAACAATTAGTGAGTAGGATTCCCAGCGAGATGTACTGGGGTGGCACTCATTATGCGATGGGTGGCCCCGAGGTGAGCGTTCTCTTTGGAGCGTACTTCGAGGATGTTTTTGTGCCGGAGTGGTATCAGTTCCACCCGGATTCCATTCCTCGGATCTCCAACAATATGGATCTTCGAAGGGTTGTTCTCGAAAGAAATCATGTTTTGGAATCTTTGCAAGATCTTGATCCCTATAAAGGTGCCGGGCCAGACAAATTACCTTCTATATTTATAAAAAAAAGTGTGCCCAATCCCTTTGCGTTCCACTGACCCTTCTGTTCAACCTCTCTTTGAGTCTGGGTGAATTTCCGGATAGATGGAAGACTGCCAAGGTCGTTCCTATTTTTAAAAATGGTCAGAAGAATGACGTTAAAAATTGTCGACCAATAAGCATAATCTCTATCATGCCTAAACTTTTGGAAAAGTTAATTTATGAGTATCTTTTCTCATTAGTGAAGAATGTGATAATTTCAGAGAATGGCCTTTTTCGGGGTCGTTCTCTGGAACGCCAAAATTCGCCAAAAACTCAGATATAAATGCTACTTACGTTCTTCAGGTGGTCCATCGCAGTATCCTCTGTTGTTTAATTGTATGTGAGTAATTCTTGGAATTGAATGTTGAAAAGGAAAGTACACACGATACCGTAAGGTGTTTGCTCGTTGGTATATCAAGTCTTGACCTGGAGTGTCCATTTTAATTTTCAAACTCTGAAAAAAAAAATCAATAATGAAACGACTCGGAAAACTCTAAAGGGCATCGAGTAAAAATTTCCGAAACTGACCAAAAAACAAGCAGTCACTGAAAATATATCTGCATCGCCTCCGCATCGCTTCCGCATCGCCTCCGCATCACCTCCGCATCACCTCCGCATCGCCTCCGTATCTACTCTGCACGCGTGGCTTTGATCTACGGAGTTTCTAACAACTGAATTTGCCTATAAATATAACGGGTCGTCAACGGATTGCCTCATCCGATATACAGGGGTTACCGGAGATACAGAGGCGAGGCGATGCGATGCCGCGTTCATAAGTGAGAGACAACCTTTAGCCGGCTAATAAGCGCAGTATGCGGATATTTTTAATTAGGGTTATCCGAATATGTACAGGGTTTTCTCTTATATTTTGAATGGGGTCCACAGTCCTTATTTTTAGAGATATGGAAAAATGTTTAATACAAAAATTTTAGGGTTTTATCTAAATCATCAGAATTTTCTAAAAAATAAACAAATGGGAATCAGAATGTAAAAAAATCGCTATCAACTTTAACTTTTTAAATAGAACACCCTGTATATTTCCAACCATTTAGAAAGATATCTTTTTCCTGATTTCAAAAATTTACAGTTTGTTTATGTTTCTTTAAGCAGTTTTTAAAATATTTAGATTTAAATGTCTAAAAATGTTCAAAGCTATACGTTTGCGATCACTGAACAAGTGATTCCAAAGCCACCTATACTTGAGCGGCTATGACTTAAAACTGAGCATTTTTAAATATTTAAATCTAAATATTTTAAAATGCTATATTGAAATTTGTAAACAGAAAACATTCCTGTTTCATACTTTAACTTTTTGGTTTCGATGATATTTGGCAAAAATAAATATTCTTAGTGTTTTTAGTCTCAGTGAATCAAGTTTAGAATCGTGACCTCCAAGAAAATATCGCTATCTAGGTTACACTGGTCAACAAAATAATAAGTTTTTATAACCATAAAATGATTGACACAGTTTTTGAAAGAGTACCTATAAAAATGTACTTTGGTACTAACAAACCTAGCTTTACTTTGTTGCGGATTCATATTATAACAAGATTCTGAGACTTAACTTTTCATTCCTTCATTTTGTAATGAAATTAGTTCATACGTAAGAAAAATTATTCGGATCGCTTTCACTAGGTCGAGACATTATATTTGTATTGTCACAATTTAAATTCCAAGTGTATAAGAAATAAATCAATAAAAAAATGTCTCTTCTTATACCTATAGGTTAAGAAACTACTAGTGCGCTATTTAAACTGCCCACTTTTTACACGTAGGTACATAAATCTATAGAATTTAGTGCATTTGTCATGAGTACCACGTGTACAGAGTGTCCAATTTTCGATACTTTTGCAGGGTATCTGGTTTATCTTTAAAGATAGAGAGCTGCGGTTTCCGCAATATTGTACTACTTTTTCGTGAAACGTATGATGCTATAAATAGAATTTTCATAGCCCCCTTCGTTTCGGAGATACATGGCGATTTCGAAAACATGTCATTTTCAAGCACCTCTCGTACCTCAGTTGTCTTTTAACTTATCGGTAAGGTAAAAACTGATTATTATATAGTTTGTGCGTAGAATCCAGTGGCGTAGTCATTTTTTTCTAGAAGGAACGAATTTGAAGATAAAAACCAAAGTTGCATGTTTTTAAATGGGACACTCTGCATCTTTTGTTTTCACTCAATTTCTTTATTCATAAACTTTTCAAAAATATATAACTGTTGGTACATATCTTTTGGAATACCTTCCGAATTTTACAAATTAAAAAAAAAAGGTATAATATTTCATAGTAGGCCGTGAAAATAATGATTTGAAATAAATGAATAGAGACATTTGACCAACATTGAGGTTTACTTTAAAAATTTAAAATCCCAATAACATGAATCAAACTTTGAATAAAAAAATTAACTGTTTCAAACAAATTTAGATAAAACAGGAAACAGATGTTTTTTACCAAATTTAAAATCTAAATGTAAAAAATCTTTATTTATATTTTATAAATCACAAAAGTTGCTCAAAATTGTTACCGTTTTCTCTAACACACAACTCGCACATTTTACTTATTCGTCGTGTGGCATTTAAAAGTATGATCGGATCGTCCCTGCAAATTTTAAAATTTGAGTGTAGTGGCTTCACGCAGTTCTATAGTGCGATATCGAGACTTGTAAAATTTATCTTATAAGTAACCGCACAAAAAAAAAGTCTAAGGCGGAAAGATCAGGTGATCGTGGTGGCTATCTTACAGGTTCGTTGTTTGCTATCCATTTTTCAGGATGATTATTGTCTAAAAAAGGGCGTATTATTCCGGCATTATGGGTAGGCGCCCCGTCCTGTTGGAGATATATATTGTTTAAGTAAGCCAAGGGAACACCATCTAGCAACTCAGGTACATCTTGCAATATTCCCAAGTAACGATTTGCTGAAAGGCTATCCTCATAAATTCTATAAGTTAGTTGCCTTCCCAAAATAAATCAAGCAACGTTGAAGCCGAATCTTCCCTGCTGTAATTATGTCTATTGAAAATACCAGAGCTTGTGAAATACGCCTCATCGGACCATATCACAAATCTTCTGAAATTCACATTGGCTTGAGTTTGCTGCAAAAACCGATTGCAAGAAATGGGACGACGTTCAGCATCCTTAGGATGTAAATGCTGAATGATTTTGTCTTTATATGATCTAAATTTATATTTGTGTAGTATAGTTTGTGCTCGAGCCTTGTTTACTCCAACTTCTATCTCAATGGCCCTACACGAAGTAGAAGCCTACACAGCCTTCTACACAGCCTAAAACGTTAACCTCGTCGATATCTCGATTTTCCTTCTTAGATATAGGATTTTGATCTTGGCTGCATAAACGCAACATAATTAACTATTTTTTTTTTAAATGCAACTTTGGTTTTTATCTTCAAGTTCGTTCCTTCTAGAAAAAAAATAACTACGTAACTGGATTCTACGTAAAACCAGTTTTTACCTTATCAATGAGTTAAAAGACAACTGATATACGAGGGGTGCTTGAAAATGACACATTTTCAAAACTGCCCTGTATCTCCGAAACAAACGACTATAAAAATTCTGTTTGTAACATCATACGTTTCACGAAAAAGTAATACAGTATTGCGAAAATCGTAGCTCTCTATCTTTAAAGATAACCGAGATAAAAACTGTCGAAAACTGGACACCCTGTACATATGACACTCGCTAGAGAAAGACCGCACTACAAGCACAACCTGTGTAGTAGGGTGGAGCGAAAAAAATTTTTTTTGAAATTTTATAGGCATTACTTATCAAAAGCTGCCTTTTATATTAGGGATTGAATAAACATTTTACTTCTTTTAATCAATGACTGTCTTCAGGGTCCGCTGGACACTTAAAAAAATCATTTAACCTAAATTTTTACCTATTGTAATAAAATATTTTTGCATATCAAAAAATATATTTTTGTTATGCATTATCCATAATAAGGGCATTGTAGGGTATCTAAAATCGCAAATAAATTTGTAACCTTAATATGTGCTTTATTGAGGGTCCGCTGCGTACCTGAAAAATCCCTTTTTTGGAAATTCCATTGCTAATAAATCTAACATAAATGCACGACCCCGTACTGCATCTCTTGTCGGCCTATTCTCAGATGTTTTGTCTACTGGCTAGAATGGTTTTTAATTGCTGTTTATGACCCCAGGCCAGGTCATTTATTCCCTTAGTTGTATGCCAAGTGTTATACAAGAAAGTAGTGCGACGAAAATAATAATTATCAAGAAATAATTTTTCAGTTCGTAAGCGAATTGTGTCACTAAATTAGTGCAAAATGGCAAGTGCAAGTAATGTAAAAACTAGACAAAAATCTGCATGTCCTATATTTGAACTAGGAAGTGATTTGGACAGAAGAGTTTTAACGACATATTACGATATCATGAAGTGTTACTTACATATCCGTGATAGTCTTATGCCTGACGTTAATTCCAAGGAAGCAAAATTTTTTGATATTTCCCAGATTTTTATACAAAAAATACAAGACCAATGGGATACGGCTTCAATTCCGACCCTCAGTAAGCCAAGAATAGTAAAAATGTTAAAAGGCTATCATAAAAAGTATATGAATATAAAAAAATCTTCACACAAAAAAGAACTTTTTAAAATAAAAAGAGAAGCTTTTTTAAACCACGCAAAAGCAACACTTTTTGATATATCTTACTGTAAGTGCAAGGATTTTTTAAACTGTAGTTGCAGCAAAGATAAGAAAATCCCTAAATTGGAACGGCAGTTTATTGTCGATCAGAGGACAGTTCGCAAAATGGCTATTGGTAAAATTGATATTACAACAACAAAACAAATGGTTAAGAAATGAAGGCCTCGGGGCAAAAAGATGACAAGCCACAAGTTGAAAATTTTACAGGAGAGCAAATTTTAAGTTTTAAAAAATTCTAAAATTAACATTTTAAATTTTTATTTACTGATAACATGTATACATAAAGTTTGCTGTCTTATATTTCGATTTTATAACTGCAAAGAATGAATTATTTTCCATTTTTTTAAATATTCTTATTTTTCTCGAGAGAATACCAGATTTTTGTGGCTTGTCATACTTTTGCCTCTATACAATTTTATCATAAAGCGGTGTGAAAATAAAAACACTGTTTTTGTTAAGAAAGTTTTTATTATGGAAAATTAGCAAAAAACTAAATTTTAAACAATAATTAAAAATCCATCTGTGCCTGGGAGTTTTTAAAGGGATCTCTTTAGGAGATCTTGTTACTGTTGAATCTCCGGCGTTGATATTTTTATTTTCCTTCTGAAATAGTA
This sequence comes from Philopedon plagiatum, assembly GCA_963971165.1. Lineage (NCBI taxonomy): Eukaryota > Metazoa > Arthropoda > Insecta > Coleoptera > Curculionidae > Philopedon > Philopedon plagiatum. Next base: position 90,340,414 of record OZ020193.1, on the reverse strand, counting down.
AAATAAAAAAGTTAGTCAATACGAAAAACCTTATTATAAAAACAAAAATAAAAACGAAAATAAGTTTTTGTGGCATGACTATGACAAGCCACATATTTAGGTTACAGGTCGTATTTTTACAGATCATTATGTTTTTTGTCATTTTTCGGGTACAAGTTATTTTATAACTTACATAAACTTAAAATATAAACGAAAAAACTACCAGAAAAGTGTTTTGTAAGAGATAACATAATTTTTGTACTAGTTTACTACCTCCAGAAAAATACTAGAAAGCAAAGAAGCAAAAGATGATAAGCCACAAATTATTTTGATTCTACTTACTTCACTATAAGAACACAGTTCCTTACTTTCAGGTGCACAGTATCATCCTTTGAGTCTTCTCCATTACTTAGATCACTTTCACTGCTAGAATGACCACAAGAACTCTGTAAATTAAATAAATTTCGCCACAACGGCAATACCTTATTACTTTGGGCGGCCATTTTTGACTATGGCTTGTCACGTTTTTTGTTAAATATTTTGTAAAAACCTGTTGAGCAATAGGGTGATTCATTGATTTCTGGCGCCATCTCTTCAAAAAATGAAAAACCTCTTTACTAGACGTGTAGCAGCAATAATAATGGAACCTACAGTACAAAACTCTCATTTTTAGAAAAAGTGTGGCATGTCACCCTCTTGCCCCAAGCCCTTCAAATGTAGTCGAAAATTAGCTTCGGAACAAAAGCTTACAGAATTAAAAATAGCGGCAAGTGATATTCAGAAAACTTTTGATATCGAAGATGAAGAAATAACCCCCGAAAGAAGAAATAGAACCAGAGTTTATCTGTAAAATTCAAAATGAACCATCTACATCTTCAGGGGTTAGGTCATCACAAATGAGAAAATCTATACCCACAGTGGCTTTAGAATGTGATAGGACTTCTATCTCTGATCGTGCAGCAGCCAGAATTACCTCTGCTGTTTTAAAAGATTTTGGTATCGTGTCTGAAAGTGCAAAAAGTAATGTAATAGACAGATCAAAAATTCGAACGGCGAGAAAGCGACAAAGGAATGTTCTTCAGATTGCTGAAAAGCGTAAAACCCAATACCCTCAATCAGTTTATTTTGACGGCAGAAAGGACAAAACGTTAAAACTGGATAAAAAATATTACAGAGTAAATGTTGTAGAAGAACATATCGTGTTAATTGAAGAACCCAATTCGAAATATATAGGTCACGTGAGTCCAGAATCCGGAAAGTCAAGCTGTTGCGCAAAAAGTATACTAAATTACTTGAAATGTAATGCCGACTTATCACAACTCATCGCTTTAGGATGTGATGGAACTGTTACCAACACTGGTACAAACGGGGGAATTTTAAGGCTAATTGAGTTAGATTTAAAAAGAAACTTACATTGGTTCATATGCCAATTACATGGAAATGAGCTTCCTCTTCGTCACTTGTTTTATAGTATTGATGGTAAAACGACTGGACCAAAAAGTTTTTCTGGTCCAATTGGAACTCTGCTGCAGACATGTGGGACACGGCCTGTGGTAGAATTTGAAAAAATTGAATCCGAAATACCATTGTTGGACGTACAAGATCTAAGCTCTGATCAGAAATACTTACTAGAGATCAGTCAAGCCGTAATAAGTGGAACTGTGTCTGAGGATTTAGAGAAAAAAGATCCAGGAAAGTTGTCTCACGCACGTTGGGTTACTTTCGCCAATAGAATATTACGACTATATGTTGCCACCGATAATCCTTGCGAAAAATTAAAGAAACTTGTCACATATGTGGTAAAAGTGTATGCACCAATTTGGTTTCGTATAAAAATTAATAATTTGTGTACAGATGGTGCAAATAATCTGTTTTATTTAATGAAATTTTCGCGATATTTAGATGAGTATGATCGAAAAATCGTGGACGCTGCTATTCAGAGAAATGCATATTTCGCGCACCCAGAAAATGTACTTCTTTGTATGGTTGCTGATCATCGACAACATGTTAGGGAGCTTGCCTTACGTCGTATTCTGAAAGCTAGATATTCTAAAAAGAAAAGCGACGGGACAGCTTTAAGAGTCTTTAAAATACCACCGCTTAATTTTGAAGCCGAAGACTACATCCAAATATTAGACTGGCAAAACCTTGATGTCACTGATCCACCAGCATTAGCAAAATACTCAGATGAAGAGCTAAAGGGTTTTATAGAAACTGGGGAATCACCAGAAGTTCCAAAGTTTCCGTGTCACACACAAACTGTGGAAAGACATATTAAGCTTGTGACGGAGGCTTCGTCATCAGTCTGCGGCCACCTTAGAAGAGACGGTTTTATTCGCTCCAAAATTCATTCTCAGAGTTTATCGCCAAAATTTGAAACAAAAAAAGAATATAAGTGCTAAGACTACACCAGCATTGGTTGGGAGGTTGGGTTGGTGTAGGGTGGAGCTCGATTAGCAGTCACCTCCACCTGGTGAGCTCTGGGTTATTTTGATGTATTAATCAGGATAAGCGAAGAACTGCTAAGAATACCAATAAATGTCTTGATTTTAGTAAATTTAACTTTTTTACACTCTGCAAATTTAAGTTTAAAAAAACAAAAAAGTAAAAGGGTGTGGCGGATCCTCAAGATATTCTTTTATTTTAAAAAATAAAACATGACAGTAATTTAGATCACAAGATGCAACTTTTTCGCACTAGTGCTACTTTGTTGAAAAAAAAATTAAAAAGTCAAAATTCAAGGGTGGGGCGGACCCTCAGAACATTTTTTGAATTTAAAAAATGAAAAATAGTATTAATTTAGACCATAAAATGCAACTTTTCGGCACTAGTGCCAGTTCGATTTCCAAGAAAAAAAAAATTGCCTTTATTTCGCTCCACCCTACTGTGTAGTTCAATAACTCGAGTTAAGTCAGCTTTGGTACTGTTGTCACTGATGTGGTTTTACCGAGTAGGTACTTCTAATTCATGTACATAACTAAATTACTCATGGGCAAAATCCTTGTTGATTAGTGTTAAATCAAATAATGATTATAAATAGGGTTATTCCATAGGTACCTAAAAACAATTTTGTGTGAAATTACAGTTAAAATCATTCGTTATGGGTTACCAGAACAAATTGAGTATATTTTACCATGTAAATCTAGGTACAAGTTGGTATTAGTCATTGACCTTCAGCAAGACGAGACAACAGCATTCAGTTAAAACTAGACTTTTGTTTGCCTCATATATTGACGTGTGTAGGACAAAGACCAACCGCTATAATTCTGTCTCGGCGCGCCACCGTAATGGCTTGCCTGGATTCTGTATTTTACCAAGCAAAATCCTGAAAAGACAGTTCCGGATGAAAAGAATTCATTTTTCCACACAGTTGGCACTGACGCATCATTCCACAAAGTTTATGGATAAAGTTCTGTCAGGAAAAACCAAAAATCATGTAAAATATCACGTACAGGGTTATTCATTATATTTTGACCCCCACCTACAGCTCTTATTCCAAGCTATAGAAAAAAACTTTAAATACAAAAGTTTTAGGTTTCTTCACGTAGTATCTTTGGTAATAGCGGAAATAAAAAATCGACTTTACAACATTGAGAAAATTAATTGAGTCATATTTTTTTTAAATGGCACACCCTGTATATTATTAGCTCAAATGAAAGATCTCTTTGTTCTGATTTCAAATATATATATAATTTGTTTGCATTTGGTTCAGCCACTTTTGAAATATTTGAGTTTATAACTTATTTTTCCACAATTATTGGAGATCATCAGATTCAGTCATTAAAGTTTGTTGCTTTAATATAACCAAGTTGCCTCGAAAACGTATTGTTGTAGTTTAAAAAAAGTATTTTTTTAAACTCAAATATTTCAAAAGTGGATGAACCAAATGCCAACAAATTATATATATTTGAAATCAGAACAAAGAGATCTTTCCTTTGAGCTAATAATATACAGGGTGTTCCATTTAAAAAAATATGACTCAATTAATTTTTTCAATGTTGGAAAGTCGATTTTTTATTTCCGCTATTACCAAAAGATACTACGTGAAAAAACCTAAAACTTTTGTTTTTAAAGTTTTTTTCTATAACTCGTAATAAGAGCTGTAGGTGGGAGTCAAAATATAATGAATAACCCTGTACCTATATTCTGACCTGCTTCTAAAAATTATGAGTTTAATCAGATTTCTTAATGAAGCAGACGATACGACGCGACGCCGACGCCCTGTGAAGCAACGTTGCCACTCTCACTCTAAATTTCGGCACCATGCAATTGAAATAAATAACTAAAAATTTATTTTCACGGAAAATAATGATTTATTGGTGTATTTTAAGTATTGGATTGAGTAGTCCGTTACTTTGTGATATTGCATTTATATAGTATATTTTATTAATTCATATGCAGCCTGTGGTATTTATGATTTTAGATAAGTATTATCGAACCTACAGTAACTGCGTTTAGTAGAGCCTGTTAAACTGCTAATATTCTAGGTAACTGAAAGCCTGGTAAAAGCCGTTCTTAAAAAGTAGGTGAGGGACCATATCGTTTGGCGGGTTATATATAAATATCTTGGGAATCCTTGATATCTGTACTTGATTCGAAATCAATCGTATTGGTTTTACGATTATTTCGTAAAATTATATTGTGTATGTGTATTTGTGAATACACCTTGTAGTTGTTTATTTACTTGGAAAATGTTATAATTAGTATTACCTTTCCAAATTTAATCTTACCTATAATGGTATAATATTAGTATTTTGATATTTGCTTGTGGAAAAGAACATTTTACTATTCCTATTTTTAGAATGGTAAAATGTAAATAATTTAATATTTTTGTTGTCCTCTGACTGTAAACAGTATGTCCATGGATGGGGTAGACAAGAGGACACAGACCAAAAAGTGAAAGATACAAAAAAAGTCATTGTTTATAAAAGTAAATTAAGATCCTCGATGCCAAAAATTTGTTTTTTTTTTGTACAGGGTATGCAAAAAATACAAAAAATGTAAAATTTGATTAAGAGTAAAGTTGTAAAATTAAAAATTTTCAAATTACGCTTTTAAAGTCACATTGTCATCTTTTTATTGCACCTTTGATAACTATGACGTATTTGTCAAAATAATAAAGATATTGTCTTTAGAGCAAAGAATATTTATAATCCAAAATTGCAGAAATGGCGAGAATTGTTATCGCTATGTTACTGAGAAATTTGAAGAAAGTTTCCAAATATACAATTATGCAGAAGGTCAATTCAAATTTAAGAGAACTGGATCCGTTAGTGATTTAGAGATCGAAAAACGATACAACGAAAACGATGCTGCTACAATATTAGTTTTGCAATCTATTGATGAAATATCCTATTACGTCTTTAGGAAAACGAGCAAGAAGTTTACATTTGTGTACAGAAAGCCATATTTAAAATGTGTTTAAGGAAAATAAATTTCGTCCTTTTAAACCAATTTTTAACCAAACTTTGGCACATGGGGACAGTTACACACGCTTGGATTTTTGGTTGTGGGTCGGTGATAAATTCTAATGTGAATTCTCATAAGCTGATAATATTCTCAGATGAGGTAACCTTCAGTACTAACGGCACTGTAGCTTCCCGGCATGTGATATACTGGGACAGGGAAAATCAAGAGTTTAGAATTGTGAGCCGCCGCACCGGTCGATATTTCAAAAAATCAAATGTTATTTGGTCAGCCATTTTTTATTAAGGGATTATACCATATTTTCTTGATGATACATGTAACAGACATTCCTATTTACGAATGCTGGGTCATTTCAAGTTAGAAGAATTGCCTCTTCAATATGGCCGAAATATGTATTTTTAGCACGATAGGTGTCCTGCACATTATGCTGCAGAAGTAAGGGATTGGCTCAATCACAAATTTGGAAATCGATGGATGGGCCGAAATGGTCCAATTTTGTGGCCCCCTAGGAGTACCGATTTGACAATCTGTGATATGCTTTTATGGGGGAGCAATAAACTAACATATGAATGACCCATTGAAAATGACGAAGTCTTAAAGCAGAGAATTTTAAGATAGAATCGATTTCACTGGAAGAAATAAGATTTTGCCATTTTCAACGCTAGAAAAATACGCAGAATATGAAGGAGAAATTTTTGAAAAATAAATATGATATGCCCTTATTTATATTGTAGTTTAATAAAATAAGAAATATTTATCGAAATATGAATTGCTATTGTTATTTAATATTCTATTAGTAATCATCTTTAACCTGTATGAGTCCGTAATTTTGGATTATAAATATAATATTTCTTGCTCTAAAGACAACATCTTTATTAGTTTGATAAATACGTCACAGTTATAAAAGGTGTAATCCAATAAATTAGGTGACACTGTAACAGAAAAATTTTGATTTCAAAAGCGTAATTCAGAAATTTTACACTGCTACTTGAAAATCTGAAAAAAGAATTCTTTTAAAATTTAAAATACCTTTTTTATTTAACGTTTTGCATTAAAATTGAAAAAAGGCAACTTCATTTTTAACAAAATCTAATGCATCGTATTTTTAAAGCAAGCAAAACTTTTAAAAATAATGACTTTTGTCGTATCTTTCACATTTTGGTTCATTTGTCCTCTTGTCTACCACATCCATGGACAAGGACATACTGTATAATTACATGTTCTAGGTAATTTTGGTTTTTACATTATTAAGATTAAAAAAAAAAGAATTTTTGGATAGTTCTATACAAAAATAGTCTAGTAATTTCCTAAAATAAGTTTGGTTGTAAAAATAACATAATAATCAGTGTGTTTTTTTGAGGGATAATAAATTTTTACGGTGGAAACATTCAATCAATCACAAAATGTTGAAAACGTGTAAAATAAATAAGAAAAACCAAAATAAAACTAAAATCGTTTATCTCGAAAAGTGTTTTTTGATCTGGGTTAATAGCACTGTATTTATATTATGTAAATATATGTACGTCCATATCTTAGTACAAAGAATCTAACGGTATAAATTTGGATACCTAAGATGTTAGACCAAACTAAAGAAATTTTCAAACTTAAGAGGATGTATGTATATAATATTATGTAAATTAAATAAACTTGAATAAGTACCTATAACGGTTGGTCCATTATTAAGACGTATAGCTTAGAAACCTGAACAAAACCACTATAATATGGTAACAAATAAATTTAGTAATTGCTTTTTGGAAAAAATTCGTCATCGCGAATAGCCTTATTCATTTCATCATCAGTAACCGAAGAGTTCCATTGTCAGTGGCGGTAGGTGAAATTTCAAAGTTGTATATCTCTGTTCCTACCCACGGGAGCCGTACCAAATTTAGGGGTTTTAATAGTGAGCCCACAGGGAACGTTTTAGTAAAGAAAAAAGCCATTTTGTAATTTGCGAAAAAAAAAGTTTAATTTTTGCATTTCTAGGTATTTTATTAAGTATGAATATTTCAGTTCAAGTATGTAAACCGGTCTTGTATCTCTTGTAACACATCAGTTTGGTGCAAAATCACACATTTAATATTGTTAAGCCATGTTTAGAATTCCGTTCATATTTCGAAATTTTAAAATATTAACGCTAAAATTCACTAAGGAGGTTTAAGATTTAGAACTGGTTTATATTAAGATCTTCTGGTTGATTAGTTATGATTTGACAAGTTTTTGCCCTGTCACTGTTAATAAACCTATGAATTATTCTGATATCTCAGAGATTTGCGTGATTTCCAAATGATATTCATCTTGGAACGCGTTGCTAGAATGAATTTAGTTCTATTATTGTCGAAAAATCTTACTAAAATTGCCCTATTGCCTAATTGCCTAATAAATTTGCAAAAAACTCAGAAATATATTCATAGTATAAAACTTGGCAGTCAGATTCTCATTTGACCACAAAAAGTTGTAAATTGACATGTGTGAGAATAAGACAACTAAGTTTTATACTATAAATTTATTTCTGAGCCATTTCGCAAATTTATCAAGAACAGAGGACTTTTAGTACGTACTTTCGACAATAAAAGAACTAAATTTATTACAGCAGCTCGTTCCAAGATGAAAATATTTTGTAAACCAAGCAAATCGCTAAGTTTTCAATGCCGACTTATTAACAATGATAGGACAAAAACCTGTCAAAACATAACTGACCAAGAATAAAATTTGAACTTAAACCAGTACTAAATCTTAAACCTTCTTGTGAATCTAAACGTAGTTGCGAAATACCGCAGAAACAAATTCATAGTATAAAACTTAGTTGTCTTATTCTTACACTTGTCGTTTAAAATGTCTGGTTGTCAAATTAGACCGGACTAGCGTTGGAGAATCTGGCCATAAATGTTTCGAATAAGAGTTCTAGGGCTTTCAAAAAACTATAATTTTAAAGTTAGCTGATAATTACAGCGGGACTTAAAGAGTTGTGAGGCATCAAAGTTATGTTTCCTTAACTGAAATAGGTAGGTACCCTATTTTTTGCTTTCATTCACGATTCACCTTAAAATTATAGGTTAAGTTTACGTAACACTTCTTTCCAAATCTAATAGTTCCAAAATTAAAATAAATAAGCGTATATTCCACAAGAAAAAACTGTTCGGGAAAAAGTCTCCAAAAAAGGTACAAGCGAATTCAAGTTCTTTATTTAAAATAAATTCGTACATACAGGGTAGTCCAAAAAATATGGCTGACCACACAAACAAAATATTTTTAAAAATAGGTTTAAATGAAAGAAATACAAATTTATTTATTACACAAGGAATTAAACTTTAACAAAAATGAGTGCTCTTCATAAAAGAAATAGATATTAGCCAGTCATAACTTTTGGGCGACCCTGTATTTTAAGACAAAGAATGTGAATTCCCTTTTACTTTTCACCGAAACATTTTTCTCCAACAGACACTTTTTGTGAAATAATACGCTTATATAACTTATATAACAAACATCGCAATATATCTGGAACTATTAGGTTTAGGTGTAGGTGGTGTTACATAACATTAGCCTGTAATTTTAAGCAGAATAAGAAAATAAAAATTTGATCTTAGCACCCCTGTGTTTTCCAACTAATTTTGAAATAATGGAAATATTATTTTTACGTCTTTATTACTGAGGTTAATGGTAAGTTTAATTTTGTTCAAATTTAGGTAACTTGTATACCAAATTTGTGAAGTTCTAAATTTGAAGTAAACGCAACTCCTTATTAACTGCTTATGAATTTATCATTACGGATCCTTGTATTGTCTAATTGCACCGACTTCAAAATTTAGAACTGTGGTGTACGAGTTACCTAAATTTAAACGAAACTAAGCTTACCATTATCCTCAGAAATTAATACGTAAAAATAGTATTTCACTCATTTCAGTGATTTTTTTTTTGAAGTCGGTTCATTTAAAAAATATATTTACTCTGCTATAAATATAATTTTACTCTGCTGTCCCATTATTTTACGCCCGTTAACACATATAAACAGCTATATAGAATATTTCTATTTCCACTTAAGTGGAAACAAGCCAATGTTATCCCAATACCGCCAGGATCCTACAGATCTGAACCAGCTGCGCTCTATTTCAATTTTGCCAACGCTTTCGAAGGTTTTGGAGAAGATTATGGAGAGCCAGATCTGCACATAAATAATATAATACCCATATGGGATTTATTAAATAAATGGATTCGATGTCCGTATACTGTGAGCGTATCGAACGTGAAGCCTTATATTTGTTATTTGTTATGAAAACATTTCCCCCAGGAGATTAGTTTACGAACTACGTAATTGAATCAAGAATGGTAGTAGAAAGAGATAAAATAGCATTGGAGCGTTGGAGCTCAGAAGTGTTGCTGTCTGTGCTGGTTGCTTAGGAAAACGGCTGAACCCCGGTCTGAACACTCGGTTACACGTACATCTTTGTCTAATGAACTAGGAAAGAAAAAGTGCGATTTCTAGATTTATAAATGATTCGGAGCGACTTTAAATAAACACCTTTAGAACTAACATAACCTATAAATAATAAAACCTTTTTAACTTAAATTTATTATTATTTAGCAGAAAAATAAAATATTTTAGGGCTTTTATTACTTTTAGTAAATCTTGAGATGCTTCTAACGTATTTTTTGTACAAAAATACAAGGTAAAATAAGATGTGGCCAATGTTTACGAATTGTGTTTACAGTGTCGTTTAGAATCGTTTGTTTTGGCTTCAAAGAATGTTAAATCATCCCGTATCCATTCTTAATAAATCCATGATAATACCAAATACTCAATCAGGATTCAGAGCAGGATATGGCTGCTCGACAGCCTTATCAAATGTGACAGACGATATATTTTGGGCGCTAGATAATAATAAGGCGCGATTTTGATTCTTCTTGATTTTTCTAAGGCTTTTGATATACTAAATCGCCAAATAGTGCTATCTATTTTAAATTATATAGGTTTTGGTAATACAGCACTCAAATTTTTTTCATCTTTCCTATTAAATAGAATTCAAAAAGTGATTCTTGATGGAAATGAGTCAAATGTCCTTAATGTCGTGACCAAGTTCCTCAGGGTAGTATCCTTGGACCCTTGCTCTATTTTGTGTACACTTTCCAATTTCAAAAAGCCTTAAAGTATGTCGATCTTTAAGAGTTTTTATAGTTTTTAATTTTTTTCTTAGGTTTCCACTCTCTTTAGCAAAAATCCCTTAAATGGGGAAATATACACAAAATTAAAAAATCATCGTAATCGGTGAATTCGTTCAAGAATTACGCGCGAACAGAAGAAAATTATTCGTACGTGTCGAATTTATAACCTCCTCTTGTGAAGTTGGTTAAAACCATAGATTTATTAAGAATGGATACGGGATGATTTAACATTCTTTGAAGCCAAAACAAACCATTCTAAACGACACCGTAAACACAATTTGTAAACATTGACCACATGGCCACATCTTATTTTACCTTGTATTTTTGTACAAAAAATACGTTAGAAGCATCACAAGATTTACTAAAAGTAATAAAAGCCCTAAAATATTTTATTTTTCTGCTAAATAATTATAAATTTAAGTTAGAAAGAGGTTTTATTATTTATAGGTTATGTTATTTCTAAAGGTGTTTATTTAATGTCGCTCCGAGTCATTTATAAATCTATAAATCGCACTTTTTCTTTCCTAGTTCATTAGACAAAGACGTACGTGTAACCGAGTGTTCAGACCGAGGTTCAGCCGTTGTCCTAAGCAACCAGCACATACAGCAACACTTCTGAGCTCCAACACTCCAATGCTATTTTATCTCTTTCTACTACCATTCTTGATTCAATTACATATTTCCTATGGTATTTCCTTAAAGTTTGTAAACTGTTCCCCCAAGAGAAAACAAACAACAAATATAAGGCTTCGCGTTCGATAAGGTCACAGTATACGGAACATCGAATCCTTATTATAATAAATCCATGGTTAAAACAAAATATAATCTATTATTTATTTCCGTAAATAGCTCTTTCTACCAAAAACGCATCAGACAATTTTCGTTAGACACAAATGACCAATCATTGCAGAAGAGGAACTAACTCTCTTCGAGTAATTAGATATTTTGGGATGTGGAGTTACGTCCCACCATCAAAGATTGGATACATGGAATTTCAGCTTTAATCATTTATTTCCCACGATAAACCTCATGCGCCTCCACTGCAAGCCAGATGAGATAAGCTTCTAGCTTATCTCATCTAGCTATAGCCTTTACTTTCACAGGACACTTTAGAACGGAAGGAAAAGTCTAATTAGTACATTAGTACATTCTAAAATGTGTAAGAACTTTAACCCACAGAAAACAAAATTTTAAAAATCTAAGGCGAAATATTTTCAATATTGTTCAACATTATTAACCTTTAATCCTAAACCATCTTCGCAATTAAGTCTATTTAATGGAATTTAGAATCTTCTTTTTTCAACCTACTGTTAATGTTATGCATTACTTGCATATTTTAATCAGATATGAACTAAGCAGGATAAAAGTATCGTTCCAGCATAATAATGGCTAAGTGTTAAAAGATTATTTCAGGACAACTCTCAAAGGTATAATATTACTCTTTTTCTGTTGATTCCATACTCTCGTTGCCTGAAGTATACTTTTTGGCAACTGTGTACATTAATATTCAGAATGACAAACAATTTATTTTTAAACAAATTAATTAATTGAAATATATGCTTGATGTATAATTATAAATTCGGGGAATAACAATCTACTCCAGTGAGACAACATATTTATATTCTTTTTTTATATATATAAATGGACCTGAGCTGCAGTTTTGGTTGCTTGTATATTTTATAATTTAAACGTAAGCCATAATAGAGAAGGAAAACTGATCACATGGAGTTTAACAAAGAAAGAAGAAAAGTGTTGACGATGCAAAAAGAAAAGCTACAATTTGGGAACAATACTGAAAGTTGAAAAAAATCACTTTGGTGTAAAAAAGTTCTGCATATTTATAAACTAGGAATCCCTATCGAAAAAATCTAAAAAGGATCCATAGTATACAGGGCTAACGACAAAAACGTAAAATATACCCAAGAATAAAGTACCCTTATTTGGAAATATAACAGGAATCATCTACGGATCGTCTTTCAGATGATGGCACAGGCGGTTTTCTAACAGTATTAATGTCAAAAAATCGCTAATATTTTGCTATGTTGCTTGGCCTAGAGCTGTTAACGAGTTTCTACACGAAATGTTCCAAGGGAGTTGAATAGCAAGATTTTGAGAAAATCATTGGCCGGCGAGGTCGCCGGATCTAAACCCACTTGATTACTTTCTTTGGGATATTTAAAGTGTATTCTCACCGACCTTTTGAAAATATCGAATGTTTCGAAGAGTAACCCATGTGCTCTAGAAATTCCTCAAGTTGTTTTGGGAAAAGCTGTTTCAAAATTCTCTAAGTTGACAATAAAATGCATCGAAAAGGAAGGTGGTTATATTAAAGTTTGAATTTTGTAAATTTATTCTTTCTTAGAAAGTAATACATTTGTTTTGTATTAAAACTATTAATTTTGTTCATAGGTGACTGTGATTTCGTATTTAGAGAGAAAAAATGATTTAAAATAATTCTCTCAAATAACTTTTCTTTGTATCTTGTTAAATAAGGGTACTTTATTCTTTGGTATATTTTATGTTTTTGTCGCGACCCTGTATACTATGGGTCTTTTTAGTTTTTTTCCATATAGTCCAGTCATTAGGTGCTAAAAGGGGGTGTTTTAAATCAAATTGTGGGGTAGTTATGAATTTTTGTTTCTTTATGTTGTTTGGGGTGCTTATTACGAATCTGAGGATTGCCATCAAAAAATTTTCCTAGAATTTGAGCGATAGCCAAAAAACATGAAAAAAAGCTATAAGGTTCCCTACAAATGCTACATCAAATCTTCATTCAACGAGACTATGCCCCCCCCCCCCCCCCCCCCAAAGTCTTGTACAAAAAGGATTTCAATAGCGAATTTTATAAAAATAAATATTGTAACATAAACATTAACCATTCCTACATTCTACAAATCATGTAACAACATTTGCCGTCTATGTAAGGTCTTTACAATGAATTATATCACAAACATTTGAATATAATAGATCAATACTAATATGTTATATAAAAAACGCAATCCTTTTTTTGAGCATTTTTGATTTACATTCTCTTAGATTGTTTCTCAAAACATTCCTTATACATCTCACTGCGATCTTATCAAAATTTGCGCAGATCGTTTGGGTTATAAAAGAAACAAATAACCAAATAGTTTTTATTTTTTCAAAAAAAAATGTAATTTGAAAGAATTTTTTTTTCGAAAACGAATTAACGAACTTTTTCAAAAATATTTTCTCGAAAACACATGTCTCGAACGTACTTTTTTAAAAAATGTCCTGACAGCTTTTTGAAAGATGCTTTTATGAAAACGGATTTATGAAATATTTTCTCGAAAACACGTATTTCGTAAGTACATTTTTTGAAAAATATCTTCAAAAAAATAATTTTTAAAAAATAGGTACATATTCCATATACATATTTGTTTCCGAAAACAGCCTTTAGAGAATTAAATTATGAACTCTAGTAGCTTGGAAAACATTAATGAAAAAAAGATTTTTTGGGTTTGATCAGGTTTCCTTAGGTGTAAATTACTTTTTAAAATAGCCGTTGCTTGAAAAAATTAATATCCGGAAAAATTTAATTTCGAAAAATATGTTCTCTGAAAAAAATGTATTTTTGAAAAGTGCTTTTAAAAAAATGTACCTATAAAATTGGTTTTAGAAGAATTGTACTTTCGTAAGAACTCGTATATCCCCCCGAATGAGCAGAAGGCATAAATAAAAAAATTCTACAACATTTACGCTTTCATATTAATCAAACAACTTTCGCGTGTAAGCTAAGATGACCAACTGATCTGTTTGTTTTCAACAAGCATTTTTTTTTGATATTAAATTAAGTACATTTTTTTCAAAAACCATCATTCTTCGAATGATGCTTTTTCGGAAATGGATCTACAAAAATCTACGAAAATATATTTTTTAGAAAACAGTTTTTCCAAATTTAAATTATGAACTCTACTGTCTTAGAAAATGTCAATGAAAAAATGACAGAAAAATCCTGAACTAACCTAAACGAACCGCTTTTGTGTTCGGGCAGGTTTACCTTTCCTTGTGTCTGCCATGTTACTCTGTAGTAAATTACATTCAAAAACATTCGAAGACTTTTTAGAAAAAATATTTGAAAAAATGTACTTTCTAAAAACATGGTCTCTTAAAGAAAATTCGAAAAGTTGGTTTCCAGAAAAAAAAATTAAAAACATCCCTAGTTTGCGAATATCTGTATTATCGAAAAGTTTTAGTTTTCGAGAAGATACCTATGTATATTTTCTAAAAAACGTGCTTTCAAAAAATGTGTTTTCGAGAAAAATTTTCATATAGCAGCCCAAATGGGCAGAAGGTATAGATACAAAAAATGCTAGGATATTTGTAAGTTAAGATGACAAACCGTTCTGTTTTTGCAAGAACAGGTTTAAATATTTCGTCCATTTAGGCCAAGCAACAGAGCAAAATATTAGCGATTTTTTGACATTAATCCTATCAGAAAACCGTCTGTGCCATCATCTGAAAGACGATCCGTAGATGATTCCTGTTATATTTCCAACTCTGAAATTTTTTCCTTTAATTTGTTATAAACATTTTTAAGCAAGAAAACGCGATTTTTTTAGTTTTTTACTTATAAAATGAAAAGTAATGAAGCAATATTAATGGTGTAAAGGGACGATTTGTAGAGAATAAAAATACGAACAAAATGAGAGGTCGAATATCCCGATAGGATAAGTAGCAACGGAGAAAATCCGGAAAAACCGGAAAATTAAGATTTGTTTTTAAAAATTCATAAATGGACCATTTTTAAACGTAGAGGGCTCAAACTTTGGGGAAAAGAAGTAATTTATAGGTACTTTATGTGTGCAAAACCCCAACGCTGTCCGATGATTAGTTTTGCCACAATCGTCATTTTAATTTTTTAATACACTATCTTGCAACAGGTCTGGATGCTGTATGGATCGTCCGATTTTAATTATTGAAACGGATTTGAAAAGTACAAGTTTAATTGAATAAAATGTATATTTTAATTTTTCTATAAAATGCTACGAAACCGGTTGAAAATGCACGTAAAGGTGCGTGAAAATGTCGGAGCGCGCGAATATTGGCTCCCCTTCTCCGCTGCCCTCCCGCTACTCGACCGCTTTCGCGGTGGCTGAAGAACAGACCACGATTATTATTATCGATTTTTCATTCACGGCCTTTTCGCTGCACTAGCGAAGAAGTAAATCTTCGCATTTACATTTATTATATTACCTATAGGCCAAGAAATCTTCCATTTTTCTACTATTGTTGTACAATGGTGCATTTGTACCGTCGACGTCGAGAAAATCGACATTCGACATACTTTCGAGTATTATTGTGTTAGCAGCCAAACATTTTTGGAGCAACACTGGGTGAACTAGTTGGCGCGAGCCACTACATCTTACCCATCCTTTCCGAACATTTTGGATATAAGGACTCTCTTTGATTCTGGTCAAATCGTGGTCTGTTCTTCAGCCACCCTGGGTGTAAGCCTGCCCGCTGATGGGTAAGGGCCCAGAAATCGATAGCAGGAGGTCACCCTAGACCAGAATCAAAGATAGTCCTCATTATTTTTATTTTTCATTCACGGCCTTTTCGCTGCACTAGCGAAGAAGTAAATCTTCGCATTTACATTTATTATATTACCTATAGGCCAAGAAATCTTCCATTTTTCTACTATTGTTGTACAATGGTGCATTTGTACCGTCGACGTCGAGAAAATCGACATTCGACATACTTTCGAGTATTATTGTGTTAGCAGCCAAACATTTTTGGAGCAACACTGGGTGAACTAGTTGGCGCGAGGCACTACATCTTACCCATCCTTTCCGAACATTTTGGATATAAGGACTCTCTTTGATTCTGGTCAAATCGTGGTCTGTTCTTCAGCCACCCTGGGTGTAAGCCTGCCCGCTGATGGGTAAGGGCCCAGAAACCGATAGCAGGAGGTCACCCTAGACCAGAATCAAAGATAGTCCTCATTATTTTTATTTTTCATTCACGGCCTTTTCGCTGCACTAGCAAAGAAGTAAATCTTCGCATTTACATTTATTATATTACCTATAGGCCAAGAAATCTTCCATTTTTCTACTATATATATATATATATATATATATATATATATATATATATATATATATATATATATATATATATATATATACATGCAGATACATAGTATACATATGTATATAATGGTAGACAAACAAACTTTTAAACCATAAACCTGTAAACCCACCAAATGTCTCAAGGGAGACCCGCTTTTCGTTGCACGGCAGTGTTCGTCTAGGTATTATTTAGCCTAGGGTAGTTCTCAGCATCTAGCAAAGCTACTGTGTATCAAAACAGTCATGATTCTATGGAAGTGGGAGCGGGGCGCCCTTATGACGAGGGTGGAGCGGGGGCTTGCACCCCTTAGCCCCCCCGATGGCACGCCACTGTCCAGACCGTTACCCCCAAGTTAATGGTTAACATAATTATTACATGAATTCGATTCCATTGTTCAGATTTGATACATGCATTATAAATTGATTAAGTAACAATAAACAGAAAAAAAATCTGTTTGTTTATTTGCATGCTATGCCCTTGCTTCCAAGAGTGATTGACCAAGTTTTTTGAATTGCATTATACTGTAACCGGATCGCGTCGATGACAAAGATAATCATGCAAGCTACTTTTACCTAACTGGTTAATTTTAGTAAAAAATAATGTAATTCAATGCAGCTGGGTATTTTTAAGGATGTAAAGGTTAAGGTCACAAAAGACCTGATAATGACTGCGCGAAATAATTGGCAACTTAATTATTGAATATGTTTAAGTGATTTTTTCCGGCTTATGAATCAATAACTTTACATCGTGGGAATGGGATAAACGAACTGAAGAAAAATATGTTCTCAGTTTGTTTGATTGGTATTATATATGTAGGTATAGTATATACAGCGTGTTCTGTAACTTATAGGCCATAAAGTGAATGGAGATACAAGAGGTCAAAATCCTTCATTATGTCTTTGAAAATCTGAGAATATGTAGTTCATGTATTTTACAAGTATGTTCCACTCTGTCTGTGGAGCAAGATTATAATACATATATAGAATCTATCACTCTAACCAAGACCTACCGCTAACCTGATCCAACCCAATAGACGGAGATATAGCGTATATTTTTCTCTTCGACAAGGTATATGTATGTATTATTCAGAAAACACACCCTGTATAAATACGCACCTAGATTTAGTGTAACCAGCCTACTATGCAAAATACAACTAGCCAATAAATAATATTTGTGTCGGATAAATAGTGCCTCAATTAGACGAAAAGCAGAAAAAGATAAATTTTTTTAAGTTCCATCTTGTATCTGGGGGACCAGAAGAGCCTTTATTTATATCAACGGAACAAGTCTTATCTATATAAAAAATATGACTTTATAAAATACATGAAAGATCAGTCGATTTCGACACAGGATAAAGCCCAATCTATATGTAAAATTTCTCTTTTTTAGTTGGTAGTTTTTGAGTTGTCACGGCAACAGACAGACAGACCGAGTGACAGACGGATGGACAGACAGATGGACATATATACAGACAGTCGGAAATGGGGAGCTATTTTTTTCATGATCGAGAAACACCGAAACGTGGACATACGAAAATGATACATCGTCCTTATTTCCCAAACCAGTGGAATAATGTAAAAACAAAAATGAGCAGACCTAAATTATTAAGTTGATTTTTGCTTAACAGATCTTTTTCACCAGTAAAAGTATTGGGGTATACGGAGGACTTAAACCTATCAAACTATCATTACACTAAATTCCCGCCACTGCTCATTCGATTATTGTCCGCTTCCAAAAATTTTAAATGTCATTGCCAAAGGCAAAATCAAATTAAGTATAATATGTAAATAATTAATTATCCATAGAAGGGGAATTACAATAGCAATATTAATAACTAGAAATGGGAAAAACCCGGATAATCATTCGATATATTCAGTGTACATTAAGTCATATTGTCACTGCTCGACATTTGGTCAAATATTCGGTTACATTGCCAAATATTCGGTTTCACTGACAAATATTCGGTTTAAATTATGGGTGAGATATACTGATCAAACTACTAAATATATAGATACAAATAGAAATTAGAAGAACTACATTATCTCCCCGCGTTTAAGACATTCCAAATTAACTTTTACTCACTCCACCATAATGGGTCTGTTCGTCTGTTCCACAATTTTTTTTTATTTTCTCAGGTTTGTTCAGGTTTTAACAGAACTGTGGTCGAAATCATTGCAAGAAATTTTCTCGAATGACGACTTGCCGGCAATTTTATTAGTTGATATTACGAGGCGTCTGAACAGTGAGTACCAATGAGGATTATTTACTTGCTCTTTAAAAGTAGTTTTAATATCGAGGGCTTCATAACATAGGGGCGTATCAACGAAATCAATAATGTTGAGGAAACGAAAAAAACGATTTAAAAATTCTGTAGTTTAAAGGCATTTTTTAAATTTTATGCTCAAACGTAGTATAAATTTGATATTCTAAAGCAATACAAACCTTCCCATTTGGTATTAAAACCCAAGGTTTAGAGTTGATACGCCTTTCTGTTACACTTTAACAAAGGGCGTAATATAAAATTTGGTCGATACGCCTGTAATATTTGTCGATACGCCTTTATTAAATAAAATAAAGTAAAAAGGAAGAGTATTTATTTTTACAAAATGGCAACTCATTCTCACAAAAGTAAAACATAAAAAAAAATACTTAAACCTAAAAACGTAAAAGAACTAATTTTTGCTGCTACTGCGCTTTTTTGATCTTATCCTGTTTCTAAGAGTTAAAAGGCACAATTCCTGTAAGTCGGCATATTTCTTATCATTAATTGGAAGAAGATTAGTATACAAATTCGGAACATGTTCGTTGTGAAAATGCATCTTGGAAGGTCGGCCAGACTTTCTCTTGACTATATCCATTACGTTTCCATTTCAAAATTTCTCCCTGTTCAGCAATTGTACAATTAGGCATATCTTTTTCGCGATAATTTTTAAAATTCTTAAATCCGTATAATTTAGAGAATGTACTTTGTACGGCTGGCCTTTTCTCTGGCTGGCCATTTTGGTCTATTCTGCTTAGTTTTCGAGCTATAAGCAAAAAAATAAACACATTTTTGTATTTTTTTACGACCCGCTACCTGCATGGAAAAATTTCTGTGATTTTCATTCACGGCATATAATTTTTCTAAATCTACAAATTTTGGCAAAATATCAAGTTAACGTTTATAACTACCTCACCAAAATTTAAAAAAAAAGCCAAATAATTTGTATTTTGTGAAAATAAATTTTTCACAAATCTTTCCATAGAGGTCGCGGGCGTGAAAAATTTCAAAAATGTGTATTTTGCTGTTCAGCATTCACTTCTTCAGCGGCCCGTTGGTTTTCTATTTCAGGCAATTGTTTTCAAAATTAGCCACACCAAAAATTTCCTCTTCGCCACTGTCTACATAATCTGGATCTCTAACAGAATCGTCGGAATCAAATGCATTATTACTATCTAAATCAGTTTCGACCGGTCCTTAAAGCAAAAAAAAAACAAACGTTATGTAAAATATCTCATTACAAATAAAGTAACTTGAACTTGATATTGTAATAGAGTAAAACCTATGTAAAGTGGAATCGCACGGTCCTAAACTTTCCGGCTCAAACAGGTCATGCCTGATACCCAGTGTAGATTTACAATACATTACCATAGGTAGTTTTTTTACGTTAATTATAACAATGTACTGTCCTAAAAATTTCCATTATGCACCGGTTTCCGTGTTATAGAGCGTCTGGCGTACACAGGTTTTACTGTAATATAAACTAACTACAGAATAATTAAAATATTTACCTAGTTCTTTAGCCGCAGCAACCATTTTTCTAGTTCTTAACAACATTTCTGCATAAGAAAACACTTCACAAGTTCCACGATTCTAAACAAACGAACATAAGAAGTGGAATGGGAATATGAATATTCCTGAGGTTATGTTTTGGTGCTGTTTTAAATAGTAATGTTGGTCATCAGAAAACCGGCGTATTTTAGATTTTATGAGAATCCATAATTGTGAAAGGCAACTAACAATTTATTACTAATATTAAAATGCTTAAAATATTAATTTTAAGATTAAATTAGTTATTACGCCCCTTTTCTTAAAATTTTCTACCTGTTACCTAAGGTAATAATAGTTAGGCGTATGTTCATACGCCAAATAATTTCTCTTTATTTCCGTTATAACAAACGGGCGGATGACCATACGCTTCTTTGTTAAACTTCAAAGCTGTTAGTATGTTGGTACGCCTAAATGTGTTTCAGTTTTTCTCGAATAGTATTATACATGCAGGTACGCCTGTTTGTGAAAATATGCATCACATCGAGATCTATCATAAGCCATAAAAAACCTATTTTACTAAAAATTGCAGATACGCCCCTATGTTATGAAGCCCTCGATATTATAAATTTAAATTTAAAAAAAATAAAATAATGATATGTATTAAACATGGATTTATTATATAAAAGGATTCGATATCCGTATTCTGTGAGCGTATCGAACGTGAAGCCTTATATTTTGTTGTTTGTTATTCTCTTGGGGGAGCAGTTTACGAACTACCAACATAGACAGGACTACGAATTACTATGTAATTGAATCAAGAATGGTAGTAGAAAGAGATAAAATAGCATTGGAGTGTTGGAGCTCAGAAGTGTTGCTGTCTGTGCTGGTTGTTTAGGAAAACGGCTGAACCTCGGTCTGAACACTCGGTTACACGTACGTCTTTGTCTAATGAACTAGAAAAGAAAAAGTGCGACGTATAGATTTATATAGATTTATAAATGACTCGGAGCGACTTTAAATAAACACCTTTAGAAATAACATAACCTATAAATAATAAAACCTTTTTAACTTAAATTTATTATGATTTAGCAGAAAATAAAGTAATTTAGGGCTTTTATTACTTTTAGCAAATCTTGTAATGCTTCTAACGTATTTTTTGTACACAAATACAAGGTAAAATAGGATGTGGCCAATGTTTAAAAATTGTGTTTTTAGTGTCGCTTAGAATGGTTTGTTTTGGCTTCAAAGAATGTTACATCATCCCGTATCAGTTTATTTAATAAATCCATGGTATTAAATTTGTTTTATTTACATGTCCTCGGTTGGACCGGTACAAAACCACTATATTTAAAGAATAAATGGCTTTGTGGTGACTTTTTTGTAGTTAATGAGAAAGTCATTATTTAGTATTTAGATTAGACCGAAATATAGTGCGATTCCTATCAATTACTGGCTTACAATGGCTTGTTAAAAATAAATAGAAAATTTCCATTTTTATCCTTCTAAATGTTAAAACCTCTTACAGGTCAAGCAGTGAGTGAGTGTTTATAATATTGTACATACTTGAAAAATACAGAGTGAGCCTAATATTTTCATGAATAAATGTTTATTTTTCTTTATGATTCCGATAGATTTGGTATTTTGTGGATGCCCCCCCCCCTTTATTTTACAGAACACAATATGGTCCTAAAATTATAACAATGGTTGAAGCGAATAGTTTGAGATAGAGATTTTACCAGCGGTAGGGATTTTGAATATCTCTTAAATTCCGTCGTCTCCAAGAAATTATTTCTGCTCGCGATTAGCATCTATTTTCGGGTTTGCTCAAAAATTTTCAAAAATTATTTTTTTACCATTTTCCACAATCGCGCCATCTGAGGCAAATTTTCATATTCTTTCGCGTTTAAAAAAATTATCAAGGGCTGAGCATTGTTAAAATTAATTAAACATACGTTTCATTTCATTGTACTTTGCAGTGCAGACTTGTTTTCCTCCTGGCGATTTTTAGGAGGGGTTACATTTCTGTTCGTTCTCTCCCGTATTTATGCATGTAAATTGTTGATTTATTAACTTGTCGTATTTTTATATATCGATACTGATTTTAACAGTACTTGTAGGCAGTTGGCGTACAAGTGCATTATGCACATTTAATGTATTTGATTTGAAGCAAAACTAAACGTTGTTGCGTTGATGTAGAAACTATGTATATAGTATAGTATAGTGTGCATACTATAGTATATAGTATAACATAACACCAAAATAAAAAAAAATGGCGCAGTATCAATATATTATTAGTTTAAGAACAGATTTAGATCCCTCTCTTTAAATACCTACTAGGGTTACCATATTATCAACTAAATTATTCATAATATATAATTTTTTTCTTGCTAGCTCCATTTCTAAATTTTCAGCGTCAAAAAATAGTCTACCCCAATTACTTAATTTTACTATCATTGGATATTCCGCTAAATAAAAAAGCCTGATAAAAAAGTGACTGAATAGTGAATATTCTCCTTGGCTAACGCATTCTTCCCATTACTAAAAAGTTAAATTTTTGGTGTGCCCCTCCTAAGAAAAAAATGAAGACGCCTAGGTATTTTATTGGTTATTTTTTGTAAACAAATTTTACATCATTTTGTCGACAGTTTTTAAATTTTGAGAGAAACAAATATGTTAGTAGAAAGTTACAGGCATTTGAATTTTTTTTTAAATTATATTTTAGGCTTAAAAAAAAATTAAATGCCTATAACTTTCTACTAACACATTTTTTTCTCTCAAAATTTAAAAATTGTCGACAAAATGATGTGAAATTTGTTTACAAAATATAATAAATAAAATACCTACACGTCTTCATTTTTTTCTTAGGAGGGGCACACCAAATATTTAACTTTTTTTCGCAAATTACACAATGTTTTTTTCTTTACCAAAACATTCCCAGTGGGCTCACTATTAAAACCCCTAAATTTGATAAGGGTCCTGTAAGTAGTAACAGACATATACAACTTTGAAATTTCACTAGCCGCCACTGCTAATAGGTAATAATAAATAACATCTGTTAGAATACTAAGCAAAGATCTATTTTAATAAACGTATCTACGTGTATTATTAAAAAATAATGATCGAGAAGATTACACGCTTAGTCGTAATTTTATATCTTTTGTCGTTCCTGTTAGTTTGGGTTAATTAAACCAGCCTCTGTACTACATTTCGCAATAAATTAAATAACAAGTTAACAGAATAAAACGAAGTCCGTTATTTAGAAATTTGATATTGGACATAGCTTATTTATTTACCCTATAGCAGGGGTTCTCAACCTTTTTTAAAGGCTTACCACCAAAAACGTCTCGTAATTTTAGGTACCACCTAATTAGAATACCTATCTAGGTCATTCTAGGTAATTCTGAATGATTACAATTTAAGTACAATGTAAATTTTTACCAAGGGATAAAATAAAATAATTTGAACAATGAGCATTAAAAATATTGTTTATTATACCTAGTTTTCACAAGTGTTGCTACTGTTGCCATCTTTCCTTTTTTTCAATATATTTATAAGATTTGTCCCGTTTTTTTTTTGATGATTTTAGTTTGTCTGTTTTCGGTTGTATTTATTTTATGCCTTGTTTAGCGTACCACCAGGAATAATTGCATGTACCACCGGTGGTACATGTACCAGATTGGGAACCGCTGCTCTAGAGGAAATATGTACAGTAGTGGTCAAATAAAGTTTAATTTTTATGCATTTTCTTATGGAAAATTAAAATTTATTTTAGCCACGACTGTATGTTTACGTAAGTATTATTCTTGTCTTTTCTTTATCTCCGATGTACATCTAATTCTCTGAATATTTTTGGATTGATTTTTTCAGGTAACTAGCACTTTGACTGTAAATTAAATGTAAGATATTTTTCCAGGGGTGGACTGTACATATCTATACTATTACTACTAATGCTAAAAAGTTTTGATTGGGTTTGATGGGGAATTTTTCACTACAGATTTATTTTACGTCGTGGACGTCCACTAAGAAAGGATATTGCAAAACTTTAACCCCTCAAACCCCTAAAAATTAAATTCTTTTTTATTTTAAAAACTACTGAGTTCTAAGGAAAACGCCAAAACATGTCAATTTTATTTAATTTTTTTACATAAGTCTACTTTCTTTTTGTGTTGGAATTTTACCCTTAGGGGGTAAAACACACTTCTACCACTGATTTATCAAGGTTAAGCCCTAATTACAAAAGATAGAAAGCTGAAATTGTGCATACAGATATAGTTTAGGCCCCGACGTCCACTAAGAAAGGATATTGCACAACTCTCCCTTTTAAAAGGGTAAAATGAAACCCTAAAAATTTTTTTTTTTTATTTTACAATTAAGTTCTAAGGAAAACGCCAAAACATGCCAATTTTATTTAATTTTTTAAATAAGACTACTATTTTGTCGTGTTGTAATTTCACCCCTAGGGGGTAGAAACACACGTCTACCACTGATTTATCAAGGCCCAGCCCTAACCACCAAAGATAAAAGCTGACTTTTGCATGCAGCTTTAGTTTAAGCCCCAGACGTCCACTCAGAATGAATATTGCAAAACTCGCTTTCTAAGGGGGTAAAAGCAACCCCTAAAAATTAAATTATTTTTTATATTAAAAGCTACAAAGTTCTAAGGATAACGCCATCAATTTTATTTTATTTTTTTACATAAGACTCCTTTTTTTCGTGTTGGAATTTTATCCCTAGGGGGTAATAACACACTTCTACCATTGATGGCCCAGTCCTATCTACCAAAGATAGAAAGCTACAATTTTGCATACAACTTTAGTTTAGGTCCCAGACGTCCAATAAGAAATGATATTGAAAAACTCACCCTCTAAAAGGGTAAAATCATCCCCTAAAAATTAAATTATTTTTCATTTTAAAACCTGTTAAGTTCCAAGGAAAACGCCAAAACATGTCAATTTTTTTTTACATAAGGCAACTTTTCTTCGTGATGGAATTTTACCCCTAGGGGGTAAAAACACACTTCTAACACTGATTTATCAAGGCCTAGCCTGAACTACCAAAGATGGAAAGCTGAAATTTTGCATACAACTTTAATTTAGGTCCCAGACGTCCACTAAGAAAGAATATTCCAAAACTTACCCTCTAAAGGGGTAAAATCAACCCCTAAAAATTAAATAATTTTTCAGTTCAAAAACCAATGGGTTTTATGAAAAAGGCCGAAAACCGTCGATTTTATTTAATTTTTGTGTTAGGATACCCATAAGGGGTAAAAACGCCCCCCCCCCCCCACCAGATCTACTAAAACCTACGTCGCGCCGTGAAATATTGAACTTTGGCATGCAGGTTTGTTTTGCGGTCTTGGTGCAAAATAGTAGCGGGTGTTATGAAAGTCTTTTGCTAAGGGGATAAAGTCAGCCGAACCATGTCATTTTTATTTACTATTTTTTAGCAGAACAATTTTTTTGTGCTGTAATTTAATCCCTAGGGGGTAACACCATCTGCAAACATTTTTAGTTTATACTTAAATAAATCTGGCAACCGTGCTTTCAGATGTTCGGTCCGTATGACCTAGCGTGATCTAGCCATCATTTTTAACATTTTTCGTGTTCCGCATCCTTTATTGTTGTCCACAGAAGCTATAGTTTAAAAAAAAAATTGCGTATTCTGTGTAGATGTACGATGTACTTAACAGTCCAACAGCTTGGCTATTTTGCAGCCTCTACGAAAAACAACCAGTGCCGTTTACAAGGAAGTGCTAATTGCAAAATATATATTCTAAAAACATATTTCATGATTAAAACAGGCTGGCCAAGCCGATACCGATTCGATGCCTGTCGAATTTTTGCAACGTGCGGATTTGAAAGAAAAATAAAAAATAGCATTTTGATTGCTTTACTGGAATATCCTTTTCTTGTGTCTACCTACACCTGAAAGTCATTGATTGGTTTTTTATAGAAAACTAGCTTCCGCCCGTGACTTCAATTTGACATGTCTGTAACTGATAGAAAAGGCAAAAGAAATGAAATTAATATTAGATTTTGTTAGGTTGTATTAAATTTATTAGTTATTGCTCCTAAAAACTATACAGCGTCTGCCCAGATTTGGTTACCAAAAGGGAAACGTTTTTATTTTTGATTTTATGAGAAAAAGTTATTCTTGATAAAAAGTTTTGCTTGTAAAAGTAAGACTCGCATTGAAAAAAAAGATATGTTATACAGGGCGTAATAAAAATCAAGAAAAAATATTTAGAAAAATATTTATTTTAACTAACAGATCCTAAAAACAAATTTTAGGCCACAAGAGAACCACCGTTATCTTTAATGCACTTAATAAGATTTTTCTTGATCGGCTGGGATTTCCTCACATGCTTCTCGTATCCTGTTTTTTAATTGAATAAGATTTTCAGGTCTGTATTTGTAAACAATTTCCTTAATTCGTCCCCAAAAGAAGAAATCAATAGGTGTGCGGTCGGGGGACCTAGGCGGCCAATCCGCAAAATGATCATCTTGATTCGACGTTCGCCCAATTTTGAAGCTGAAGTTAAGCCAGGCTCTTACTTCTGCTGAGAAATGACAACTAACTAAATATTAAATCTTGGCTTATGTAGGGACAACTCATCAATAATATCAAAAAAGTCATTTTGCAAAAAAAGTAAGAAATATTTGTCCGTTAATGTTATTATCGAAAAAAATTGGTCCTAAAATTTTGTTTTTCAAAACACCACACCCAACATTAACTTCCTGAGACACTTGACTCAGACATTCTACCACCCAGTAAGGATTAGTTATACTCCAAAACTCCGAATTTTGTGATGAAAACATTCCGTTGGTGGTATATAAACGTCGCTTCGACGGAAAACAAAATTTGAAACCCGAAATTTGGATGATCTTCATAATACCCCATTATCCAGTGACAATAATCAAATCGTATACCTATCCATGTCTCCAGGAAATGCGTGAATAAATTTTGGTTTAAAATATTTCTATTTGTTTTACTTCAAAACAGTTTGGATATATTTAATTAAGTAACCCAATTCATGGGATCATTGTTCAAGGCTTTTTTTGGGTTCCTCTGTAACACGAAGCAAAATAATGTCTAGCTCATCATCGTTAATGTCACTCTTACCTATTACCTATTATAAAACCAGCACCACTTACAGGTATGATAATAAAAATAAGTCATTAGATTAAAAAAACGCTTTTAAGTCATAAAAGAAGTATTAAGAAAGAAGTTTAATGAAACGTTTCATTAAAAAAAATATTTATTTGCATTTACAAATGACATTACTAGCGAAAATTCCACGCTATTTACCTTAACTACTCGATTTTCTTTATTTTCTTTACGCCCTGTATAACATATCTTTTTTTTTTCAATGCCAGACTTACTTTTACCATGAGCAAAACTTTTTATCAAGAATAACGTTTTCTCGTAAAATCAAAAATAAAAAAGTTTCCCATTTCGTAACCAAATCTGGGCAGACGCTGTATATATATTTTTTAAATTAACCAACTTCATAAAAGGAAAAGCACTGAAAAGTATGAAATAATATTGTTACGTATTTATTACTGCGGTTGGTCAACTGAATTTTGTTCATTTTTATGAGAAAATGTTTTTTTCTTTTTGGTGACCTATTATCCCCCCCCCCCCCTTCATATTATCTCCCCTCTTTAAATTTGTAACTAATGTGTCATTTTCCGGGTTATTGAGGTCAGAAAATCTAATTTTGTCTAACAGATGTTAAAACAATTAACGCGAGGGGGGATGTAATAAAAGGGAGGGACTAGGAATTTCTTCAAAAATGTTAACTAACCTGTCAATTTCGGAGCTAGCGAGGTCAGGATATTAAATCTTTTCTAACAAATTTTAAAAGAAAAGCTACGGGGGGATAGAGAGCATAAAATGAGCGACTGAGAATTTGTCCAAAAATATTAACTACTATATCATTTTCGGGGTTATTGAGGATTGAGGTCAAAAAATCTAATTTTGTCTAACCGATCTTAAAAAAATTAACGGGGGGATAAAAAGCAGCGATTAGCAATTTCTCCAAAAATGTTATTGAGGTCAAAAAATTTTATTTTGTGCAACTGATGCTAAGAAAATTGACGGCAGGGGGGGGGGGGGCGAAGGATTGCCAATTTGTCCAAAAATGTTATCCATTGTGTGGGTCATTTTCGGGGTTAATGAAGTCAAAAAAGCTAAGTACATGTAAAGGATGTAAAAAAAAATACGGCGAGGGAGGGGGCAAACGGAGCGGGTGGAATGTCATTTTCAGGGTTACTGAGGTCCTAAAATCCAGTACTACATATACATTACAAAAAGAAACAGTTTTTTTTCAAAAAAATGAACCGACTTCACCTAAGAAAAAGCACTAAAACGTATGAAATAATATTTATACGTATTTATAACTGTGGGTAATGGTAAACTTAATTTTGTTCAAAGTTAGGTAACTTGTACACTGAAGTTCTGAACTTTGAAGTCGGCGCTATTTCTCAGTATAAGGATGTGTAATGATAATTCACAAACAATTAATAAGAAGTTGCGTTTACTTTACCTAAAGTTCAGAACTTTCGTGTACAAATTACTAAAAGTTGAACGCAATTGGGCTGACCATTAGGCTCAGTAATACACAATTAAAAATATGACTCTTTATTAACAATTTATTAATGTATTATCATTAAGGATTCCTATTATACTTTAAAATTGCGCCGACTTTGAAGTTGAGAACTTCGTTGTACAAGTTACCTAATTTTGAACAAAATTAAGTTTACCATTAATCACAGTTAAGTTATAAATAT
This sequence comes from Philopedon plagiatum, assembly GCA_963971165.1. Taxonomy (NCBI): domain Eukaryota; kingdom Metazoa; phylum Arthropoda; class Insecta; order Coleoptera; family Curculionidae; genus Philopedon; species Philopedon plagiatum. Next base: position 90,311,215 of record OZ020193.1, on the reverse strand, counting down.
GTAAAAATATTATTTCATACTTTGAAGTGCTTTTTCTCTTGTGAAGTCGGTTCATTTAAAAGAATATATTGAACAATCATGTTCTTTTGTCACTTACTGTTATAATTGACAGAAACAGTAAGTTGATTTTACTGAACGATTATTATATTTCCCAGCAAACAAAGAAAACAAGCTGTATGTATATATAGGCCGGTAAATGGAACTTACCGCAGTATAGTGCAGTAAGTGAAGTTGTGCTTGGGTTTGATATCTGCAGCTAAAAATTGACTAAAATAAGAGAACACATAATACAGAATTTATTTATTTAAATTAAAGTTAAAAGTACAAATTGATTGTTTTCCTTAGCAATGAATATTCAGCCCACAAACTTGCGGGAGAAAATTGAACTTTTCATTACCGTCGGCTTTTCTTATTAATTACACTGTTTTTCTCGTGTAGCCAGTTTTTAAAAATTTTATGTGCGCTTTTGTACCTTTCACATGTTTTTAGTGGGATTAGCTGTGAACAACCGGCTCTCTATCCTTCTTCGATTTCAATATTAACATTTTCCGGTTTATTAATTAATTCTTTATTTCCCAAACATCTCAACATTTAGATTCGTTCTGTTACGCTGCGCTGTGTCAAAAATTTCTTGAAAAATTCACGCGGGTTAGCGCCGGTTAGTGTGTTAAGTTTTATGCTAATCTCATAATATGTACTACTCAAAATCTCGAGCATGGGCAAATGGCATACATAGTGTCTATGCAAAATAAAATCTGAGCAAAACCGAGAAAAATTTCATCAAAAAATTCGGTGTTTCCATTGATCCGAATACTTACCGGATTTGATATTTGATGTGGGATTGCTTGGGGAACATAAGAAAATATTGTTGACTAAATTGGACAGGATTGTATTTCTAGAGTGTTGTGGTTAGCTTTTATTTTTTAATCTCAGTTTACAATTTTTTCAGGAAAAATTGGCAAACGTGGCAGCACCGCACTAAACAATAGTGTTGACAGGTAGGCAAATAATGGCGGCTAATAGCGACTTTAAATGGAATTTTCTTAGCTATTTTTGCATAAACTTGATAAATTATAAGTTTACAGAATATGTGTTCATGAGAAATGTTGAAATTTAAAAATATTCAAAGAAAAAGCTCTAAAAGAATTTTTTTGGAAAACCATTACCTAAGATCGATGAAAACTGATTTCAAATTGGTGTTCTACCATCCAAAATTAGGGTCTACGCAAAATTTCATCAAAAATTCGGTGTTTCCATTATAATTCGGTAAATCGTTTAGGGAAGGGGTTTACTCTCAAAACCCCCCTCGCTGCGCCACTGCGTCAGTCGATAGTTAACAGGTGTAGAAAAACAAAATATGACTTGACTGTAATTGGTGTTGTGTTGTATAAATGTGACCCTTACTGCTCCTTCCCCCCAGAAATATGTCCTAGTTACTCCAATGCCCCTCAAGGGGGTAAAAAAGTTAAATTACATGTAAAAAGTAGATTTATTTACCAATAAGTTACCCTTAAAACTTGGTGTCCCTATTTTTACTAATAGCAAATAATTTGCCCATACTAAGACTTTTCAGACTTCCTGTATAATATGTTAAAAAAGGGGTCACAAAAGTACTTCTTCAGCTAAAGATATTCTTTGAAACGATATGTACATCAGATTATTTCAAACAAGTCAAAACAAAAGGAGACATGCGAATATTCTTCAAAAAAACTTATACAATAATTAACCCTTAGTAAAAGACACTTACTGACTACCTATGTCGTATCGTAGTATACTATTGTGTGTTTACGCCGAAAAGTCATTGCTTTTTATAGCCAATAAACAAACAAAATAGTAGAAATAGATACGCGCGGATTAGTCCACTTAAAATATTTTTAAGCATCTAGGATGAATTAATTTTTTTATTTCAGAAGTTCGGACTAGGTTTGGAGTTGTTTTCATAATTCATATTGATATTGAATTTTAGTTGAAACTTACCGCTCCGCTGGTATAGTAGCCCTTCATTGAAGCATTAATCCCTAGCACAAGAGTAGTTTTATAGTCATGAGGTAAGGTTATCCGACCATAAATATCACCATCGGGCATCTTATAGTATTGAAAATAATCAGGACAAGGAGTGGGAGGCACCTCTTGACCCACAGTCAGAGTTAATGTTAATACGCACACCATTAATATTAACAGCAAGTTTTTTACAAAACTCATTTTGCAGCACTATTTTGTAATACGTAAAAAACTAATATTTACTTAACAGTATCTTATAATTAATAAAGAATGTTAAATAGGAAGCCAAACAAGGATGTGTTTGTTTATGTGAAAATACATAGACTGTCCGAACTCATTTGCAATACTTAAATAAAGCGTGAGGACGCTATTTATTCAAGATCTGGTTTTTCTGCTGATTTTAATCATCTTCTGCAGACAGTGACGTGCTTGAAGCGAAATGTTAAGTATATGTAGGAATGTTGCCATGAAGGTTGCAGACGTACGCTAATTGATTTGCGTAAAATTAAATTGATATACCATTGTTTATATTCTAGTCGTGCGCGTTATGTTTATCATTATATTTTCTAAAGTAAATAAAGCGCCAGCTAAAAGTTTATATTTGTGAGATAATTACAAGTTAGGGTCCAATGTTCGGACTTAGATTTCCAACCAAAAATATCTCAAAACCCTATGTGGTGACCAAATACAAATTTGATGTTTAATCTCCTAAGGGGTATGAGATTCAGCAAATGTCATATTGGGGCGTTGCATAACTAGCCAACTTACAGGTATGCCGAAACAAAATTTAGAATATTCCAATTAGTTCCAAAGAAATTCATAAAAAAACCAAAATTGTCATTTTTACCTTTACTTTCTTGGCTTTATTTGAAGAAGCGGTAATAGCTATTTTTTATCTAAGACATCCCACGTACGCCTAAGTACTAACGTACCGTGGGCGTCTGAAGAGAAGGGAAATGTAGTCTATTGACTATTGACCCAGGATTTAGAGGATTGGAGGTTGGGACTTGAAAACATCTGCAGGCAATTTGTTCCATAATCTGGAGATCCTAGGTATGAATGAGCGAGAGAAGTTCTAGGCTTTTGTAGCTGGACAGTAAAGGGATGCATACGTAGCGCCCCTCTTGTTGTTCTGTTAGGAACAGTCAAGGGGGGAATAATACCGGCTAGTTCTTCAGAGCAAAATCTGTGGAAGTACCGGTAGAAAAGTAATACATCCCCAACAGCGCAACGATGAGCGAGAGAAGGGAGTTTTCTTGTTTGGACTGGGTCATTGATAAGTCGAATGTTTCTCTTTTGGATAGAATCAAGGATGTTAAGTGTCGAAAGTGAAGCCGCCCCACAGATGTGGAAGCAGTACTCTAGGTTAGGCCTTATTTGGGAAACATGGAGAGTGTATAAGGTGGAAGGGGACAAGTACTTCCTGGCTCGAAAGAGAAAACCAAGCTTTTTAGCTGCTGATGTGGCTACTGAATTTATGTGTCTATGCCAGCTGCTAAGATCATGTTCGAAAGCGATGCCGACAAGATCGAACGTTTCCTTGTTCTGTATGGCTTGGCCATTCATGTGGATGGGGTAAGCGTTGCCAGATTTTTTGCGTGACAGGAAGCAAGACTGGGTTTTGGAGGCGTTGAACTGACCAATGTTCTTGGTACCCCAGTCTAAGATTAATTACAGATCTTGGGAAAGGGATAGGTGCATCGATCTGAGTCTATTATCCAGCTCTTGATTTGAGACTTGTCTGGAAAAATTAATACTGAAGATTACTATCGTCAGCATATCTGTAAACGGGATTGGTAGTTGAAGAGAGCAGGTCATTAATGTGAAGAAGAAATAGGGTTGGTGACAGAACTGAACCCTGGGGGACGCCAGCATTGATAGGATGGAAGTTAGATGAGTGACCGTCAATCACGACAGATATGTGCCGATTAGAGAGGAAGCTACCGATCCAGGTACATAGTTTGTAGGAAGACCGCAAGAAGGTAGTTTGTTGAGGAGTGCGGTATGCCATACTTGGTCAAAGGCCTTGAAAATATTAAGAGCAACCATCTGAGATTCGCCATAAAACTTGAAAGACTTGTTCCAGTTATGTATGACAAAGCTAAGAATATCAGCTGTTGATCTCTGGTGACGAAATCCATACTGTCTGTTACGGATGATTTTGCGTAGATTTTGCAAGTTGATCGCTTTCTCCATAACTGCCGACGAGAGAGAGAAGGGAGACAGGTCTATAATTGGATGGAGGAACTTGGAACCTTTCTTCGGGACAGGCTGCACACGAGCAGTCTTCCAGCTTTGGTTTGATAGTTGTGGACAGAGTCCAAATTGGAATTAAGTCCGCAGATGTTGGCAAACGTTATTGTACTTTTGGAATTCTTCGATGGTGGGCCCACCTGAGTAACCTTCACCCGGAGATCCGAATGAAGGGGTAGTTTACCTCCAGGATTTTTTACCCCTGGGAGCGCCATCATCATTTTCAAATTTGTTTTTTGTGTGAAGAGGTTGATGATTAGAAGAGGGTAGGATTCAAAGTGACAGAGAAAGAAGAGAGAAGAGGAAGAATGACAGTCTGAAGAGGCAAGGAAAAGAAAAAAACCGGCTTACGCACCCACGGCTGGAAACATCCGCTAAGATTTCACCAGCTCTTTAAATGGTTCCGTGGAGTGGTACATCCTCGGTGGACGAAAAGCTCCTCTACCACCTTCTAATTTATGTATGCCACTATATTTACATATAGTGGGATACATACATTGTCGCATGCATGTGAAAATGGACCTGTTCAGTCATTTCTTGTTTTCAACAAATATGTTTATATTATGGCACAATGAATCAATCGAAACACCCACACAAAAAATAACGTCATTTGGATGGATGATAACAAAAATATGTTTAAACATCGACCTAATTCGAAAGGTACAGTTTCCAGCCTAACGTCATACCACGAAAAACAACTGAACGTAACGGGCAATGTGACGACTCAAATTAAGGATACGGCAACACCGCCAAATATTTATATTTGGTGTAACCTTCGTAGCGTTTTATTAATCTTGGAATTTAGTTTTATTTTGAAATTTTTTCGAAGTACTTAAATGTATTAAGATATAACGATGAACTACAACAGAAATAATAGTAAAACCCAAATGTCAGTGTGAAATAACTTCAGAATGTAATAGTTTTTTTCCCGTCATTCAGCGAATTATGGTTAGTTAGTGTATCATTAGCGCTTATGCATAATTATTCGTTTTAGGTAATAAGATATTGTGCGTTTATTTACTCAGTTCTTGTAATATCACTGTGTTTAGCTGCATTGAGTTTAATAACATAACCTCGAAAACCAATCCACTGTGTACGGAACGCTTAATTTATTTCTTAAATTTGGGTGGCCCATCGTGGGACTACCTCATCAGAGGCCTTCTCCACGTTTTAAAATGAGCGATGTTTGACCGCTAGTTTAAGGGTGAATTTAATCAGAACAAAATTCTGATATTTTGGGTATTATAAGCTTTTCGAATGGAGTACTTTCATATTATGAAATAAGAGGAAGGTGGTAGAGGTATCCTGCCTCGGCCGAGGTGGTACCACCCCACACAACCTCTTAAAGGCCTAGTGAAATTCCTACGGATGTTTCCAGCTCGGGATGTGCGTGAGTGTGAGTCGGACTTCCCCAGTACACCCACGGTACATGGTACTTAGACTTCAGTTTTTGTGGGCTGTCAGAATTTAACAACAATTTAACAATTTATAGATAAGTCCATTGCACAGGTAACCACAGTAGTGCGATAATAATGTAGTATCCCCCGTGTTACGTACAAAACTTTACCTACAATCATTATTCATTATTCACAGAAACGTCGTATTCCTTTTTTAAAAATATACATATAACCAGTTATTCAAAAACATAAGTTGTCTACGGATAATAATTCTAAATGGCGGCAACCCGGATGTTATGGACGCGTATGTTATGTTTATGAAGTATATATATATATATATATATATATATATATATATATATATATATATATATATATATATATATATATATATATCTATAAGTGAATAAAACATCGGGGAAGCTGTCTGTAAGGTAGTGCTAGACGCGTGTTTCGTGCTTTTTAGCACTCATCAGTAGCACATAACCAAATTAATAGATGGGAAAATTGGAAGTTGAAAAAAAAACACAAAGAGTTCACAGACCAGGGCCTGCTAGCACATTTGCGTATAGCAAAAAATGGGAAATTTCTTCGTTCTATAGGTAATATATTAAATGTAAATTCAAAGATTTACTTCTTCGCTAGTGCAGAACAAGAAGACCGTAAAATGAAAAATAAAAAACGGACTATTTTTTGATTCTGGTTTGTGTGCCCTGCTGCTATCGCGATTTCTGGGCCCTTACCCTTCATCAGGCAGGCTCACACCCAGGATTTCTGAAGAACAGACAACATTTTTACCAGAATCAAAATGAGATCTTATGTTCATCGGTTCGAATAGGATGGGTAAGATATATTGGCTCGCGGCAACTAGTTCACCCAGTGTTGCTCCAAAAATTTTCGGCTGCTAACACAAACCAATAAGTAAGTATGTCGAATTTCTTCTACAGAACAAGTGAACCATTTTACGACAATAGTAAAAAATGAGAAATTTCTTCGGTCTATGGGTAATATATTAAATGTAAATGCAAAGATTAACTTCTTCGCTAGTGGAGAAGAAGACCGTAAAATGAAAATTAAAAATAAAATAAGGACTATTTTTTGATTCTGATATCTGACCCATCCTATTCGAACCTTTGGATATAAGGTCTCATTTTGATTCTGGTAAAAATGTTATCTGTTGTTCAGACACCCTGGGTGTGAGCTTGCCTGATGAAGGCTAAGGCCCCAGAAGTCGCGATAGCAGGAGGGCACCTAGACCAGAATCAAAAAATAGTATTGATTCTATTTCTATTTGCTATTTTACGGTCTTCTTGTTTCTGCACTGGCGCACACATTATACACATATTATGTATCCTAGAATTTTATTTACAACTTATAAGTATAACTTTAATGATATTTCAATGTTTCAAACTAAACAAAACATATTTATAAACTTATCTAATGGATTCTACCTATATAAATATATGTTGAATTAAACTAGGTATTATTTCGGTCTACATCTATTTAACCTTACAATATTGTTTAAATTTAAAAATTATAATATATATATATATATCAATAAATGCGACACATACACCAAGTTTGGTATTGGTATCAGTTTAATACACTGTTATCTCTTTATCATTTGAATACACAAGTTTGCGGTGTTGTTGAAAATTTCCAGCTTGACGGTGATTTTTTAAGACCGATGACACACTGGAGAAATTAATTTTTAATTAATTATTCTAAGTAATCGAAAACCTGTTTGATTTATTGATTATCCCCATGATCCTAACGAAGTGGTACACAGTGGCGTTTCTAAAACTGGAAACCAGAGATTACGCCCAGCCGTACCTTCTCATTAGAACGTAGGAGATATTGCCGCCATATGTATCCCTCAGTTTAATCATAAACAATGGGTCGAAACCAAACTTTTAGGTATTTTGGAGTTTCTTGGTATTACTTCAATCATACATCCCGAAAAATTTTTAGTATGAGGTTACACTTAATCTGGCCAACTGTAAGGTCCCCCACCTACTTTGTAACAACGGCTGTTACCAGGCTTCTAGTTATGTGGCATATTTTCATATTGATAAACTATACAAAAGTAACGCAGTTAAGTACTGTAGGTTAATATCTGCAATCAAAAATACCATAAGCTAAAGCATATGACTAAGGATTGATAAATATACCAATATATAGTCCGTCTAGAAAGTATCCGGAATTGTATGTTTTTCCTAATTTTAATATATTTCTTTTTTGTAACATTGTAAGACAAAAGAAATGCATCAAGTAGGTTGTGCCGATAGTAGGCTCTGACTAAAATTGCATGACAACACCATCTGTCAAATATTGTTGACTGTAAATAGGCCTAAGTTTTGTGAAATAATGTCGCAAGTAGAAAAAAGAAAAAAGGTGGAATTTTTGTATAGAAAAGGTGTTCGAAACGTTAAAAAATTAGTGCAATTGACTAAACTCGGAAAAAGTGCAGTATATGAGACAATAAAGAGAATAAAAAATGGCGCAGATATGAGGCATAGATCAGTTTCAGGAAGACCGCGTAAGAATCGCAGGAACAATTTAAACGCTTTAGTGACCTTAGGACGGCAAAATCCGCGCCTAGGGTTTCAAAAGTTGGCAAATAGATCTGGAAATCAACGAAGAATAAAAGTGTGTCCAGAAACTGTCCTCATGTCACTGAAAAGACAAGGTTACACATCAAGGAAACCAAAAAAATCCCTGCAATGACACCTCTATAAAGGCAACGAAGAATAGATTTTTTTCGACGTTTTTTGGAGAAGATAATTTTAGGAATGTTTTTATATCTGAAGAAAGTTGTTTTCAGCTTGGTTCAAATCACCTAAAAATCCTATCAAGGGAAAATGTTACCATTCAAATTTCCAAATATCCCACTAAAATAATGGTGTGGGGAGCAATATCTCAGCGTGGTGCTACCCCTCTCTGTATATTTGATGGCACCGTTAATAGTGCAAAGTATTGTGCCATTCTAAATGGTTTCCTTCTTGAAACTGCTCATGCTTTATATCCAGATGGGTGGCGTTTTCAGCAGGATAATGCAAGATGCCATGCTTCTGCTTATACTCAAGCGGGGATGCAAGAATACCAATTGGCAACAATTCCATGGCCAGCAGCTTCACCAGATCTTAGTCCCATTGGAAACATATGGGGACTAATGAAGATTGTAGTGGAACGAGCAGCGCCACGAAATAAAGAAGGTTTGATTCGTTAGTTTTACAGGCCTGGACCACCATCACCGAACATTATGGCGGTGACCTAGTTTCGGATGTACCTGTACGTTTAGTTAAGTGTTTTGAGTTAAATGGAGGTTAAATAAGTAAACGAGATGAATTATTTGTTGTAATTTTATGATTCAAGTAATAAAAATATATACCGGAAAATTATAATTGTGCCTTTCTTTTTTCCGGATACTATTTTTCGTGCTAATAAATTTTTAGTACCCAATTTATTTCCATGGCAGGGTGACGAAATTTGAAGAGAGTGGCAACGTCGCTTTTTCTCCGTAACACGTGCCGAAGTCCAGCTAGTTCATGGCTTAAACAGTTGTCAAGGCGTAATATTTTGCGTGTAACGTTTTTGACAGGTCAAAATATACGTGTTGTAGTGATTACAAGCTTTTATTTAACTTCACTTTTTAGTTTGCTTGTATCAGTGGCAGATCCAGGGGAGCCATGGTGGTATATTTAGGTCAACTATTGAAAAGCTAGAGCTTTAAAATTTTGCACACGTATATAAGCCCGGTGACAATGCAGTATAGTATATTTAATATTGTTCTAAATCCAATATGGCGGACGCCCCAAGATGGCGGATTTCCTTTTTTCTTTACGATCCCCTTGATTTGGGAGTCAAATGAAAGGGTTTGACAAGTAGAATACGATAAGCTATGTCGTGTCATTCTAAACCTAATAGCATAGCGGATGCCACAAGATGGCGGATTACCTTTTTCTTCACAATTCCCTTGATTTGGGCATCAAATGAAAGGGTCTGGCGAGTAAAGTACGATAATCTATGTGACGCCATTCTAAATCCAATATGGCGGACGCCACAAGATGGCGGATTAACTTTTTCTTTACAACCCCCTTGACATTTATATCAAATAAAAGGGTTTGACGAAAAGAATACAATAAGCTGGTGACGTCATTCTAAGCCCAATATGGTGGACGCCACAAGATGGCGGATTACCGTTGTCTTCACAATCCCCTTGATATGGGTATCAAATGAAAGGGGTTGACGAGTAGAATACGGTGGCAGGTAAAATATTTTGTAATAATGATGCATTATCAGAAATGCGTAGGTTCAGACGTAACCAAAAATTTAAAAATACTTTTTAAAAACAAGCTTTTATTATTTAGATGTAGGTACTAAAACGAAAAAAAAAATGGTGTAGTTTTTTCATTGGGGCAATACTGAATGCTATTGACATAGTTCGCCTGGGTGGATCCTAATAAAAGTGGTATGGGAGTTGTTACTGAAACGGATGTAATATATTATGTTAAATTTATTGTATTACAAGCTTGTCGCGCGCGAAAAGTTCATACAGCATTAATTTTATTTGGCAGAAATTGCAAGTGAAGTACCTACGTATCTAGTTCTCTTTTCGTTTCCCGCGACAAGCTTTTAAGACAATAAATTTAACATAATATACGAGTATTATATATGATTTAGTAATAACTTTGGACACTACTTTTATTAGGATCCACCCACGCGAACAACGTCTACTTATAAATAGCATTCAGCATTGCCCCAATGAAAAAACTATACTAATTTTTTTCGTTTTAGTACATCTAAATAATTAAAGCTTGTTTTAAAAAAGTATTTTTTACAAGATTTTATATTATTTCTGCGGGACTATTCTGGTAGATGTCAATCTTAGCCATTATTTCTTGTTCAACTACTAAAATTCAAGTATGTAAAGTTATCGTTGTGGGAGTTCCGATAAAGTTAACCCGTAGGTGGTGAGGTCCCTTTTTTGAGACGTAACTGGTGAGGTGGGGTTTAGTAAACCCCATTAAAAAAAACGTTTTTGAGAAAGACATAACTATGAAAAACCTTTGTTAAATGCTTTGTGTAACTTTAATGACTTTAAACAAGTACATAAAATAAACAATACATAGAAAATACTAAATTATTTATTTTGCTTTGTAGGTTACATTAAACATTGCAAAGATATACCGTAGAAATGCAAATTTTTAATTCAAGCTAGTAAATACATCACAAAAAGGAAACTAATTTTTTCTAATAACTAAAGAAGTCTCCAAAAAAGTTTATGTCAGAAAAAGATTGTAGTAAGTTTAATCAAAAGTAGTTTTGATCAAGACCTTATTCGGCACAATCCACACAACGACTCGCGATGCAGCTACCGCAAATAGAAATGTTGTAATCAGCGCAAGTGAATCCTGTCTTCCTATCTTTGACTCTTGGACATTTACTACTCCTAACTTGTTTTTCCAGAGGTTGTTGGTGTCTGGTACCAATGGGTTTTTTAAGGATACGTGCTATATTTAGCCTCACCCTCGGGGAAGGTGACTGCTTGACCTTATATTTAGTTGAGGTTCTAAAAGTTCTTTAGCTAGAAATTTAATATAATAAATTTTTTTTCTGTGGGATTTCCAGGAAAACTAGAAATCATTACAGAACCATTGATAAGACTAACACCTTTATTTTGCTCTGGTACTAAGGTAAGGTCATTAGTGAAACCATAAAGTGCTGACTTCCTCTTGTTTTTTTTTTAGCAGGAAAAAATGCCAGTGGTTCTTTCCCTTTATGTTTTAACGTCAGTTCCATTTCCTTCAGTTTCAGTAAAATGTTTCTTCTTTAATTTTAGATGGTATATCTTCATATCTCCATAATCCGCACATAACTCTTCTAGGTCGAATTGAGATAGCTCTTGCTCGGACTCACTCTCATGATCACTATGACAGTTAACGTTCCCTTCGTCGCCATTATAATCTCTCTAACTCGTTCTACACGTTTGTAGCCCACTCCTTAAAACGAGGGCCATTTGTTTGATTTTACGCCCAGAAAACGGAGGGATCATAATTCAGACCGAAAATAAAAAGTTACGTATGTAGTGAGTTGGGGTTTGACACACCCCAAATTTAACTTTTACCAAAATAATACGAAAATCAAAATTTATTTTGCCGCGACTGTCTCACAGATGTACTGACGGTCAACTGACTGGAAGCTACATAAGTGATTACTGACCTCCAACTACCCCTAAGAGCGCGGCGTACCTTTTAAGTTTTAATGGGGTTTGACAAACCCCGGCTCACCACCTACGGGTTAAGATTGTAAACAAAAAATTAAACTACATAGGTTATAGGTTATTATTATAACAACACTTTCTCGTTGGGGGAATAATGATTTAGTGTCCCTAAGCACACCTGATTAGGCAACTTGTGGGAGTTTGTTTGAAAGAAATAGATTAAACTTGTTTTTTTTTTTACGGCCGGTAGTAGAAATTACTTTTTCTGATGTGAAAATCATGACAGAAAAAGAAATTCCCTAGGTAAATAATTTTTGTTGAAAATGCCCAGGAAGTTTTCATTATAAATTAAATAAAAATAGAAGTATTAAGAAATTTATCCTGCTTATTTATTACAAACTTGAACCACCCATTTATTGTGTTGAAAGAATGCTTTTTTTGCTATAGGGAATAGCGATGGGTCATTCGTTCATTTTCAAGAGAGCCCGCTCACTCGTTCAGCTCACTTGGAAGAGTCGTTCGATTGAACGAGGGCTGCTGAGTTGCTAATTACAGAATCGCGGAGCTCTTTACTTTAACGTGACACCTGCACTTGTTCATGTGTATAAAAGAGAGCATAAAACGCGGATGTGAATTACAGATTTACGACTGCCGACGGCCCGCTGCCTGATTGTGGCGTGACGGCTTCAAAGGAAAATAATATACATAACATAAATAAATTAAATGAAATTAATTAAAATATTGGAATGATTAAAATTTTTATTTGTTAAATGTTCAAAATAAAAGTAAATACATATTAACAAAAATGGTTTTATTGTCCAGTAGATAATGATTATGTAATATGGATTTCAAAGTTATAAACTACCCGCAGTATACGCCGTTAAAAAACGTTGTTACAGATTTCCGGCAAAGTAATTAATCGTAAAATAATAGTAATACGAAAGACGTACAAACTGTGTAATGTATTATCATAGGCCGCTAGACGCTCCACCACTCTCGTTCTATTATACGACTCCGACTGAGCCGCTCCCGGCTCGCGCGCGCTCTCTGAGTTGTCCGAAACCCGCTAAAGCGTGGAGTGGAATTTTTACGAAAGGACGAGAGCGAGCCAGATATTTTAACGAGCGGTGAACGTATCGTTCAGTTGATGGGAGCGGCTCATTCGCGACTCTTTGAAAAGAGTCGTTTAAATTGAACGACTCGTTCGCGAACGACCCATCGCTAATAGGGAATAATCTCTTAAAGGCTCAGACATGACTTCTTCCTCCAGAACTTTCGAAAGGCAGGTATAAACTAATAGGTCTGAAGTCAAACAGGAAATTTAAAATTTTTGTTTGTATTTAGTAAAGTGAAATTATCACAACGGCTTAAAATCGCATTACTTTTAATTTAAGTACTAGGTGGTGGAACACCGTCCAAAAAGTACCTGTTAAAATTATCTGATGTACGAGCATCTCCAGAGTCATAATCAGTAGTAGAGTTCATATTAAGCCATCTTAGAGTACGCGAAAAACTTTTGTTTTTTTTATTTAGCTTTGTTTCTTAAGCGCGTTATACCTATATTTAATACTTGGCGTGATTCAAAAAGCAGGAGTTTTAATCGAGAATCTTGTAAGGCGCGTGCCTCTTAAGAAGTTAATTTACTTTCCTGTTAAAACAATACCATGCTGTTAAAATCACTTAACGAATACAGAATGTCCCTATTAAAATTGTATATATGTATAATCAACAAACGTATCATAGTTAAAATTTGAGTAGTCACGAAACGTCCTACATTTTATGGTAGGGGGTACTTTTTTAAATTGGATATTACATTTTAACAAACGATGATCATTGCATTCATTATTATAACCACCGGGTATCAAACAAAATCCAAGGAAGAAATAACAATAATATCCAGAAGAGAAGTTGTTAGTAATACGCGTCCGTTAGGTAAATAATAATTTGGTATAAGCCGTATTTGTTTAAAAGGTTATTTAAAGCTGCAGTCCAATTATGACTTGATAAACGATTAACAATAAAATCACTACCAGATAGAAAAATATCGTGATTAGGATCACAGAGATGAAAATATTTTCGAAATTTCCATGGGAGGACGATAAACTGACCCAAGGCAAACAATTTTGCTGCTGATTTTAAGACTGATCAAAATTTGTTCCAAGAACCCCCATCAGGAGCTACATCAAAAATTGTAAGGTTTTTACTTTTTACACGTCTTTTATATAAAATCCCACACTTCTGGTCGCGGTCCCTTCTCACAAACTTATAACCCCCAATGTCAAGCGCCCCAGACACAACCCCGCTCTTCAGCCAAGTGTCAGATAGACCAAAAATATCCCACCGCTCAGAGACGACATAATCTAAAATCCCATTATAACAAGGACACACTGATCGTACATTAAAGTGACAAAATTTACTATGGTTTGGACTGATACGATACATGGGTAATGGATCACAACCATGAATGAATTAGAAAGGATTCGGTGTTCCGTATACTGTGAGCGTATCGAACGTGAAGCCTGTTTATTTGTTGTTTGTGAACATTTACCCTAGAGGTCTAGTTTACGAACTTTAAGGAAATACGTAATTGAAACAAGAATGGTAGTAGAAGGAGATAAAATAGCAATGGAGTGTTGGAGCTCAGAAATGTTGCTGTCTCTGATGGTTGCTTAGGAAATACGTCTGAACCCTCGGTTACACGTACGTCTTTGTCTAATGAACTAGAAAAGAAAAAGTGCGACTTATAGATTTATAAATGACTCGGAGCGACTTTAAATAAACCTTTAGAAATAATATATCCTATTATTTTAACTTAAATTTAGTATTATTTAGCGGAAACATAAAATATTGTAGGGCTTTTATTTCTTTTAGTAAATCTTGTGATGCTTCTAACGTATTTTTTGTAGGAAAATACAAGGTAAAATAAGATGTGGCCAATGTTTACAAATTGTGTTTGCAGTGTCGCTTACAATGGTTTGTTTTGACTTCAAAGAATGTTAAATCTTCCCGTATCCATTCTTAATAAATCGATGATCACAACATACGTCAGTCCAAAGAAAATAATTTAAAAAGCTGTGGCAAAATAATCAAAAAAAGATATAATTTACTCTACGTAGACAAATAAAGTAGGTAATATAAATTAAGCAGTATATTAAAATATTCTCTTATTATAAAAAAAAAACGATATTTAGTAATTTATCATATGATTAGAAAACAGGTAGTTCCACTTTTTGTAAAATAAGCTTATGACATAAGTAAAACCAAAAACAAAATTAATATATATTATGTAAAAGTATGCTCAATAATAGGTCATGCCCAACAATAGATATCTAAAGATATATCTGCTAAAGCTTTAATATTGTTTTTACCTGTATTTTAAAATTAATATTTTTGTATATAATTTTTATTTTAAATATAAACAATATTACCATATCACTATAAATTACGGACAGATGATTCACCTATGTGTTTATAGTGATTTAACCAAATTAATTTCTAATTACTTAACTTTGTATTATATATTATACTAGAATTATATTATAAATAAATAAATAAATAAATAAATAAATAAATAAATAAATACTTACTATGTTGTTAGTCCTTACATGTGACATTTTGTCTTTGTGTTTATCTGTACCTGACAATATCCCATACTTACATTGTAAGTCTAGTGAAAATAAATATTTATTTATTTATAGGGTATATGTATATCACACCACCTACGACAAGGCAGGGCCTGGAGAATAGGACTAGAGATATATGTCACAAATATACAAATGCTGTAATGGAATAACTTTGGTTACAATTTTAAAATACGGTGTAGTTGTGCTCAGTTAGTATTTTTCGTTTTGATTTTTCACCTTTATTTAGCAAACAGTTTAATATAGTACACTGAAAAAAACATTGTGGGACATTTCACTACAATTGTGTACCTTTTTCCAACAATTTTTTCTCAAAAACGTCCAAGACCAATTTGTAGCAAAATTTGCTACAATTGTATGAAAATGTATAAAAACTGTTGTAACTAATAATCCAATTAGAGTAAATTGCTCTACAAAGACTTTGCTACAATTTTGTGTGAAAAAAAGTCCAAACGATTTTTTCAGTGTAGGAATAATTCCCATCTCATTAATAACGTAATATAGGTTAAGTCATAATCATTGTGTTTCTCGTTCTGGTTAGGTACAATTTCAACCGATGTCACGAGTGGTCCATATTTCCCCATATTAAATAAAAAATAGCTATTAAATTAAAATAGGTAGTACCTACATATTTTTGGTAAAATGCGTTTGTGGAATTAAAAATACTTTGGATTATTTAAACCTAAAAAAAATGTGATGTCAAGATAATATTTAAGTTTGGCAATGTCCTGGCTGGATCATTTGTTTTTTCTTTATAATATTAGGGGTTATAACGTCAGGCTCTTTAGCAGCGTCAGATACGGGGGGTGGTTTAGGGTATTTTCTAAAATAAAAAAAGTGCGCGATTTGAGGAAAAAAAGTATTGGGTATGTCTGTAGACTACCCCAGGCGTCACTTATTCAAATATATGCAGTGAATTTCATAATGCCCTGTATATAACATAAAAACATTAAAATGAAAAATAAACATTTTTAAAAGTATAAAATATGTATTTAATTCACACGAATTTGTCAAACTAACTACATAAATAAATGTAAGAAAGTTTATTCTTAATGACGATAAATGTTTTTCTAATTTTTCTGTAGATGTCAACAGAATTTGGCTACCAGACAGGAAGTTAGTAAAAATATTTTTGAATAAATAGGTAGTACATTTTTTGTCCTACGGTATACAGTCATATTCCTGCATTACCTGAAGACTTGTCATTTTGACTAATGTCAAACCTCATGCTGACAAAAGCAAAAAGCTATTAGGTATCCAGAGAAATATTTTCAAAAAATACCGAAGAATTCAATCAGAACATTTATATATTTTTTTTAAATATTTTTTTTTAATTACTGAGTTCATTTTTAATTTAGTTAGTTCGAATTTATCAGATTCCTTGGTAACTAGACTAGAGATTAGATCTCGAAACGTCAAAAAAACTATTTTGATCAGATTAGGTTTTAGACAGAATATACTTCACAAGAGATCAATTAGTCAGTCAGTAAACAGCAAAAAGCTTTTACAGCCTCCTATATTAATAGTTACAAGCTGGAATCCAATATCCGGATGATTTTCAGCCAAAAATATCTCAAAAATCTAAGGCCCGTGAAGCTGAAACTTTGTAGGCTGGGAGCCCTTGTCCCAAGGAGGCGTACCAATATTTTGGCAATCTTCCTTTCCACCCATGAGATAAGCTACCCCCAATTTATTTTTCATAAGAAATTCCTACTAGATGGCGAATGCGCTGGTTAATAATATTCTTTTCCTTCAAACGTGGCGTCTCTCGGACATATGTGCATTGTCTACGAGAGTAGATTAGATCTCTTCTCTTAACATCTTGGTTAGGCCCATTTTATCACCAATGCATTGCTCAATCACTGGGAATTTGAATCTGAATGCAATTTGCAAGTAGGTAACCCCTACCCAAAGGGGTGCACCGGTAAGGCGACCACTCCATTCACTCGGGTGATAAGCCACCCACAATTTAATATCAATATTAAACTAACGGGAAATCTCAAACTATAATAATTAAATATTATTGTGAAATTTGGCATAGAGATGTATATTATCTTATAATTATTTTATTAGATTCCCAAATTGCGGCAGAATAAAAATGTGTGGCGAGATAAAAATTTAGAAACTATTTTGCACAATTCAAGCAAATGACACATTAAATCAAAAGACACTTTGCGAGGAAAAGGACATTCTTCCTTATTAATTTTCTAGCTTTAATATGACCCCCGACATGGTATACATATGTGCGGTGCTTCAAAAATCCCCTTTATTGTTAAAAGTATCTACTTACTTTAAAAGTTTAAAAAATTACAGTGTAATGTAACTTAAAGCATGGTCAATAAAAGCTTTACAAAAATGGTTTCTAGGGGAGGTTCTTTCGAAACAAAAAAAAATCCACCTACAAGAGAGGGAGAGAGAGAGACTTATAAGATTTGAGTAGCGACAAAAAAAAATTAAAAAATAGCCCTTTGAACCGCTGATTTTTCAACAGATTTATAAGCTAGTTATATCTTAGGAATATTGTGAATTCCAACGTTTGCAGGAAACGAAATGTTTTGTTACCGCTATTGTCAATTTTCACTTGTAACTTGTAACACTTGAATTTATATAAATAAACATAAATTCTGCTTTATCAAAATTGTATTACTTAAATAAATAGATTTTTATTTAAAGACATGGATTCAGTATACAGTTCATAGAAAGTATCACGATCAATTTAATACTCCACTAAAAGTATCAATTGACTTACTGAAACTCAAAATAAAACGGACACAACCCAAACAGAAATAGATGTACCTCGGAAAAGTTGTGTTTCATAATTCCAATTCTTTATTTCTAGAATATACTACTTATTTTCTATCAATTCAATTATAGTCTTTTACTAAGCTAGAAAAATTAACCTAATATTTCCTCATAATAGTTGCAATCCAACCGGAAAATTTGGCTACGTCACAAAATACCATAAAGGGGTTTAGTACACACTCTCCTTGGCTATTGACTAAAGGTCTCGATGCTATACCCCTAAGGTAATATCTGTCATTTCCCTTTATCATAAATCCTGCACCAGTATCACCTATACAAGTTCCTGTACCATCCATCTGCCCTAAAAATAAATAACTGGTTAGCTAGAAGAAAATGAGGCCCATAATAATATTAGTTTCCACAAGACAAGGTCCCGGTATTTAATGCTAAACAATGATGATGTTTTCAAACATTTTTCCAATAACAATTAAAAGATCGTGTGGAATTTTGTTGCTACTTTAAGATTAGTTTTGTTTCATCGCAAGGTTCTCTCTCGAAATTACTTATTTTGTCTTTTTATGACAGAAGGGTATAGAGCTGGCTGTTCAGAAGTAAAGGTACTTGCCTAGTAAACTAGCAAACTAGTTAAATTTGTTTAAATCGTAACAATTTTTTACGTAATTTAATTGCTGTTACTAGAAAAATATTGAACAACTAATAAAAGCAACTACTTGGTTCTTAGAAGTAATAACTAGGTAACATCGCTACTACTTCGGTTATTTTAATATTATTGTTGCTCAGTTATTTGCTATAAAAACTATCAACTAACTTTCTAGGGTACACATATAAAATAAGTTTAATTCGTTAAAATTTTATAGTAAACCAACTAACTAACTTCTTGAGAATGGCTGTTGCCAGGCTTTCGGTTATGGCATATTTTCAGATTGATAAACTATACTAAAATGATGCAATTACTGCAAGTCGGTATCTGCAATCCTAAATAACAGATGCTAAAGCATATGGCTAAGGATTAGTAAGAGATTATCGCCACCTCTAAAGGGAAACTATATTTGCCAAACAATTCGCTGCCAATTCCGCCCTAATCCCTCCCGCCAATTTCGCTCTTTCAACCGCAACGTCTCTACCCGACAAAATGCCCGACATAATACTTAAGGTCACACAATTTCATAAAATTCTTCTATCCCTTGACACCAAAAAGTCCTCCGGTCTAGATGGCATACCCGAAATTGTTCTTAAAAAATGCGATTCAGAACTTGTACCCATCTTAACTCATCTTTTCCATATCTCCTATGACAAGGGTATCTTCCCAGATAGGCGGATGATTGCACGTGTGCAGCCTGTCCCAAAGAAAGGTTCCAAGTCCCTTCCATCCAATTATAGACCTATCTCTCTGTTGTCAGCCATGTTATGGAGAAAGCGATCAACTTGCAAATTCTAAAATATCTAGAAAATCACAAAATCATCCATGTACGGATTTTGTCACCAAAGATCCACAGCTGATCTTCTTAGCTTTGTCACACATAAGTCTCTCGAATTTCATGGCAAATCTCAGATTGTTGCTCTTGATATTTCCAAGACCTTTGACCAAGTATGGTATGCCGCACTCCTCAACAAACTACCTGCTTACGGTCTTCCTCCCAAACTATCTTCCTGGATCGGTATCTTCCTCTCTAATGGGCGCATATCTGTCGTGGTGGACGGTCACTCATCTAACTTGCATCATGTCAATGCTGGTGTACTCCAAGATTCAGTCCTTACACCATCGCTATTTCTTCTTCACGTTAATGACCTGCTCTCTTTAACTACCAATCTCATCCACAATTATGCTGACGATTGCAACTCATTTTTTCAAACAAATTCAGGTTTAGTGAGAGTCTATTGTGTTTAATAATGGATCCCTTTGATTTCTAAACTTTGGTACCTATATCAGTGTCATGTTAGGGCTCTTTTGTACATTTACTTTTCTATTAATTAAGCTCTTAGTTCAAAGAAAGCTACAACTACGGAATAATGTAAATCAAAATTAACGCTTTACATATTTTGTCTATCAGAATGGGTCTGTTGCACTCAGTCGAATTTAAATATTATTTATAAGTAAAACAATAGTGGGTAAGGTGCAGTTTATCAAAATGAAATCAGATTTTTCTTAAAACAAGTCTGCGACAATATATTGAACGGGAAAATTTGAAGGGAATAAGGAATATGCACATATTTTTTTTATTGCATAAATCGTTTAAGCAAGTCATTACAAACCCAAAAAAAAATATTTTGAAGAAAATTACTAGGATAATTTAGCTACAAAAATGTTTACTTTTCGGTATAATTTATTAAAATTTAAAAAGCAGCCACATTTGTCCTTGAAAAGTGACGTCAGGAGATCAGCAAAAATCTACATGTTAACGTAAAGCTTAACCTAAAGTCGAACAGGTTTGATTTTCTCGAAAACAGTCAGAGGGAGAGAAATCGAATTTTTTGGGTTGATAGAGGAATAGTTCAACTAGCTTCGGTAAAAAATTCAGTTATACAGGATGCTTCGTTTCGGAGCTATCGAACGTCAAAGTCGAAATTTCCGCGATTTCCGTTGAAATCGGGTACAGGTCGCAAATGTGAATTAAATCGATCTGAATTTTCGGAGGTTGTAGGGGACCCGGAGCTTCAGAACTCCACTGAAACTGGTGAGAATCAGAAAATGGCAAGTAATTCTTTTGAATTTTCCAGACCCCTCTTTGGTACCTAATAACTCGAAAACAAAACGTCGGATCGAAAAACGGATTTACAAGGGAAACTTTAAAATCTCAAGTACTTTTTTTGCAATACACTTACGTAAACCTAAAATTACTGGAAAATGGAAATATTTGGAAAAACTGGAAATTTAGATTTTTGACCCAAATATTTCGCGGTTTTTTAATTTTTTGTGGGGTCAAAATGGTTCAAACTAAAATCCCATATACGTCATCGGAAAGAGCTCGTCAAAGAATGTGTTATCCATATAAGGGAGCAATCGCCGATTAAATTTCGATTTTTTTACTTTTTGTGCCCAAGACATCGGTACATTTGAATCACTCTGTATTTTTTTCCGATCTATTTTTCCCCAATTTTTCAAGACTATCTTATAAAGGTATAATCACACTGTAAAATGAATACCGAACGAGTCATCCAGGAGCGTATTTAGGGGGTAAAAATCGGATTTTCTTGATTTTTTCCGACAAATCCTATTTTTAACCGACATTATTCCACACTATTTACCCTATTTAGTGATTTTTTTTGGGTTTATTTTATCCATTAATTATCTAAGAATACCTCCCACTTATTTAAATCGCTTATTTTTTCGGTAAAGTTATAAATAAAAAGGTTTATTTGCATCGGGGACATCTAAATTTTGAAAATTTTTTGATTTTCCAAGATTGCCATGAAAATAAAGAATTGCAGTTTATTTACTTGAAATTATTAAGATGATATGTCAAAAATGCCAATGTTTGTTGCAAAATTGAAAGCTTCCTGGACCGATTTCGGCTTAAAGTAGACATGAATAAGATTTTAGGAACCTTCTACTTTAAGTGCAGGGATATTTCATTGGATGAGTTACGCATTAAATGCAATTTTTATTGAGTTTTCGATGACTCTACAACACTGGAATTCGTCATGTACTCATGATGAGTCATAAGCTCAGTTTTGACGACACAGCCAATGGGATCACGTTTTACAAGTTTTCAAATTCGCGCGAAAATTTGCAGTTTTAAATCCTTTTTTTTGTTAATAAAGACCAAAATAAATGGATAACAGCAACCGCCATGAACATTTAATTTATGCAGAGAATATAAAAAAATATATTTCAGATTTATTTGGGTTATATGCATATTCCCTATTAAGCCTCGAATCAAGAGCTGGATAATAGACGCAGATCTATGCACCTATCCCTTTCCCAAGATCTTCAATAATTAATCTTAGACTGGGGCGCCAAGAACCTTGTTCAGTTCAACGCCTCCAAAACCCAGTCTTGCTCCCTGTCACGCAAAAATCCAGCGACACTTACCCCATCCACATGAATGGCCAAGCCCTACTGAACAATGAAATGTTTGATCTTGTTGACATCGCTTTTAAACATGATCTCAGCTGGCACAAGCACATTACTTTAGTAGCCATATCGGCAGCTAAAAAGCTTGGTTTTCTCTTTCGAGCCAGAAAATACTTCTCCCCTTCCAACTCACATACTCTCTGTTTCCCAAATAAAACCCACCCTAGAGCGTTGTTCCTAAATCTGGGGAGCAGCGCCGATACTTAACATCCTTGATTCTATCCAAAAGGGAGCCATTCGACTTATCAATTACCCAGTCCTCAAAAGAAAACCCTTCTCTTGTTCATCGCCGCGCCGGTGGGTATTAATCCCTTTTCTACCGATTCCTCTCTTGATTTATTATTCGACTACCATATTTTTCCGGGGTTTGGCGAACGAACCATATTAACGAACCATATTCTTTAATATTGTAATCCAACTTTCTAAAATAACTGCAGTGAGGTTGAACCCTTTCAGCGTATTCTTCAAAATACATATTGGAAGCTCATTGACAATTTCTATTATATAGGTAATAAATTCTGAGCTTATCTCTTTGTTCCTCATTAGAGAAAATAATTTTTAAAATTTAAAAACAATTTTATTTAAACTGATAATTACTAAGAAACAATTGCTATTGTCATGGTTTCTTTAGTCCATAACACACTTTGTTTCTTGTAAAAGCAATAAAATAAATGTACAAAGATTTATTATTTCAAATATTTTTGTCAATGAATAGTGAACTAGATTCTTGTTTTAATTGATTGAAAAAGGATTTAACAGGAATTCCATTTTTTTAAAATCCTGGAATTCTATGGAAAGTGCCTTGATATGTATGTTAGAGGTAAGTGTAAAACATCATTGTTTTCAGGAGGCAAAAAGCCTTCGAAAAATTAAATAAAAAAACGGGTCCTTATTAAAAAAAATTAAAGATGGTCTCAGAAATTCGAAACGTCAGATTAAAAAAGTAATTATTTCATCTTGAAGAGGATAAAAAGGGCCCATGGAAAGTGCAATTTATTTTTGAATAACATCTCTTTAAATACGAGTAGAAAAAAAAATAGATTTTGCAAAATTTTGTTTGTTTTTCGAATATCTTCGGAAGTAATCGAAATTTCTCAAACTTCTAAATAGCTTATAATTCAGCATCAAATTGTGCAACTTTGCCCCAATTTAACCGACTTCGTATGTCTTATGGTTACCGAGATCCCCATACAAAGACTCGAATTTATAGGACCCTCTATAGTTTTTAAAACTACTGATACTTATCTATTAAACCTCGTAACCGGTGTTTTGGGTCATTTGGTCTATACCTGTCGCTGCTTCAAGCGTACTGTGCGAATGCTCAAAACGCTTTTTTCCTTTAAATTTATTGCATATTTAAGTTATTTTACAATAAAAAATTGTCTCGCCCATTGCGGTTTGTTTACATAAAAACGCTCTATATAAAACACTCAATAATTCTGCCATAACAAAGTTGTTATTTACAAAACTACCAAAATCAGTACTCCAACAAACAATCAGTACCCTTAACAAACACTTAGAACGATTTTTTTAAAAGAGTGTTGTTTATGCTGGAAAAATACAATTAGTTCAGAAGGATAAAAGCCACCTGTTACCAAAGGCAAAACTAATAGAATCATCAAGCGTTGTTGCTGGATTTCCTATTTCACAGCTTGGTAAATAAACGCGAAGTCTTGTTTAGGTGAAAGCCTTAAAATAATTTAAAGAAATAGCAGTAAATCCCGACTATCAGTGTATAGTTGTCAATCTGAATATATGTTTATATATGATATATTGTTTATGTTTAGATATGATATATGTTTATTTTTCTAATATCTACTGCTACGCGTAAATACAACGTCCAATAGGTTTTAATAGGATTTAGATATTTGCAGACTCTTACGTGGAAAATGTCCACTGTGTAGGCATAAAGATGTGTCTTAAATATTATAAGAATATAAACTTCAACAAGAGCATTCTTATTTATATAAGTTTCAACAATATACAATTCTATGTGCAACAATTTGTTATTTTTAATAATTTGCCACTAAAAATGTTAGTTACCTGCACAAAAGGTCATATTCGACGTAAGTGAATAGTACTGTCCATCTGATCCAGTACAATAAGTATCTGACACAATAGGCATGTCTATTGATTTGGCTACTAACACGTTGTTCTGGATAAGCGTCGGGCGCCCTAAAATTAAAAATTTTAATTAGAATAGAGGGAATTACTCTTTTCTAAGACCATCTGAAAATTTACTTTTCCACCGTAATTTTACGTTTGAAAGGGGCACTTTTTTCCCTAGAGAGGAAAAGTTATTTTTTCTCCCTAGGGAGGTAAAGTAAAAATTAAATAAATTTTCCAGTAGGTACAAGAAATTTATTTATTTTAAATTTAATTATGTTGTATTTTGCATCTTCTTGTATATCTGTAGGTATGAAATCTTCTCCGGTTGCATCAAAATCTTCTATTTTTGTATAAAAATTTATTGAAAACGGTGAAAAATTCAAATTCACGTCAAGCGGACTTAAAAAATGTTTAATGTTTATATATGCGTTACTACGCCGTAAATTTCCCGTAACCGTAACCATAAACCTCCATAACCGTAAATCTTCCGTAACCGTAGCCGTAAATCTCCCGTAACCGTAACCGTAACCGTAACTCGCCCTTAAATCTTCTACTAAATTTATCTGTTGCATCTATCGCTCCCCATCAGACAAATCCTACAATGAGTTCTTTGACTTTCTCTCGGCAAAAATCGACCATCTCATCTCCGAATTTCCCTCCGCTGAAGTTATCGTCCTAGGGGACTTCAACGTCCATAGCAAGGAATGGTTAGGATCCACAAAAACTGACCCAGAAGGCAGATCAGCAGAAAACTTCGCAATCAGCATCTCGCTCACTAATTTGATCAGAGAACCAACATACTTTCCCCCCGTTTCTACCCATAATGCAAATCCACTAGATCTTTTTCTTACCACCCATCCTGAGCCTTACTTAACAACTGTATGCGCTCCCCTTGGTCGTTCAGATCATGGCCCCATTACCGTCTCTTTTCCCATACATCTCGAGTTTGCTGAAATCATGCCTGAACGCACAATCTGGCACTACAATTCTGCCGACTGGGATGGTTTTCGAAACTTCTTCTCTGCTTTAACTTGGAACCCTGTGTTTTTCCACTCCCGATCCCTCCGAAATTTGCTCTCATATCACAGACATTATTCAAGCCGGTATTGAAGGTTTCATTCCAATACCCGCAAGAAACCTAAACTCCACCATCAAAAGCCATGGTTCTCCAAGGGCTGTGACAAAGCCAGGCTCAAAAAAACCCAAGCTCACAAAAGGTATCTTCAAAATCCTACACCCGTAAATCGTCAAATTTTCACCGAGGCCAGAAATCAATACAACCAAACTATCTTAGAGTCCAAAAATGCATTTAACAACCGCATAAAAGATAAAGTGCTTTCTTGTCCCAACGGCGGCAAATCTTTCTGGTCACTTGCCAAAAACATTAGTCAGAACTTCTGTATAAGCACTTTTCCTCCCCTGACCTCTGACAACGAAGTTATCTCCACCTCTAAAGGGAAAGCAGAACTATTCGCCAAACAATTCGCTGCCAATTCCACCCTGATCCCTCCCCCCAATTTCGCTCTTCCAACTGCTTATGACAGGCGTGTCTTCCCAGATGGCTGGAAGACTGCTCGTGTGCAGCCTGTCCCGACGAAGGGTTCCAAGTCCCTTCCATCCAATTATAGACCTATCTCTCTTCTCTCCATTGTCAGCAAAGTTATGGAGAAAGTAATCAACTTGCAAATTCTAAAATATCTAGAAAAGCACAAAATCATCCATGACAGACCGTACGGATTTCGTCACCAAAGATCCACAGCTGATCTCCTTAGCTTTGTCACACATAACTGGAACAAGTCTCTTGAATTTCATGGCGAATCTCAGATTGTTGCTCTCGATATTTCCAAGGCCTTTGACCAAGTATGGCATGCCGCACTCCTCAACAAACTACCTTCTTACCGTCTTCCTATGAAACTATGTACCTGGATCGGCAGCTTCCTCTCTAATCGGCGCATAACTGTTGTGGTTGACGGTCACTCATCTAACTTCCATTCTATCAATGCTGGTGTCCCTCAAGTTTCAGTCCTGGCACAAACCCTGTTTCTTCTTCATTAATGACCTGCTCTCTTCAACGACTAATCCCATCCACAGTTATGCCGACGATAGTACTCTTCACTCCAATATTCATTTTTCCAGACAAGTTTCGAATCAGGAGTTGGATAATGGACGCAGATCTATGCACCTATCCCTTTCCCAAGATCTTCAATTAATCTTAGACTGGGGTGCCAAGAACCTTGTTCAGTTCAACGCCTCCAAAACCCAGTCTTGCTCCCTCTCACGCAAGAAATCTGGCAACGCTTACCCCATCCACATGAATGGCCAAGCCCTACAAAACAACGAAACATTCGATCTCGTTGGCGTCGCTTTCGAACATGATCTCAGCTGGCACAAACACATTACTTCAGTAGCCACATCGGCAGCTAAAAAGCTTGGTTTTCTCTTTCGAGCCAGAAAATACTTCTCCCCTTCCAACTTACACACTCTCTATGTTTCCCAAATAAGACCTAACCTAGATTACTGCTCCCACATCTGGGGAGCGGCATCACCTTCGACACTTAAGATCCTTGATTCTATCCAAAAGAGAGCCATTCAACTTATCAATGACCCAGCCCTCACGAGAAAACCCTCTTCTCTCGCTCATCGCCGCGCTGTAAGGGATTTATCCCTTTTCTACCGCTACTTCCACGGATTTTGGTATGAAGAACTAGCCGGTATTATTCCCCCCTTGAATGTCCCTAACAGAACAACAAGAGGCGCGTTACGTATGCATCCCTTTACTGTCCAGCTACAAAAGCCTAGAACAGACCACTTCTCTCGCTCATTTATACCTAGGGTCTCCAGATTATGGGACAACTTGCCAGCAGATGTTTTTCCTTCCCGTCCCAACCTCCAATCCTTCAAATCCCGTGTCGATAGACTACATTTCCCTTCTCTTCAGACACCCACGGTACGTTAGTACTTAGGCTTGAAGTCTCCGTGGGATGTTCCAGATAAAAAAAAACTACGCTAATATGTACCTAGATACGACTTGAGTTGTCTCGAACCACCTAGATTAACTAGATCTTAGGTTCCCAAACTTTTCTGGACTACCACCCACTTTACAAGAAAAAAAATTTCAACGCCTCCTCTCCCATAATTGTCATACCAAATATTAAAATATTTTTACACATTATCCGTATTTTATCTATCCATCTATCTAGTAAGAATCACAAAGTCGAAATTAAAAACCCATCAAAAGTAGAAAATTGCATATTGAAAATTTAAGAATCAACACAACAATAGTAATAAACAGATTAATGAGATGGTTGAGGCTGGTGGAGTTTTATCAATTTGTTAATGTCGGGTTCCAATTTTGTCAACATCAGTGGCAAATCGCCACGTTCAGTGATCTGCAGTCTGTTCCTTTTCTTAGAAAGTAAATTTGCTACTATACTGAACACACGCCCAGCCAAATACGATGAAGGAAATGCAATTAAAAATTTCTGTATTATTTCCCACAATCCAGGATAGAGCAATTAATTTTTGAAGCCAGTACTGGTATTTGGTATTTATTTCTGAATTTTACTTTTAGTTGTTCGTTAGTTGTGAGTTCTACGAGTTCCTCTTCTAAATTTGACGATTCTGATGTATCTGCATTTGCGAAAGGATCTAAAACCCAACTCGGTATATTCATGTCTAAAATATCCTGGAATCGCTCCTTAAAATCAGTATGAAGAACGTCCAAGTGTTGGCAGTAACTAAGTAAATCTTCCTGTTTTGCAGAGACTGCTGATAACTTGTGGAAATGGCTGTATTCACCTCTACCTAAGTTTCGTTTGAACAGAAGAAGTTTCCCCACAAAAGCAGTTTTGACGTTTTTTGTTGGAATTAAATTTAACTCGTCACTTTGCAATTGTAAATTTACTTCGTTAAATGTTTTAAACAGGCCTGTCAAATTAACGATGTCATTTTTGGATGTAATCAGGTTTGCGCGCAGTTTTTGGTTTTCCAGGAAGTCTGGTACTGAGTGAAATAGATTGTAAAAACGATTCAGACAAGTACCTTTTGAGAGTCAAGGAACTTCTGTGTTCAGCACCAAGCGATAATAATCTTCGTCATTTTCGCTACAAAGTTGGCCAAATAGTCTGTCACTCAATGAATTGCTTCTAATCTTATTGACTAAGAACGTAATCAAGCGACGTATGCAGGCGTTCATTCAGCATTTTTGCAATCAAATGCTATCGATGAATAACAGAATGTACAGCGATTGGGTACTGCTTGTTTCAAATGGACAATGAAACTCTTGAGACGCTCCGTCATTGCTGGAGCACCATCAGTAGCAGCTGATAAAATATTACGAAAAGGAATTTCTTTCTCTTGAAAGAACTTGTTCATGGAATTAAATATCGATTCTCCCTTTGTACCCGTTTTCAATTTTTTAGCAAATAATAACGTCAAGTATTCAAGTAATCGCATAATGATATTTCA
Organism: Philopedon plagiatum; assembly: GCA_963971165.1. Taxonomy (NCBI): domain Eukaryota; kingdom Metazoa; phylum Arthropoda; class Insecta; order Coleoptera; family Curculionidae; genus Philopedon; species Philopedon plagiatum. The sequence goes on along the minus strand of OZ020193.1, from coordinate 90,282,286 downwards.
ACGTTTCTAGCCATTTCATCTATTCTTCTTTGCACTGAATTATTACTCAGAGGTATTTTTCTAATGATATCTGATGGTGTCTTATGATGAAGAACACTTTTTATTACTTCGTTCACTGCCGGCAAGATTAGTTCCTCGCTAATTGTGTGTGGTTTTCCCACTTTTACGATTAACAATGAAATATTAAATGAAGCTCGTAGTCCATCATCTTCTTGTTTAGAAGACGACGCAAAAAGGTTTGATATAAATAGTTGGCTGTTTTAAATATTTCTTTAGCAGTCCTTGAATTCTTGCATCGATTTTAATAAATTGTTTGGTACATTGCAGACTTGCAGAGGCTTTCATCTTTATTATTATCTGCATTTCAGTTTAAAAGAGTTCTAACGAATTTGGTGTTATACAAGTAGAACGAAAAGTTTCGTTTTTTGGCCTAAATTTCCTAACACTCGGTGGAAAAATTAAGCGGCGCAATTTTATTTCAGTGTATCCAGTTTTTTAGCTCCATTTCTTTAACATTTCTTTCTCTAATACATTTCAGTATCTTTATTCTAAAAGAAAACATAAATTCTAAAAGAGAACTTTCACAAAATTTAATGAAAAAGATCACCGCAGAAGATGTATTTTATTTTTAAAAACATACTTGCACCTGTACCCCATCCAGCGATTGTTCCTCTTGTGTTAATAACTTCTCTTATGTCAGGACTCCCTCCCCACAAACAAATTGGGGCGATTGATCTCGAAAATTGCAATGGCTGGTTAAGAACTACAACCTGGAACAATAGGATAGGACAACATTACACCCATAATATGAAATATACATGTATTTTTTTATTGTATGACTTTTTCAAGCAAATCATTACAATCCCAAAAATAACATTTTAAAGAAAATTACAATGCTAAGTTAACGAAAAAGACTTTTTACTTTTCGGTATAATTTATTAAAATTTAAAAATCAGCCATTTGAGGCCAAATGACATCAGATATTGCCTAAAGCACCAGTCGCTGTATCGTGCAACGTTCTTAAATTTAATCTGTTTTATCTTTTTGTTCAGAATTTTTAACAGCCACGTGAGCAATCGTATTCTTTACAACAATTAGTCACGTGCCTGTTAAAAAATAAGGAGCCCGACTTCGAGTATATTCAGAAGAATACACACTCGAGAAAAACGAAGAAAACGCTAGAAAATTTGTATATTCAGTTACCTATACTCACTACGCCTAACCCGAATCGTTCATCTGTGATGTAAATAGAAAATATTTATTGTTGGTTTTATGATTATACCAAAAATATATGTGGCGAATTGCCTCAAATGTCCTAGCGCGGCGTGCGAACCTGAAAACATGTCATTTTAAACTCATGATCTCTTAATGAAAACACCACTGAAAAAATATCTGAAACCTAGTTTTCAATGTATTTTTCCTCAGGTTTCCTATGATGCAATTTATTTGTACGTTTACCATTCATAAAAACATTACGCTTTCTAAAACATTCAAAATAGCGGATTGAATATTGCAACTGAATATAAAAGTCTTTAAATTCCGTTGGAATTTAGAATGTCTGGATTTATTTGCAAAGTTTAAATGTGAAGTCTGTTTTAAATCGCTAAAATGAAGTTAATTATATTGATTAATTGATTGTATGTGGGATTAAGTTTTATGGCTCTGGTTTAAACCAACTGGCCAGCAGCTTTTTTGAAGAATAATATCACTGAAAAAACATTGTGGGACATTTCACTACAATTGTGTACCCTTTTCCAACAATTTGTTCTCAAAAACTTCCAAGACCAATTTGTAGCAAAATTTGCTACAATTATATGAAAATGTATAAAATCTGTTGTAACTAATAATCCAATTAGAGTAAATTGCTCTACAAAGACTTTGCTACAATTTTGTGTGAAAAAAAGTCCAAACGATTTTTTCAGTGTATAGATTTAATTCTTTTCTTCAAACTTCAAAGTATTTCAAAAAATATGTTACTTCTTCAACGCACGCCGTATATCGTCTAACCGATAGTTAAAATAAATAATGGAAAATTACATTTTATGATACGCTTTTTGTGTTGCATATTTATTATAAATATCTTCTTACATATCCTCACGTTTAATTATATTCTAAAATATATCAGATTATTGACATGTGGCTTGAACTGGACAGAGCTCCACCCCATTATACAATAGAATAAATATTTGAATGAGATATTTCAAAACAGGTGGATTGAACAAGGTGGTCCAGTTAACTGGCCTGCTAAGTCCCCGGATTTGACCCACCTTAACTTTTTTCTTTTGGGATTTTATAAAGGACAAAGTGATGGCGACTGCACGTACAACTTTAGATGATATAAAAGACCGAATCCGCTTTGCCAGCTTATTAGTGACACCTAGAATGTTACAGCGGGTACGAAATTCATTTAGAAAAAGAGAAAGTGTTTGGAAATTGAAGGGGGACATTTCGAACAACTTCTCAAGAATGACAGATGATAAGTAAGTTGAAATTAAATGGTAAATATTTTTTTCTTTTATAATCTAATAAATTATAATTCCATACACGAAAGAGCAAATAAAAAAAAATGTGCACATACGTATTTTTTACGTAGAGTCCAATTTTATAAACAAAATTAAATCTTCCGTTTTAAATTCCAAAGTTAACCCCGCTCCTTAAAATAGAGAGAGGAGTTAAATGTCAAAAATAGGTTTAAATATGTCCCCCATCTCCCTAATAACTCACCAAAATTTCATAAAAATGTTTTAAACCGTTTTCGAGATATCGCCTTGTAACACTTTAAAAACTCACACTGTATAATTAACTATGCTCTGATGCATTTAGTAAATTTTAAAGTTCACGCTCCTCAAGCTATTTATTTAACAAAAATTTCTCACTGATCCTAAGCTACGCGGAAAGGGTCCTTTTTCCCTCATCTTCACTGCACTAGGGTTACCAAGGGCCAACACCAGCCCGGGCCGCACTCCGGTCGCTCTGCCGCATTGGACTGCGTACTGCGAGCTATGTAAATATATATATATATATATATATATATATATATATATATATATATATATATATACATATATATATATATATATATATATATATATATATATATATATATATATATATATATATATATATATATATATATATATATATATATATATATATATATATATATTAGATGTATATATATATATATATATATTAGTTAAGTAATTAGGTGAAGGTGTATATATTTATTAAGAAATAAATATTTTTCAAAGTAAAGTAGTAATTTTATAATAAATATGTATATTTTTCAAGACTGTTGCTTTACTTTTGTCCGGTAGTGTTTATAGCAATGCGTATAAATATAGAAAATTTCGTGAAAGTAATTAAAGTATTCCCAAAATATAACTTACCGCAATATCAGCATGGCCAGAATCATAAACAAAATCGGGATGACCCTGAGTTTCTGACGCTCCGCGAGTCACAGAACCTTTACTGGCCCAGTTTCGTAAGTCACTTCTGCCAAAAACAAATATTAGACTTTCTGTTGGAACAATCTGAACTTTACCAAAAAATAAACATCTTGCCGCTAAAAAATAAAATAAGCTGGTCAAAAATTAAAATTTGGTAAACCCAAGAATTTCTTTGACGTCATACGCCGATAAAAACTAGATTTCTCTTCATATGTTCTTGTCTAAATATCAAATAATATTTTTACGTATTGCCATAGAAAACTTGAACTTGACACAAGATTAAATAAGATGGATTATTTTTTTTAAAACTGGTCGCCCTGTTTACACGGTTTTGTTTACATTTTGTATGTAAACAAAACGACTCCTTTTGTAGGAGTAGGGGTGATTCCGTGTATGTACTATGTAGGTACTACTTAAATACATTCACGCATATTTAATAATAAGAGCTATGGTCAATAATAATAACTACCTACCTTTAAACATCATTCATACTTTTTTAATAAGTTACATAAATTTGATTTTTAAAAAGCAAAAGCGTATAACTTTAAAATACCTATAACAGATAAGATAAAATTTGTTTTTCTTCTGCTGTTTATTAAAACTATAGTTTTCTTGCAAACCGTGAATAATGGATTCATTATTCACCATCTGTGCTGATCAATCACCAAAATATTATATTATTCAATGAGCATATAATTATATGCGAGTAGAATACTATACTTTATCCAGGACTATCAAAAAATTTTAGATATATTAATATATGTTTTTATTTTTAATGTCAAAAAAATATTGAACGAGTATAACGAGTAAGTAACATGGAAACAAAACATTGAAATTTTCTTTAACTAGGTAGCTAACTAATTTAGCTTTAACTAATTAAAACAAAAATTATTTATTTACATTAATGGTAATGTTTGGGTTCACACAATGTGACGGTTTGGATCGAGCACAGCTCCTGTTTGGAGTTTGGATCGAGATATCCGTGGAAGCGGTGAATAATGAAACCATTATTCACTAGTGAATAATGAATATTATTATTATTTCATAAACTCATGTATAATAATCAAATTATAGACGAGTCGTGGATAAAGAATTTTTATTATTCCCGGTTCTGTGAACCAATCAGGAAGCAACATTAACAAGATTTCTAAAACACCACAGCAAGCTTATTAAAACAACTGCTAAATCACAGTGTCAAAAGTACTTATACTTTTCACTTAACAGGTCAAAATGTCTTAAAATTTTCCTTAAAATATAATTTACCAAAATTTGAATAATTTAATTTTCAGACTTTTTAATAATATAGTCGTAAAAAAAGTGTACCTAGTATGATAATGACTATTACATACGAATAAGTATACTAACCTATTCGTGTGACTATTATCGAGGATGAAATTTACGACACGAACTACAAACGAGTGTTGTAAATCATCCGAGTTACTGTCATTCATTATACCGACCGACATTAGTGTCATTACCGCTCAAGAATAATATACAATTATGCCTTTCTTCGCAAAATTTGCCGATCATTATTTTCATTGGAAAAACTTAGGCCTATCTTCAGGTCCGGGCTAAGGAAGATAAACACTCCAAATATGAAGATAAAATCGGTGATTTTTTTACGTTACACATTTTTAAAATTTAATTCCCAAAAATTATGATTCCGACGATTTTTTTACACAAAAAGGTATTCTTGTAAAAAATAACTAGGCTAATAGTTTAGGATTAAAATCGATTTATTTAAATCATTGTATAAACTATTATCGAATTGTGTAATATAAATTAAAAGGTAAAAACTACATCAAGTAACCTATGGTTAACATTAAAATAATTAACAATTTGTCATTTATTGGAGAGATCAAGTTAAAAAAAATTGTTGAAAGTTGTAAGGTGTTAAAAAATGGCAGATTATTCATTCGTGGAGTTTGCTGATATGCATTTTATGTACGGTAAAGCTAATGGTTGTGCTCGAAAAGCTCGCAGGTTGTATCAAGAATATTTTCCAAACCGTCAAATTCCTCGTGATAAATTATTCATTAATTTACATCAACGATTAAGAGAGAACGGTACTTTTAGGCCAAATGGGAATGATTGTGGGAGAAGCCGTACTACTCGGACTCCACAAGCAGACGAAAGAGTTCTGGAATACGCTGCAGCCAGTCCAGGTATAAGTACCAAAAGAATTACAAGAGGGTATCCCTAAGAGTACAACATGGCAAATTATAAACGGAGTTCAAAAGGTTTGTTAGGTTATATTGTTTCACAACTGTCACCTTACCTGACAGAAATGATTTGTTCCACGATTACATTTATTGCGAACTTCTCGATTCAAAGCCGGTAACGGTGTTAAGCTATCCTTTTCTAATGAATAATATTGAAGGAGTCGGACATAAATCTTTGATTACCTCTGAACTTTATGTTGATTATTGAGAGCTATGAAACAGTTTTATAACGTATCCTTTGCTGCTATTACTGATATCGACTTTGTATTATATGTCAGACATTATGACAACAGTGCAAATCGATATATTATTGGTGTGAAATATATTTTTGAATTCCTTTAAATTTTTACGTTCAATCTATTGCCGTAGATTTGTTTAAAAAAAAATCTCATTACATTTTGATAAACTGCACCCTACCTACTATTGTTTTACCTATAAATAATATTTAAATTCGATTGAGTGCAATATACCCACTGTTATTTTCTGTAATTTATTACATAATCATTATCTATTACATAATTTTTTAAAAAGTAACAAATTTAAAATAGGTAATAAGTGGCCAGAATGTCAAAATGACTTATTTCTGGACATACCTATCATAATTATTCGTGCCCGTAGAATACTAACAAAATAAGCTTTAGTAATAAAAAGAATACCCACACGCACTACTTTAGTGGTCACCATGTTAAATTGATTTCGGTAGAATATATGAAAACAAATTATCTTGGTCGATTCAAGTCCGACTATCTAGTGATCTAAAGTCTATTTATTTCGAAGATAGACCGAATATAAGCAGATGCACGCTGCTTACAAGTGATCGGTTCAAACCGTGAAATTGAACAGGGCCGCATTGAGAATGTACAGTGTTATATTATAGAAAATTATGAAAAGAACAAAACTGTTTACAGCTAAAAAACTAAAATAATTGCTAGCCTTGACAACCGAACAAAACAGGAATTAAAAAATCAAAGCAAAAAATTAAAACTACACAACTACACAAGTCAGAACTCGAATAATAGCAAGCCTTTTCACTAGTTACAGCCTAATTACAATCCTGCATACCGCCGATAGCTGTCTGGCACGCCTCTTTCAATTTAATGTCGATCGACCAATACGAATAAGATACTGGTGGAGGCTCGACGAGATCGTCTGACTATGACTGTTAATATTTACATCGGTCTACCTTGGAAATAAATATACTTTAGTGGTGCGGGTGGTTCGACTTCAGTTGACCCATGAAAATGCCCCTTTACGATTGTATTATAGTAGCAATTCCAAAGACGTGTTCTCTGACTCGATTTGGCAGACAACATTTTTTAAATAGCCTATTTTTAAGTATTTCAATTTTATGTAAAATAGTCCATCAATGACTGACCCATATCTCACAAGAGAAATTTTTCCCTCACTCATCGGCGCGCTGTGGGTAATTTGTGTCTCTTCTGCATATAATTTTATGGTTTTCGTTTAGAATATCTTCTATATCATTCCCCCATTTACTGTTTCTAGCAGAACACCAGAAGGACATCACACTTGCATACCCTTATTGCCCAGCTACAAACGTAGAACTTCCTTTGTCTTCACCTCATTTATATCGTCGCTAACTTATGAATCAAATTGCCTACAGAGGTTTACCCTTGTAATTTTCAATCATTTAAATCCCATATCAATAGATTACATTTCCTTTTGTTTGAGACGCCCACGGAATGGTATTACATTACTTAGGCTTGAACTCCAAGTGGGCTGTCCTGATAAATACATCTTTTATAATAGCGATTGTAAAGTTAATGTTATATAAAAAATAAGGATGCATCATAGTACTTTAAGGGCTAAACCCTGCTTGGACTCGAAAAATAGCTTTTATACCACAGACGCCAAATTTTTGAACTAGTTTAGTTTTAAACATAACTATCAAACTCGTCGATCTAAACTTAAAAAGTTATCTACCTAGTACCTACCTGTTATAACATGCTTGTCAGATACCAAATTTCCAGAGCATTTGTACTCATATGATAGTTCCTTGGTTATAAACATTGCCGTTAACCATGGAAACATTCCATCGGGTACGTCAGTTCCAGCCAAAATATGCGACATGAAAAAAGGTTTTGACACCCCACACTGGTCTTGTTGGTATTGATTATTGCTGAGTAAATTTGGCCAACTGGGGTTTCCCGGTTGCTGGTTTGTAGGCGGATATTGATTCTGACTTGGCCAACCACTGTTACCAGGTTGCTGGTTTGGTGATGGATATTGATTCTGAATAGGAGAACTTGGCCAAGCGGCGTTACTAGGTTTCTGATTTGTTGATGGATATTGATTCTGAATAGGAGAACTTGGCCAAGCGGCGTTACTAGGTTTCTGATTTGTTGATGGATATTGATTCTGACTGGAAGGACTTGGCCAGTTGGTGTTACCAGGTGGCTTGTTTAGTGGCGGATCTTGATTCTGACTGGGAAAACTTGGCCAATTGTTGCTACCAGGTTGTTGATTTGGTGGTGGATATGGAATCTGACTGGAAGAACTTGGCCAATTGCTGTTGCCAGGTGGTCGAATTGGTGACGGATATTGATTCTGGCTAGGAGAACTTGGCCAATTATTGCTATTAGGTTGTTGATTTGGCGACGGATACGGATTCTGACTGGAAGGACTTGGCCAGTTGTTGTTACCAGGTGGCTTGTTTGGTGATGGGTATGCATTCTGATTTGGAGAAGTTGGCCACAATGGCGGATTTGATGATGGTGGATATCTTAACAAATCATGAAAAAAATATTATTTATTCATAATTTTACATAGATCCAGATGTACAGAGATAAACCCTAAAGTAGGGGTTAATTTAAAAATTATAGCCATCAACTATAAGTCATATTCATATAAAAACTGTTTTTTTCTGTTTGGATATGCCGATTGTCCAAGATTCTAGAGTTTTGTTAGCTGGCGATCTAAATGTCAGTTACGACAATGATAAATCACCTGACACTCAAGGTTTAATTATTACTTTTAATATGCACATGCCTATTGAGCAGCCTACCCGCATTTCAAAATACAGTTATTGATTATGTCTGTTCAAATTTTTCTGACTTATTTAAAAACAAAATTGGCGTGATTCCTTCGGGACTGTCAGGTCACAAGGCTGTAATCCTATCTTTTTTTGTAAATTAAAAAATTAATTTAAATTATTTTAGACGTGGAAGAATATATAGTTTAAAAACTTTAAAAACTTTCAACAAGAAACTAAAAAAAAAATTGACTTTCTATATTTCAAGCATGTGACCCACTAGATAAATTTAATGCTAGCGTAGCCGAAACTTTTAAATAAAGCTTTCCCATTTGCAAAATAAAACAAAAAAACCCTGGATCGCACCCAATATAAAAAACTTATTATTTTTTTGTTATATCTGAATGACCATACCTCTCTTGATATTCGTGGAAAATTTACAGAACGCTTTGCAGAATGCTTACCTTGTGACAGATAGGACCGTACTTTAAAATTTAGGTACTAAAATATACACCCACTATGATGTGAATATTTTATCGAGTAATAAATGCAATTTTTCTTTACATGTAATTATCCTTTTCATTAATGATAAAAATGTAACATACTAGTGGGATTTTAATAAAAATGGTCTATTTTGTTGTCTTAAAACTGGGATTTTTCTTGCTATACAAAAATGTCGTCAATATCGTTAAAACTTTTTAGTTACCCACTTTTTTATTAAAAGTGTGAAGAATGGAAAACGCAATAGCTTTTATCTTTAGTTCCTATTACATTTTATTTAAAATATGGCCAGAGTCCATTCGACGACCAATTCTGTTAATTAGCAATTAAATCTCGACCATCGGTAATTTAATTTTACGAAAAAAAAGCAAGGGCTACTAGTCAAAAAAACTTGCTTGTTGCTGCTATTGGTTTTTTAAAAGAAAAAATTACCAGTTACCCACACTTTACTTAGGTTACTAACTAAACGGTTTAGAAACTTGACATTTTACACACAGGTTTATTACATATCGTAGGCATCCTCTAAGGAAGGCTTTTTGAAAATTCAACCCCTAAGGGGGTGAAATAGGGGTTCAAACTTTCTATGGAGAGAAAAGATTAGAAAGTGCTACGAAGTCGAAATTTCATAGAAGTACTCTAAAAAATAAATGTCTAAACACGTGTTTTACAGTTTTTAATAAATCAACCCTTACGGGGTTGAAATGGGGGTTCAAAGTTTGTAATGGAGTAAAATTGTTATACCGCGAACGAAGGCGCCGGCGAAAGCTAATTTATATATTAAAGTATTTTATTATATGATATATATTTCAGCTTATTTTTATGTAACATGGAATAAACCAATACTTGCTACTAAGCAGCCAAGTTTCAATAAGTTTTTGTCTATCACAAAATTAAACTTGGTGTTAAAATATTTTCAAGATACTTTAATAATATCAAGCAAATCTTAGAAGAATAAGGGACAAAACAAATTTTGGCAAAAGTCAGTCAAACCCTTTACATGTTCAATAGAGTTGCCAGATCCAACATCTTCAAAATCGGGTATCAGGATTTAAAAGCTGCTTAGAAATCGGGACTTTGGCAAAAAATCGGGACGCTATTTTTTTGCACTAGTATTTAATCAACGAATGAATCTCTAAATAAAATTAAAGGCTCACAAAGAAACACAATCACCACGACACATCATTTTCACAAAGAAGTGCAAAATTCAAATGGCGTCAGCCCGGTTCTGATCGATGAGTGGCCGTCCACCCATTTTTGCTAGACGTCCCGAGTGCGCGTGCCTCTACGGCGCGGGATTTTAAAAAGCTGACTGGCGCCAAATGCGTACAAACGCAGTTTTAACATTGTCTATGAAGCAGTCCCAGATGATGAAGGAGGTTTAAAAGTTATTTATTTACGGGATTTATTTCATTTGTTATTTTTCTGCGCTCGAGTTCGGCCGTATTCCGCACGCTGTCGGTACATCAAGAGGGGCATCAGAAAAAGCCGGTCTTGCAGAGTTGTGCGCAAAAATGGCCATTGCAAAAACTACTAATTTTTAGGGCAATTGTGAGACGAATATCGAAAGATAAAACATCAAGATATAAGCAATGCCATTTTCGCAATGAAATGCGGTCAGATAACATTGTATTTGGCAAAAAAAGCTCTGCATATTTCTGCCACAGAACCTTATGAAAATGGAACAACTCCTTGTCTGTATTACCATAAATATTTTACCAAAAGTTTAGCCTGACAACTTCCTTATAAGGACGATAACCATTCACTGACACAAGTTTATAGTTTTATTTTCTAGTTTAATTTTGACAATCAGCTGCTTAGTCATTACACGAACCCCTAAACTTCAGCCACCACCTTCCAAAGAACAGTTGAGTAACCCAGGCATAGTTTAATTATTGCAGTTTTCCGTAATGGTACACGTATTCGTAAAAGTCTGGTAATTATATGTGTATGCAACCAAACTAGTCAAATATAAAAGTCGAATAATGGTAGTGGTACTAGGTACTATAGTGACCATATTATACGGGGCAACTTATTGCAGCAGTTTGAATTGCGCACATGTGCCATGTACAGTTTATACAGAATAGTTTGACCATGGCGCAATTAAAACTGCTGCAATTTTCTTAAAAGCTACCCCGTGTAATATGGCCATAAAAACATTGGGAAAAAATATTCCCAATCACTAAGTACATACTTTGGACCCTAACAGCATTATTGTAAGGCAAATAGTATTTGACGGTATGTGATGAACAACAAGGTTATCATGTTTGATCTTTTGTTGACATACCCTTCTACTCAGTTCAAATTAAAAGGTAAAAGTTATCAACGGGAAATCGTCAAATTAGGCTTAATCGTGATTGCTATGGATTAAAAAAAAAACTATACAGGAAGGGCGGCTTTTCTGTTTTGTTATTGTAAATTATAGCTTGAAATAAAAAGTCTCTGTATTTTTTTTTCCAAAAAGCTCAGCTACACCTGTTGTAAAACAGTTATTGAAAAAACGAATCTACAAAGATTTTTCAGTTTTTTTTTAAGAACGTCGTCATTTTCGACAGGAAAGTTTTTGGAAAAACACATTCTCTGAATATCATTTTCCGAATATCCATTTCCGTTATCGAAAATAATTGTGCAAAAATGTTTTTTTCGAGAACCATTTTTTCGGATTTTTCTTTGGATGCACTTTTTTTTTAAATAAATGGTTTACAACAATTATTTTCCACAAACTGCCGTTCGGAAAAGTACGTTATCGGATATTCAAGTTTAGAAGAATTACTTATTTGTTAGAACAATGGATATTGGCATTGCTAACTTCGTTAAACGCCAAAAAAGTGCTTACAAACAGTCAAATTTTTATCCGCAATTTAAAACTACCACCAGCGACTTATCATTTCAGCAAGCACAAGGCTGAAAATAAAATATATAGGAGGTCTACCAATTTGCCGGCTAACTCGTAGGCACCCTCTTGAAGGTCAGTTGTCGGGACAATAAGGACGGGTAAATGGCAGAAATTTTTTCTCAAACCCGATGCGTCGCTCGCGTCGAGGCGTCATCGTCAGCTTTGCAAATCCATATTGTTGACGAGACATCGTGGTTTGATCACATGATCACAATAACAATGACAGATTCCGATCCGCTCTATTCTATACTAGACTAGAGTGGTTATCTTTATTTTATAAATTTATTTATAAGATGAGTATGACTGTCCCGCTACGTGGTAGGAATTTGCCGCAAAAACCGTATTGTACGTTGATAGAAGCACCGTTGAAAAAATGTTGTTTCTTCTGTACACTATGGTGGAACTGAGGATTTACAACTTTTATTTTACGTAGGCCAGTGACCGCGAGTCTGAAGACCTATGAAAAATATCTCGGGACTCTAACACTACCAAATCTATGGTATATGAAATTAAGAAATTACCATCAGCATTTTATTCATTTAGTATTTTAATTTTCTTTTTCTCAAGCCCATTATATGGCTATAAAGTCGGCCACGCTTGGGTTACTCTCTGATAATAAGCCAAAACAAACCTTAGACCAGAATAAATAGGTACGAATAATACATTTGATGTTTGATTAGGAAGAGATACAAGAGGAGAAAAGAGTTTTTTATCTTCCGACAGCCCACGAAGACTGAAGCTCAAACAGGCGCGGATACAGAACTTCGTTGGGGGGGGGGGGGGAGGGGGTGTTCATTCAGGGAACAGTAATATATTTTAAAATTTTTTATATTTGTATTTTAAATTTTAATAGTTACATGACGTATTATTGATGATTTTGGTGGGGGTCATTACCCCCCTAGATCCACACTTGAGCCTAAATACTATATATCGTGGATGTACTGGGGAAATCCGATGCACACGTCCAAGCTGGATACATCCGTAGGGATTTCACCAGCCCTTTAAGAGGATGTGTGGGATGGTACTGGTACAACCTCGGCCGAGGAAGAATTCCTCTACCACCTTCCTTGTTTAGAGCGACGAAACATGGCGGCGGCGTTCCTAAGCCCCAAATAAGTACCTATTAAGGTTCCAGGGCGTCGTTTCACCTCAGTAATCGGGCGGAGGATAGTCCGATCGGCGAAGTTAAAAGTCGCTATGTAGCGTATATAGATATGAGTTAAAATTGGTTCTGTTTTATTTCATACACTGTATATAACAATATCACGCAAAACATATTTTCTGTGCTAGGTGAAGCACCATCTGTTAGGTAGTGGAAAAACATACTCATAAGTGCATTATCTAAGCATCACTGAATTATGTAAAAAACATAAATTCATGAAATAATATGCCCCTCTTAAAGGAAAATAGAGCGAGCAAGTGAACGTGGTATGGATAAGTGATGCTGTTGGACCAGACTTTGTTGTGTATAGACAAAACTAGGTAAAGTCCTATAAGGCAATATACCGAAAATGTCACATCGAACCACCATTTTTACCAAAAATATCACGTTGCTATCACTACTATACAGAGTCCCTCAAATTAAGTCTGTATACTATGGCTAGCTTGTTTATTACTGGAGCTACAACATCGGTTAAATTAGCATTGATAGTTTTTAAAATTTTTTAAAAAATGTATTTTTCTTCAACCTACTTTATATTTACAGAACGATTGCAAATCATTTTGTAAGCGTAAAGGTTTTTGGCACCATTGGCCGGAACCCGCTTACAAAATTTCTCGGGTGCCGGCAGTTCTAACCTAAAATAAAAATACTTACGCCTTTTAAATGATATGTCACAACATTGTGTTGTTTTAATTTTGCGTAAAAACTATAAAACATGAAAGTAAGTCATCAATTTCCTTCATATGAAAATTTTAATTGCGTTTTGATGGAATACAAGAAAGCCACAAACAATTAGTTCTGGTTGCGGTAATAGCAGAGCAATTGACAATCAAAGACAAGAAAATCCTAATACTGTGGTGGATATTAATCCGGCTCTGAAATACTATTATCTGCGGTTAGCCTGTGTTAAAGGTGGAAGACCATTCAAGACAAAAAATGAAAAGTCAACAAGGAAATGTTCCATGTATAAGCAAGGCTGCCCGGCTAGCATTTTCTTGAAAGTAAGTGAAAATAAACAATTTCTTGAACAAAATCACAATCATACTTCATCCAAAGCTTATTTCAGTTCTCTAGCAAGCCAAAGACTAAATTTGCCAGAAAATGTCAAACTTCACTACTCAAGAAGCCTTGAAGGCTGGGGCAAATAAAAAATCATTTTAGATAACTTAATTAGACAAACAGGTTGTAAAATGACATTGAAGGGCCTCACTAATCTTGGAAATCATAGCAAGACTGATGCAAATAATTTTGAAGAATGCATACATATTTTAAGAAATTCATACCATTGCAATGCGTATGAAGAAATACAATGTATTGTATTGATTGATACCTATTGAGATTTTAGTTGATTAAAATGGGCTTTTCAAGGGTTTATTTTTCTAAGATGACGGAATGAAAAGATAAATGGAATGTTTTCCAAAGATTATTTTTGTTGATGGAACTATCCTTTACGGTGACTGATTGTACCTATTGCCTGTTAAATCTAAGGTTTGCGACTTACATAATAATGGTAGACGATGGAAGCGGCCTGAGTGAGATTGTAGCTATTTGCTTGTTGGCGAACGAGGGCGAAGGATATCATATTATTCGCAGAATAATAATTGTTATATTTTTGAAGCAAGATTTAAGTTTCGTTAAAGTTTACGCTATGAGAAATTATTGTTTTTTAATTGAATTAAGGTATTTTGACATTAATTTTCTAATGTTGCCGGCACCCAGCTCGGCTGCCTGCGCTGGCATCCATGATGGCTGCCGGCGCCGGCAGCGGAGTCACTTCCTTTTTCCTTTACCATCTATCGCTCCCTAGCCGCATGCAAACTTTCACGTTGCTGGCTAGAAGGAAACATTTGTTCAAAAAAAAAATAACCGGAAGTGCCTATTTTTATTAACATTCTGGGCAAAAACAGGCCGGCAGACATGTCATTCCCTGTTAATCCAAATGCTTGGAGTCAATACAAAAGGCCTCATGTCGCTTGCTTCCCGGTACAGGTTGGATACCTCTAACTCCTGGGCTATAAGCAACTATCGTCAACCGCGATCTCCTCATCCGATTTACAGGCGTTATTAGAGATACAGAGACATAGACAAGATATATTTAGACCATCACAACGTATTCGCGACACCAGCTGAATCCGTCCAATGTATGGGCGAAAAAGTGCGTTTGTACGCATTGGGCGCCAGTCAGATTTTTAAACGACGGTCCTCTCGAGGCATGCGCACTCGAGACGTCTCGTAAAAGTGGTTGTTGAACCCAATGACGCAACGCGGCGATCAGAACCGGGCCGAAAAAATCTCAGTCATTTGTATGTTATGGTATTTTTGGTTGGGGTGGCGAATATAGCGAACCTCTGAAGCTTGTTATTTCGATACAAAAATAGTCTTTACAAAGTGTTACACACATTTCATATGTTTCGCCAATTATGTATCCAACTTTTAAATATAAGGACTTATTTCGTAGTCTATTTCTTACAAGTAGTGCATAAATACAAATAGATTAATTCCAAATTTAAATTATATCAATATGTGAAAGAATAGGAGGTAAAAAATATAATTTATCTTAAATGCACTCCGGTGTTGAAGTGAATACACACACGGAGAAGTAGAAATATTTGTCAGTGACGTATATTGAGTGTGGTCAAGGTGTCAGAAAGGCACTGATGGGGTGTGTGTGTATTAGGGGCATTGTATAAGGGGTAAGATGGTGTAAGAAGGTCATATATAGTGTCAATGCCTCCTTCCCCTATATTGCATAAGGGTGAGTGTGACCAAAAGGCATATTTGCGCTTTCGCCAAAGGGGCACTAAAAATACTAGTGGATTAGGGTAGAGGGGAGTATTATAAAAGGGATGGCGAAAGAAAAAAGTGCTTTCGCCAAAGGATCGCTAAGATATCAGTGGATTAGAAGGGTGTGTCCAAAAGGCATATTTGCGCTTTCGTCAAAGGGGCACTAAAAATACTAGTGGATTAGGGTAGAGGGGAGTATTTTACAAGGGATGGCGAAAGAAAAAAGCGCCTTCGCCAAAGGATCGCTAAGATATCAGTGGATTAGAAGGGTGAGTGTCTAAAAGGCATATTTGCGCTTTCGTCAAAGGGGCACTAAAAATACTAGTGGATTAGGGTAGAGGGGAGTATTCTAACACGGATGGCGAAAGAAAAAAGCGCTTTCGCCAAAGGATCGCTAAGATATCGGTGGATTAGATTGACATGGGGCCGTAAGTAGTAGCGCTTTCAGTAAAGTATCAAGTGCAAACACTGTAAATAGGTGTAAAAATATTTACATCTTACCTTAGAACTTGGTTTGTTCAATAATTATACAGGATGGGATGCCAATCCAATAAAATATACACGTAATTTTTTTGATTTACTATTTTACTTCTTAACACAGTTGCATATTTTATTTCTATTGTTTAGAATACTATGTTTATATTTTATTTCAACTTTCAATTTTGTAAATGTAACGTTTAAAAAATTAAGAGGGGGGGGACATTAAAGAGACGCGCTGTATATATATAAACTGAGCTATTTTCGAGGAATTATCCACAGTTTTGTATAGCAGGAAAACTCAGATTTAAGCCAACAAACTATACACTTTTTGTTAAAATCTCATTAATGGTTACATTTTTATCATTAATAAAAAGAATAATTACAAGTAATATATTTAGCATTTATTACTCGATAAAAGATTCACGTCATGTGAAATAAATTTTGAAGTACGGTCCTGTCTATCACAAGGCCAACGTTCGACAATGCGCAAGCCCGCAGAGGACCGTCTTTGTTTACGGATTCAGCTCGGTAAATTTGCCGCATTCGTAATTGACATTATTTCTCTACTATATATTTTCTCTATGTACAGAGACGATCACGATGCGACGCCACCTTGATAAATGAGCGTCAACCTTTACAGCGGGTTGCAGAAATAAAATTTATTTCGGAAATAGGTAACACCATTGTATATTTCAATAAAGTGTTAAATGTTTGTCAAATTGCCCATGATTTAACTAAAACTTGCCAAGGCCTGTGTTAAAAAGAAATCGCTTAACATCGGCATTAAATAAAAAGTTGTACCTAACCTGTATTGTATTTGGTTTGAAGTATAATTTTGGTCGAGTAATAATAATTATGGAAAAGAAACCAAGGAGCATCCTGTAATTATACTAAAAAGGAAAGATATATTGCTACACATAGCAGGAAAATAAGAAAAATTTATTTTTATTTAAATAAATATATATGCCGTATTCAATCTCAAAATAGTTTTTTCATCTCATCTAATATTTTCCTGATGTTTCACACAAATATCCTGTAAAATTTGTAATTAAAGCCTGATTTCAGTGATTTCGTATTAGATTTTCCAGTATTAAACTCTTCTAATTATTATTCACTTCCTTTAATTGCGCTTTTCCACATTTAACCGAATTAATAATATTTTACAAGGGAGGCAAAAAAGGGTTTTCACAGTTATAAAATTTTGAAAAACTATAATTTGGTCTATTTGATGTATGCCAGTGATAAATGCACATTATAAATTAGCTTTATTTTTCGTACGGTTTTGTGTGCATACTCGGATACAAAAGTAGGTACCTAGTTAGTAAATAATGATAAATTAAATGCCCATTTTCAGTTCAGAACCGTCTAGTTGTAATTTCAAATATTGAAGAAAATATTTTTTTGTCAATTTTTTTTAGTGAAAAGCCAAATATTGCTAAATTAAATAATAGTTTATCAAAGATTTTACCCAAGACTAAAATTTCATCCTGGCATAGTGTAGAATTAGTTTAATTCAGAGTTAAATCCTCTCTGTGTTAAAAACAAACGAAAAAACAAACATCATCAAGAGTTTTGTAATGGCAATTGTCTCTTTAATCATTGAAGAGTTAAACATTTTAGGCAGTTTCTGTATACGAAACGGTATGTTAAACTGGCTATATTTTATTTTTAATACTAAATTGGGATTTAACTCTGGATTATAAGTTTAGTGCAACCGGCTATTAACAATGGGAACATGATTCGGTGCTGAGGCAGTGATCTGTATGGCCTGTATAAGGGTTTACGTGTGGAAGCGTGCAGAAGATATGTTTGCTAGTTAATTCGACTTAGGAACAAGAATAAAACGCTTATAATATTACTTTTTTTATTAAAAGAATACAATCAGTACAATATTTCAGTGTAAAAACAAAAACCTATATTTACGTACATATTTTATACAAATACAAGAAATGTCTTATTAGTAAAAGCAAGCAATATTGATTAATTAAGTCGGAAAAATACAATCTACATTTTTCCACAATAACAATAGCCTAGGTCGTATACCTTTTACTAGCATCCGCATCACTTTCGAAATAATCATTTGTTTATGAAATGTTTCTGTAAACATATCTTACCTCAAAGCAGTAGTTAAGTAATATTAAAGCTAACAATTCAAAAATAAAATAAATAAAAATAAGCGGTGCATGTTAGTTCAGTGCTAGAATACAGTGATATTAGTATGTACAATCAGAGAATTAATTACAGTGCTTTAGATCACTGCTTCCCATTTTTTTTTACCTTTTTAAACATGACTATGTACCATTGACTATTTCTATACTTTATTTATTGTTTTTCTGCTGTTAGTATCTTGCAGTGGCTTAGACATTTTACTCTATATTTCTAATGTAAATTACGTTCTTAATCTTGTTGGAAACGTACAGAGTGTTACAAAACTCTACCGACAAAGTTCTACCAGTGAATCTTTGATCAAAAATAAGAAAGAAAATCCCTATTGATATATGTTCGGAAACGCATCGAGATACAGGCTAATTATAAATGTTTGTTTTACTTTGGTTTTTCTATTTTTTGACGTTTTAAAACGTAACTCGTTCAAATTGCATTTTTGGGGGTCACAAATCTATTGACGCTATCGCTATGCTTTTCTAAAAAGACAACATTCCTGTTTTATTCTCTAACTTGCTGCTATTTTTTTTTTTTGGAAAGTTCCAATCGAAAAAAAATTTGCGACGTCGATCTAAATAGATTAAAATAGATTATTGGATAGTCACAATAAATGTCTGAAAACTCTAAAATAAACAGTCATGTAAAACTTATAATGAACAAAGATTATATACGACAAATCTAAAAACATTTTAAAGTGGTTATACTACATACTTATACATAAAAATTATAGGAACCTCCCTATTTGGTGCTGACAAAAATATTTTTGATTAATTAAATGAAGATAAATTTAATTTCTGTTTCTAGATACTTTATAATTTATTTTATTGAAACTGTAATTTTAAAGGGACAGAAAAAATGTCACCATACTATATTTTTTAAACTACAAAAATCTTCCGAATGAAGAAATCATTAAACTTTTTGACACTTTAAATAATACGCTGAAAAGTGTTTGCAAAATCTGAATTTATATTTAATATACTGGAAAAATTATTGCCGAAAATCTTTAAGCTGACTAACCAACTGAGAATGAAATTAAGTTTGCCACCATGGACGAGAAACCGAGCAAAATTTTTAATACAGTCTATAATCTTGTTAACCTCTATGAATCGAGTTTGATCAATTGTATCACGACCCCAAAGAAATATCACTCTGTAGATTATTTCGAATGTTATCAGGTTAGTCGATAATTACTCCAAAAACCTTTGTGTGTTCCAAATTACAATGAACCCTTTTTCAAAACCTGTTAAATAAATAAGAAAAAATTGGAATTAAATTATTATTGCCCGTCTCTAAAAACGAGACATTTCCGGAATTATATTATAGAAACGTTTTCCTGTTTTTGGCCAAGAATTCACCTCTAAAATTTTGTCGATGTAGTTTTGCTACTGCCTGTAGTATTCTTGCGCAATATCATAAATCAAACCCGTATTTTGTAACTTTAAAACACACTTTGGAACGCTTAGCGCAAATGACGCAATATCGATTAGCACTTGTTTATCGGCAAATAGTAACATTTTGGGAAAAGCCCTCGATGTTTTGAAAACAACTGCCACGTAGTGATCTTTTTGTAAACCAAAGATATTTATAAGTTTGCCTTATATTCAGTGTATTTACTATATTATTATTGATTAAATTTAAAGTAATTACATAAGTCGTTGGAACTGGCCCTTTTTATTGGCTCTTCCAACTACTTAAATACTCTAAATTTAATTAACGATATTAAAATTACAAATAATATAGGCAAGTTGTACAAATATAACAAAATTATGAAAATACGAAAGAAACAAAAAAAAATAGAAACACAACAATAATAATGAAAAAATTAATAATAATATTAATAATAAAATACAATAATATATAATTAATATGATAATAATAATAATTAAAAACAGAAAATAAAAAATATAATTGCAATTCAAAATCCACAAAAATAGAATCTATATACCTATCATGTGTATGTATTGAAATGAAGGTACAAGTGTCCATTTTAGAAATAAGTATTATTTTAGACTGGAGACAACAAACTAATTAATTTAATCTACCTCTTTATCTATCTCACATATAACTTGTAAAAAAGAAAGGAAAGAAAAAAAGAAAGCTGGCCAGTTGGTTTAAACCAACAACACACATACAAGGCAAGCTGTAAATATTTTTGTTTTACAAAATGTGATGGTCGTTTTCAAAACGCCGAGCACTTTCGCCAAAACATTAAAACTAATAAACAAGTACGTTCTGAAACAATTTACGTAATTTGCGCTAAGCCTGTTGTAAAACCTTAAAAAATAGGAATTTTAAATTGCAAATACCGAAACAAATTGCAATAATGAAAATATTGTAAATAAAAAGTTTTTTGAAAGCTAATGTTGTTTTATAATAATAATCCTATCATATTATAAAAACCAGTATTGGATAGGCTTCTTACGTTTTGAAATTAAAATATAGTTACACCAAATGGCACGAAAAATGGGCACCTTACAATTTTTGACCAATTTTAAAGATCGCTAGATTTTTTTCTTCTCAATGAATTTTAATGTTTCTTTAAGTAATTTGTAGATAAATTATTTAATGTTATACCTTCTTTTTAAATTTAACAAGAAAAATCGGATATATTGCAGAAGGGAAAACAAAATGTTGCTTTTTTGATTTAAGTTTGAAACACCCTGTGGAGTCATTTGACAGGATAGAAAATTTAACAAGTTATTTGCCGTCAAGGTATGTACACCTTTTCTCAATCATTTCATTTTTGACTCATCTCGATCGTTTTATTTTTGTTGGAGATGCTTGTGATTTTAATCTTAATCAACACATCTACGGAATATCAATAAACATACCAAAATAAAATAATAGCAGATTATGATGTTCCTCTTTATTTTTCGTCCATGTTTCCTACATACAGTTCGCAGGAGAAAATTTTCTACTAATGAATAATAACGTGCGATCTCATACCTTTCCACAGATGAAAGTCACCACACAGCTTGGATCTGAACCCCATCGAGCACATCTGGGATATACTAGATACAATAATTTTAAGCCTAATACCATCCGGCTCTAGAAGGTTGAGTGAATTGCACAAAGCACTCTCAGAGCAATGGGAAGCTATTCCCAGTACGTCTACTCTATTTTTTTAAAATAGGACACCTTGTATATTTTTACATTTTCGGATTCTGCGGTCGATTCTAGACATATTCTATGTAACATACCCTATACCTATATTAATTAGTTTCTAAGATATTGTGCTTATGCTTGATAGGTTTTAACATCCAAACAGTGAATCTGAGAGCAAAACGGCGTACATGTTTCGTATCGGCGCACATTTTTCATTATCTACAGAAAATGTTAACCTCCGGTTTAACCGGAAGTAATAAATTAGCAGCTTTTCGGTCACATCTGGTTAAACCGGAAGTTTATATTATTCTAGACAATAAAAAACTAAGATTTGGACATATAAGCCGTTTTGCTCTAAGATGCACCGTTTGGATGTTAAAACCTGTCAAAGTGGCAAAATGGTAATTTTTCAGAAACTAATTAATTTAGGTACAGGGCATGTTCCGTATAATATGTCTAGAATCGACCATAGAATCCGAAAATGTGAAAATATACACTCTGTTCTATTTAAAAAAATATAATTGACGTACATCCGGCTTTTAGATGAAAATTAGTTAAAAAAATGTGCAATGAAAAATAAAAATTAACGTGTGAGAGCACCTGACTTTTTAATCCATTTATTCCAACCTTTTTGGGCTCACTGTATGTATGCGTGGGTAAACAGGTAGTACACGATCCACGGTTAACGATGGGGAAATATCATGTATATTATCAAATATTGCCGAGCAATCGGCTCGGTTCGACTTCCGGGATCATTTTCTTGGGGACTTTAGGAGGACAGGCCAAGCCCAAGTCGGAAATGGCGCCAAATATTGAAATATTAAAAAAAACGGGTTAAAATTAAGGTTAAAATCAACTAAACTTACACTACGCAGGCGCGAAGCTTTCGAGTCGATATTGCCGGGGTGTATTTAGATCCTTGTAGTTTATCCAAGGGCACATTATAAGCACCTAACATAAAAATTAAATCGAAAGTAAAGTCCGCAAAAGGCCTCTGGTCCCTTTTTTATTTATGGGTTGTACTGTTTATGTGTTTTCTGCATGTAACTGTTTTCCAACATAACAATTGCTTATTACACACTAAACACGTCACGTGACAGCAGGTATATTTTAAATCTGGGAATTCACACAAAAACCTTCGCACATGGTGAGCAAAGAACCGCTTCCTACCTACTTCCGACTTCTCTGCGGCGCGACGAACACTGTGGAATGGAAATTTCCCAAAAGAGCAAAATTCCAGCGACACGAACTCGGAACTCGACTCTACCTATTTTAACTACGTCGAAAACATGGAGATACACAATATATTACCGCAACCAAATCTTACGATCTTTGCACCGTACAACCTAATACTTACGAACTATTAGTAGGAAGTTGGTGATGGTATACAAATGTATTCTGTAGCATTTTATTGAGTAGCCATAGCGATAAAATTATTTTGTATCGCCAATTTCCAATTATAGGGATATCTTGCGATTGTTTCAACAAATTTTACTCAAATATACATTGGTGCAAACGGACGCGGCCACCGTCGTAAATAAGATCTGCGAAATGTATAGCCTATATCTTGTATTTGTCGTATATCGCCTTATGACGCGGAGATGTTCTCCCTATCGACGACGCCCCTGCAAAGGAACCCTAAGTGGTGAGCTGTACTTATTAATTATTAAAATTTATTCAGAAGAAAAAGTTATCCAATCTTTAAAATTTTCTAAAATTTTAAGGTGTCCGTTTTTAGCGCCCGTCAGTATACTAAGTCATAGATTAATAGATGTTTTCCCGCTGTATAAATTCCACATTTTTTGCCCAGTGAGTGCCATTATTAACAAAACATAATAGTATTACAATTTACCGTGTATTTGGAGTCAAGGGTCGTCCAATATCCTCTCCACTTGGACCTGCAGGTGCTAATGGATACTGATTTTGTGGGTTATTTTTAGAAGCTTCGAAGAAGAATTTCTGGCCGGCCCATAGATTGGTTACTCCTGCCGAACCAGGAATCACTAAAAATTATTATGACATTAAAATACGTGTGCTAGAGTATTTTTATTGCTAGTTTCTTAAATTTTAATTAATTGGCCACTACCGAATGAAGCTCTGCAAAAGGTTTTACTATCAGTTTTAAATGCCTGTAGCTTAAAAACTTGTTAACTGAATATGACACGACTCATTACCGTCTCTTGCCCCATATATCCCGAGCTCGTTGAAATCATGCCAGAACGCACGAACTGGCACTACAATTCTGCCGACTGGGATGGTTTTCGAAACTTTTTCTCGGCTTTCCCTTGGAACCCTGTTTGTTTTTCCACTCCCGATCCCTCCGAAATTTGCTTTCACATCACAGATATCATTTAAGCAGGTATTGTTAGTTTCATTCCACACACCCGCAAGAAACCTAACCTCCACCATCAAAAGCCATGGTTCTCCAAGGCCTGTGATTAAGCCAGACGCAAAGAAGTTCAAGGTATAAGGTATCTTCAAACTTCAAGTAAAAATCGTCAAATTTTTAACTCGGCAAGAAATCAATACAACCAAACTATCTTGGAGTCCAAAAAATATTTTAAACAACCGCATAAAAGATAAAGTGCTTTCCTGTCCCAACGGCAGCAAATCTTTCTGGTCACTTGCCAAAAATATTAGTCAAAACTTCTGTAGAAGCACTTGTCCTCCCCTGACCTCTGACGAAATTATCGCCACCTCTAAAGGGAATGCTGAACTATTTGCCAAATAATTCGCTGCCAATTCCACCCTAATCCCTCCCGCTAATTTCGCTCTTTCAACCTCACAAAATGTCCGACATAATACTTAAGGTCGAACAAGTTCAAAAAATTATTTTATCCCTTGACACCAAAAAGTCCTCCAGTCTGAATGGCATACAAGCAATTGTTCTAAAGAAATGCGCTCCAGAATTTGCACTCATCTTAACTCGTCTTTTCCAGATTTATGACAAGAGTATCTTACCAGATAGCTGGAGAACTGCTTGTGTGCAGCTTGTCCCGAAGAAAGGCTCCAAGTCCCTTCCATCCAATTATAGACCTATCTGTCTTCTCTCTGTTGTCAGCAAAGTTATGGAAAAGGCGATCAACTTGCAAATTCTAAAATGTCTAGGGAAACACAAAATCACCCATGACAGATAGTACGGATTTCGTCACCAAAGATCCACAGCTGATCTCCTTAGCTTCGTCACACATTACTGGAGCAAGGCTCTTGAATTTCATGGCGAATTTCAGATTGTTGCTCTTGATATTTCAAAGGCCTTTGATCAAGTATGGCATGCCGCATTCCTCAACAGACTGCCTTCTTACGGTCTCCCTACCAAACTATTTACACTGAAAAAACATTGTGGGACATTTCACTACAATTGTGTACCTTTTTCCAACAATTTGTTCTCAAAAACGTCCAAGACCAATTTGTAGCAAAATTTGCTACAATTGTATGAAAATGTATAAAAACTGTTGTAACTAATAATCCAATTAGAGTAAATTGCTCTACAAAGACTTTGCTACAATTTTGTGTGAAAAAAAGTCCAAATGATTTTTTCAGTGTACCTGACGATCACTCATCTAACTTCCATCCTATTAATGCTGGCGTCCCCCAAGGTTCAGTCCTGGCACCAACCCTATTTCTTCTTCACATTAATGACCTGCTCTCTTCAACCACCAATCCCATTCACAGTTATGCTCACGATAGTACTCTTCACTCAAATATTCATTTCTCCAGACAAGCCTCGAATCAAGACCTAGATAATAGATGCAGATCTATGCACTTATGCCTTTTCCAAGATCTTCAATTAATCTTAGACTGGGGTGTCAAGCACCTTGTTCAGTCCAACGCCTCTAAAACTCAGTCCTGCTCCCTGTAACGCAAAAAATGTGGCAATGTTTACCACATCCACGTGAATGGCAATGCCCTACAGAACAATAAATCGTTCGATCTTGTTGGCATCGCTTTCGAACATGATCTCAGCTGGCACAAACACGTTACTTTAGTAGCCATATCGGCAACTAAAAAGCTTGATTTTCTCTTTCGAGTCAGAAAATACTTCTCCCATTCCAACTTATGCACTCTCTATGTTTCCCAAATAAGACCTAACCTGGAATACTGCTCCCACATTTGGGGAGCAGCATCACCTTCGACACTTAACGTCCTTGATTCTATCCAAAAGAGAGCCATTCGACTCATCAATGACCTCCTCACAAGAAAATTCTCTTCTCGCTTATCGTCGCGCTGATGGGTATTTATCCCTTTTCTACTTCCACCAATTTTGCTCTGAAGAACTAGCCTGTATTATTCCCCCCTCAATTGGTACTAACAGAACAACAGAAGGCGCGTAACGTATGCAACCCTTTACTGTCCAGCTACAAAAGCCTAGAACTTCTATCGCTCATTCATACCTAGGGTCCAGATTATGGAACAAATGGCATGCAGATGTTTTCCCTTTTCGTCCCAACCTCCAATTCTTTAAATCCCGTCTCAATAGACATTTCCCTTCTCTTCTGACGCCCACGGTACCTTATTACTTAGCCTTGAAGTTTACGTGGGATGTCTTAGATAAAAAAAATGAAAGATTAGAGCTAAGAATCATCATTACCATAAAAAAGTGCTTATAAATAATTAAGCGTGATGATTAGTATCGACCGTCTATGTCAGGCTAGTATGCCAGAGGTCTGCGGATCATCCCAGTGTCGATACCAGCATCTAACTTTAAATTATTCGGTCGGCATCTTACCTCATGGAAGGTAGTTTTTAAAAACACCTACCGAACAAAATTCCACATTTCCTATATGTTTATATATAGAAAAACCTCCTTATATTATCGTACAGTGGTACACTTGTATTGTCGAAGAAATTCGACGTTATTTTACTTATTATGTTAGCAACCAAAATATTTGGAGCAACATAAGTACCCATACTTACCCCTCCTTTTCGAACGTTTAGGATATATGGTCTCTTGTTGATTCTGGTCAAAGTGTGGGCTGTTTGTCAGCCACTCTGGGTGTGAGCCTGCCCGATGAAGGGCAAGAGCCCAGAAATCGCGGATAGCAGGAGGACACCCAGACCAGAACCAAAGTCCTACTTTATTTTATTTGTCATTATTTTACGGTCTTGTGTTTTGCACTAGCGAAGGAATTAAAGCTTTTACATTTACCGACATATATTAAATATATTCCCCAATTTCTATATACTTATATATAGAAAAAAATATAGAGAGAGAATGGTATATATATATATATATATATATATATATATATATATATATATATATATATATATATATATAATAAATGTAAATGCGAAGATTTACTTCTTCGCTAGTGCAGCGAAAAGGCCGTTAATGAAAAATAAAAATAATGACGACTATCGTTGATTCTGGCCTTTTCGCTGCACTAGCGAAGAAGTAAATCTTCGCATTTACATTTATTATATTACCTATAGGCCAAGAAATCTTCCATTTTTCTACTGTATATATATATATATATATATATATATATATATATATATATATATATATATATATATATATATATATATATATATATATATATATATATATAATATATATATATATATATATATATATATATATATATATATATATATATATATATATATATATATGTATATATATATATATATATATATATATATATATATATATATATATATATATATATATATATATATATATATATATATAAGTGTGTGTGTGTGTGCGATTAAAATATTATATATAATATTAATATTAAAATGATAAACTTACGTTCTTCGGGTGGTCCAGTGCAGTATGTTCTGCTGTTTAGATCTATTTTAGTAATTTTTGGAATTGAATGTTGAAAAGGAAAGGCCACAGTGTAGACTATGCTATCTGCTCGTCGATCTGCTATCTCTTGCCCTGGAGTAACCATTTTTATTTTTAAGCTCTGCAAATGAAGAAAGTTATATTAGATTTTGCATGATGTTTTCATTTGATAAACATTTTCTTTAACGCAATTTTTATTTTTGTGTAACTTCCGGATATAGGTACCATAAATAAAAATTCCAATATTTAGGTATATACAGGGTGTCTCTAAAAGGTATATATCGTCCTATTAATGGCCAAAATTCACTAACTGACATATTGTTACTTTCGAGAAAATTACATTTAAAGATTTAATCTATTTTATCAAGGGTTGCTTCTGCGTTATTTTGAGTTACATTTTACCTTTAAATTAATGCACACAGGCCTTTGTTTGACATCCTTTTAGGCAATTACATCGAACAAATCTTTGTTTCGAACCGGAAGGTAACATGGCTTTTTGCCGCATGTTAACACAAGACCGTCACTCGACACTTACAACACGTTCTGGGTAAAGCGTAATAGTAATAGTCACAACGCGACGTGGGTAAAAAAAAGCTTCACAAAGCAAAATAAAATACCGTAAACATAGCGTTTAGCCACAACGCGTTCTTGTTCAGTTGTTTTACTGATTGCTCAGAAAAAAGGATTATAAACGCATCGTGGGTAAAATTGCCATACCCACAACGCGTTGTAAGTAAAAAATTCTGTTTGTCGCAGCTTTCGGCGATTGCTAATAACATATTATACAAAACGCTGCCACATATCTACGAACTTAAAATTAAACGGTTTAACACAACTTACCGAATTCCACGAGTGCGTGGTTAGGGAGCTATCGCACGTTAAAGTCTGTTTTAAATGTTCAATAGCTTCAAATAAAAAAATGAGTGCTTTTAACGTTTGCGACAAAATTTGGTTTATAAGGAAGAAAGGTAGAGCGCCTTTTTATAATCTTTTTTTATCGTGGGACTCACGTAAGTAGACAAATCTGATCGACCACCTGCAAAAAACTTCCTACTCTTTATACGGTTCAAACAATTATTTTAAAACTTTTTTCGCAGATATGCTAACTTATTTCAAATATGTTTTGCCTCTTGGCCATTCTCACATAGTTTAGATAGAAAAAAAAGGTTTTGATTACTGCACACGTTGCAAAATAAAGTATTTATTTACCACTAAAAAATAACTTAAGATAAAAGAAAACGTCCTCAAAGTATGCCGTGGAACCAATCACGCATATCTTGAATTATTACTCTTGAGAGGTATCATAGGTATAAAGTAGGTATAGGTGAATGAAAAATAGAACTGTCAAGTTCTGATGTTTTTATTTTTAAGAAAATTAAATATGGTAATCATGGCAGAACAAAAAGCTTTTTATCATCGAAAGTTACTTTAGCAATGGTAGAAGAGTTGAAGGCCAGTGGGTTTATTCAACGGGGGACGCTATTCAGGATTTTCAAACAGAATTTCCACACATAGTTATGGATTTCGATCAGTTCCGCCAAGTTTTGACTAGATCTGTGGCTTTGTTTACAGAAACAGGAAGTGTGAATAGGAAGGAAGGCAGAGGGAGATCCAAAGTTTGCATTGAACAAAAAGTAGAAGAATTGAGGCAAAGTGTTAAGGAACACCCACACACCCCTATTCGGCGTTTAAGCCAGCAAGTAAATGTATCTTACGGAACCTGCAATACAATCCTGAAATGTGACCTGCATATGCACCTTTATCGTCTAAGCTCAGTTCAAGAATGGTTACCAAACGAGAAGCCGCAGCGAATGCAATTTTCAGAGTGATTTTTGGGTAATTTGCATAATGAAAATGTATGTGATAAAACCCTTTTTACTGACGAGGCACGGTTTTACCTCTCAGATTATGTAAATTCTCAACAAATGAGAATGTGGAGTTCTGAAAATCTACAATTCTTTATAGAGAAACCTCTGCATTCACAGAAAGTTGGCGTGTGGGCGGCCATATCGAAAAGAAGGTTAATTGGGCCGATTTTTTTGAAGGGACTCTCAATTCAAATTTTAGAAAATTTTGCAAACGGATTAGACGATAAAGAGATGCGACAAGGCTACTTACAGCAGGACGCCGCTCAAAGTCACGCAACTCTTGATGATCTAAAAGTTTTGGAAGAATTTTTCGAAAACCGATGCTTAGGTGGCCACCACGGTCCTGCGATCTCACGCCGTGCGACTTTGTATGGCCACACATTAAAAACTCGGTTTTCAAAACCCCTTGTAAAAATTTAGAAGATCTACGGGCTAGAATTACAAATAAATTTCAGGAGATTAACAACTCCCCCCAAGTGCTCACCTGTGTTTTTGATGCTGTAAAAAGCAGAATAAGAACATGTTTAGAATTTGTTTAAATTGTAATTTTTAGGTTTTTTGTTGTGTGCTTTTGTTTTGAATTCTGTATTATGCAATGACAATGACAATATCGTAATTTTCTTTAAAATAAAAACTTCAGATCTTGACAGTTTTATTTTTCATTCACCTATACCTTTTACCTATGTTACCTTTCAAGAGTAATAATTCAAGACATGCTTGTTTGATTCCACGGCATACTTTGAGGACGATTTTATGTATCTTACGTTATCCCTAACCACTAATGCGCTGAGTCGTTATCGATACTCATCATTCTTCAAAATATTTTTTATTTTATTTTATTGTACATAAAGCAGACCTATTCCCTTGTTTAAAATAGTGTTTACCCATCAGTACCTACATTCTTTTTGTTGGTTTACGATAATAAAAGTTGTGTTAAACTTATCATTAAATTTTTGAATTTCACTATTGTTAAAACTGTGGCAAAACGAGTACATGTATTAAAATTTTAGGGATAACTTTTAAGCCTAAAATATATTTTAAGAAAAGCCATAAATTTAATGGCCAAAGGTTTACTTTAAAATCATTTTGGGACTAGCTTACATTTAAATTTACGAGGACCACATGTTTGCTTTAGATTATTTTAGAGAGATTAGTTAAAAGCTCTTTCCCAAGAACTTGACCCATATGTTTGTCATTATAGATACCACAAAGCTAAAAAGGGCAGAAGGCTGAGCTTGGAAACTAAGAACAAATCTTTAAAAGCATAAAATTTACGCGAGAGACAGTAATAAAAGTACTTACTTTTATTTCTGTACGAGTTTGAGAACGACAGAAGATATTAACGACCAGTGTCTACCTAGAAACTGTTTGGCGATTTATTAATTATCGCGAGATAACGAATATTCTTTTTAATAGAAAAGTATGCCTTAGCGTAAGTTCCATTAAACATGGAACAAAGTAGATTATTTTCTTTTGTATAAAATTTGATATCACCCCGCCTTTGTAACAGGCGAAGGGCCAAAAGAGATCTTAAGTCTATGTAGCACGGGGGAAATATATAAGACAGAGTCTCCAGCCGGACTTTCTAGGAGACAGTCGAAATGAGTTCTAATCCGGGTTTAGAGGCTAGTGCTTAGACGGATCGTATGCCGTACCAAAGGTGGCGACGTCGCGACGCCACCGTCGCACATCGTGTTTGAACTTAATTAGTATGTAGCCAGGGGACTTATGTAACTTAACGGGGTTAATAAATGTAACGGTAGATTTTTAACGTTTTTTTTTATAAATAGTTGGGGAGTTTATAGATTATAAAGCAATGATCTTTTCTTTTTAAATATTTTTGATTCGATTTCTCTTGTGTAGTAAACGCTTGTCAAGATCATTGATCAGTTCTTTCTTTCACACTTTCTTTAGATTGTTCTCTGTTATTTTATATCTTTATTATTTTTTTGTCCGTTATACCATTCTTTGTACAGTATATTTTCATTTATTTCGTTAATATATATCTAATTGTTATACAAAGTCAGGGATTTTATTTAATGGCAAGATAGACATTAATCAATTATGAAGTTCGAACTTCGTTGACCCGTCGGTGTCAAGAAAGAGACGGTGCGACACGAGAGTTCTGTAGATGGCAACCACTTCCAGAAGTTCGACCTTCACATGGCGACAACTTCAGTCTTCAAGATCGGCTGCAAGATTTAGATTTGAGTAACCTAGAGTATTGTACTAATATATACTAACTTTAGCTTCCTTTCAGTTGAATATTACTGTGGCCGCAAGAAGGCATCTTCGTCAAATCCATAGTTTAGTCTGGATTAATTTATAAGAACCCGAAAGCGAAATATTGTTACAGGTTCATTTGGCTTAACACGTTGACGGACACATGCAAATATCCGGAAGTCCCTTTGGTGACACTATTGTAATTTCACCAAATTTGGGAATATTGTTATAAAACTTGTATTTATGTGTTACTTGACTTATAAGTAAGTCAAATATTATATAAAAAACAAATTTCAGACATTTTTCCATAATATGTGTGGCATAGACGTTCATAGACGTTTGTCGATTTTAAATAAAACATTTATATTGCAAACGTATTTTGTGTTTGGACACAAAACAACAAAAAAAATATGTATGAGTTTTCATAAAATGAATAAAGTTATCATTGTTGATGTCAGAGTTTGAAACATGGCGCAGGACAAAGTGGGGGTATATCTCGACAAGTTTTACACCTGTATCTTGTTTCTCGTCTTTCACTATTTTTAGTACATCCTCTACATTTAAGGAAATAACTTCTTTTTTATGATTTTCTGGCACTGGAATAATTTCCAAAAAATGCTGGTTGTCCAACCAGAGCAGTCGTTCTTCCGTTTATTGGATCCTGCTTTACGAATTTTCTGCCATCCTTAATATCTTCAACCTGGAGGAGGGATCGAATAACGGCTTCTCTGTACTCGATAAATTAAATTTTTTTTCACACCTTTTGTTGGAAGACATACGAATTCCACATTTCAATATCCGGACTAAATAGTAAACAGCTCCAGCACCGCATTATGCCACGTTTCGATCTAGGTGCACCCACCACTCATGTCAAATGCACAGAATTAAATAACTGTGCTTAATGTGACACTTTAAAGATTAACTACTTAAATACGACGTCTGAGCACGTTGTGGTTGAGCAACGGAGGTATTATGAAGAACGTCCATAGACGTCGTTAAATTAGCATGTCACCCTGCGCACATTGACAACAACGTCTATAGACGTCACTGTCCGTAATCTGACATAGATAAAAAAAAATGATCCAGTGACAAAACACACACATAAAATTACGTCGGTTGGACGGACAACACCAAAAATATTAAGGTTTAAAATTCGATCAAATTCAAAAATTTCCGTTTCCCGTCTGACGTCGTCCTTCGAAAAACAACTGAACATAGTGGGCCATATGGTGAATCAAATTAAGAATGCGGCAACATCGCCACGCGCCCCTTTGGACGTTTTAGTAATAACACAGAATGTTGATATTTTGCGTGGAGGAACCCGGGGCATCATGGGCATAGGGGCAATATGGGCACTACCTCTCCCTACCCGCGGTAAAATCAGATCTCAATATACAACGCTGCTTCCCTCGCCATTACGCCTTCCGCGACCGGAGCAAGAGGTAGCGTGAGTTAAAGTACGTAAGTTGCCCTTTAAGTATATTATTTGTGTATTTAGATTTCACAATTGCCGTTACAGATTCGGATATGCTTCGTTAATTAGTGTAGTGATTGGTGGAGCAATACGGACGGGGCATGGCAGTTATCATTTAATTTTCATTTTTTACAGGTCTAAGATGGTTCGTACATACAAAAAGAGGACGAATCGTGGAGAATGAAACGAGTCTAACATGCTGTCAGCAGTCCAGGATGTTGTGAGCACCAAATTGCGTTGCAAGACAGCTGTAACGATTTATAATGTTCCCCGTTCCACCCTACAAAGAACGATGAGAGAATTCAACTCAAAACAGTGTATCCAACCCAAACATCTGGGATATTTTAAGCCTATATTTTCTCAAGCCCAAGAAAATAAGTTGGCATTATATATAGGGAACATGGAAACTAGATTTCTTGGTCTCTCGGCAAAAGAAGTTCAACAATTGGCATTCCAGCTAGCAGAGTGAAATATTATTTCACACCACTTTGATCTGACAAGGACCGCAGGAGAAGATTGCTTGGCAAAGCTACCTCCACTGCTCGAGCCATATGGGCTTCACTCGTGAATCAGTGGGCAATTTTTTTGGCTTTTTTTGGAAACTGCAGACAAATATAAAATAACATCTAATAGGTTGTTCAATGTCGACGAGACGGGAATGACCACAGTTGCAAAGAGTTTGGGTAAGATTCTCGCTACTAAAGGTAGAAAACAAG
This sequence comes from Philopedon plagiatum, assembly GCA_963971165.1. NCBI lineage: Eukaryota > Metazoa > Arthropoda > Insecta > Coleoptera > Curculionidae > Philopedon > Philopedon plagiatum. The sequence continues at coordinate 90,248,454 of OZ020193.1, read as the reverse complement.
TTGGCTTATTATCGTCAGCGATGGCGGAGTGTAATGAAAAATGGATGACCGACGAATTGTTTATTAAAGTGTTTAAAAAATTTATCATTCGGCCGCGAGCGACTAAAGACGAACCTGTTTTCCTACTTTTAGATGGCCATGCGAGTCATGTCAAAAGCTTACAATTAATTGACGTAATAAGAGAAAATGGTGTAATTATTTTATGTTTCCACCACATTGCACACATCGACTAAAATCTCTGGATGTCAGTTTTATTTAGCCGTTAGGTTTATACTATAGAGAAGAAGTAAAGAAATGGCTGAGAACTAAGCCTGGTAGAATTGTAACTTACTATCACGTTGCAGGTTTATTTTGCAAGGCTTTTTTAAAAGCGGCAACTATATTGCCATTAATGGTTTTCCGAAAACAGGAATATGACCAGTTAATTCGGATGTTTTTGGCGACAAAGATTTTTTAGCTGCTGACACTACCGACTTGCCCTTAGAAAACGAAACCCCGTCTTCACCTGTTACTGAATCTTCATTCAACCTACCACCGGAGTTACAATCGCCTTCGAGTTTTGCAAGCCTGACACCCTATCCGATGACTCCACCTCGCAATCAAACAGAAATACCTTCTTTGACTCTCTCTACCCGTACCCCATCTCCTAAGTCATCGACTTCTTTTGAACGTTTCTCACCAGCAAATATTTTGAATATGCCAAACAAAATATTTGCGATTTTAGCGAATCCCGGGGTTAGTGTTTTTTGTTCACAGGGCAAAATAAGAAAATCAAGTTTCACTTTGAAACAGTGCATTTGTTCTCGTTGAAAAATCAGGAATTGGAGATAACAATATCGAAAATACTTAATATTGTTCAGAGACTTTCGAAAATCAATATTCTCTTTAAAAATTAAAGATATCTTTTACAGAATTTTTATCATGGCTTTATTTAAATACTTTTTGTTATCTGAAAAAAAATAATTCCTTAACTAGTGTATTAAATCAAGTAGCTACCGTTTCTTCTAGTAACCATGCCAAATACAATAATTTCAAGGTTTGGCAGTTTTTATAATATTGTATTATCAAATTTTCACAAAACAATACCAATAACAAATAAGAATTAATGATAACGCTTAAAAAAGTTTCGATGAATATGAATGACCCCCTTCATCGTCTACCACATCTTGAACCATCCTACGCCACTGACAAATGGAATAGATGGAATGGATAATATTTTGCGGAAATTCTTGCCAACATTTTCGATTCCCTGATTTTTTCAACTAGCGCAAAGAAAGAAAAGGTAGCCTAATTTAATATACCAGTAAAGAAAATAATTTTTGAGACTTCAGAAGTATTTAAATAAATTCATTATAATCAAACTGTAAAAGGTATCTTTAATTTTTAGAAAATATATTGATTTCCGAAAGTGTCTGAACAATACTATTGTTATCTCATACTCTGATTTTTTCTACGAGTCCAAATGCACTCTTTTAAATTAACCTTGGTTTTTTGTGTCACCCTGTATTATATAAAAACTAATTTCATACTTTAAGCTAGGATAGTCATCGTCAGCGTATATTAACAATTTATTAAAATCGGGTATAAAACAAAAAAGCTTATTAGTCTCTAAGAAAGGGGTTACTTTAATTTGGCCCACAGACTACCAAAATCACAAAACGATAATCAAAGCATGATAATGGTCCATTTTTAAATAAAAAAACTGATATGTTAACGTTTGCTTACATTTAATTTTTTCTCATTAAACATAATGTTTTCATACCACGCCTACCATTAAAGTAAAAAAAATTGCATATTCAAATGCATTGTTTTACAGGCAATAAAAATAATGATAAAATCTGTTTTTATATTATATGCCGCGGTTATTGTTAAAACTAGAGCTAAAATTTTTAAATAATTTGCTACATGGGTAATCGGCACAAATAAAAAAGCTCAAAAAATGGTTAAATTAAAATATCCAAGAAATAAAACTTAGCTTACAATCTATTTTGGGTTCATTTACAATCTTCTAAAGATACAGGCTGAATCGCATAAATTTTCGATTTTCGAGGACCAATCCAACCAAAACAAGTTTCATTCAAGAACTGATGTAGGTACAGGCCATGCATAATGAGGATGAGAAGGTAATGCCTTGCTAATATATCACGTTATCCCCATGGTAACGTTGGTCGTTTTCCATAATTTCAATTAATGTTGGATTAATAGCATTCTCTAATAAGTCTAGATACATATCACCATTTCAATTTCCTTTTAAAAAATGACCCACGATCCCCAAAAATACCCTGCCAAACATTTTATTATTGGGGATGTTGAGTAGATGTGGTAGATCCTAGGATTTCTATCGGATTAATAAAGACAGTAAAGCATGGGCGGATTAAGACATTTTTCGCCCCTGGGCGATCAAAACCATTTCGTCCCCTCCCGAGCCGTCCCTTCAATTTTTTAATATGAAGATACTTGAGAAAGAAAAACAAATACTTAGGTTTTTTATTAGGAAATACAAGACTATATTTATGACTAATACGTGCTGATACAAGAAAATAGATTTGAACTAAGTAAAAGTGAATACTTTTTTCTTTGTTTTAATGATACAACTCTATTTATAATTTCATCTTCAGAAATGTAATTCAAAATTTCATGAGAAACGTTGATTAATGCCAGGTCACTTCATCACTTGTTTTTTCATGTGGAAGTGTGTTTCTGAGATAATCTTTAGTCCTTCCTAATGTGGAAAAAGACCTTTCTTCAGAGACGTTAGTCGATGGAAGGCAGAGATAAATTCTCAGTACTACCTCGATAGTGGGAAACGTCGAGATCAGTTTTTCAGATTTTAAACTTTGTAGAAGTTCCTCTAAATTTAGGCTGCTATCGTGACCACTACGAATCAAAAAATATGTATACAGAACACAGTCCGGAGAAAAGTAATCGGCCAGATCGTGTTTATATGTCTTTAAGTTGCTGGGCTTTCGTTCTTATTTCTTCGTCAGATGATAAGACAATTTTTTTCAAAAACCCGAACAGATCCAAAATTTTGTCATATTATGCTATTTTTATTTTTGTTAGCTCTGTAACAAGTGTGTCTACAGGGTGTTTCAAAAAACATGTGCCATCGCTTAAAGGGAGATTCCTTGTAAGAAACTAAGGCAAAAAGTTCATATAAACATGGGCCCGCAGATGCTTCGTTTCAAAGACACAGGGTGTTAAATTTTTTAATTTTTTTCAGTTTTTCCAAAATATTTTCAAAATGGCTTCATCAATTTTGATGAAATTTACGTTGTGTAAAGTACTTAAATTAAGCATAATTCTGACCATGAAAAGACTTTGACAGGTCCTCCAGGGGCGTACATATGAGAAGACGGTACAATATTTTTCCAGTAAAAACATGTACGCCACTGATTTCTTCACATTTTCGTATATCGGTCAAATAGTATGTTAAATTCTTAACAAAACTTGTCTCTTCATATTTGTTCAATTTTCATTTCGTTTAGGAGATAAATGTAATTTTATTAACCGTCTTACTGGTTTAGTTTTCCCAACCATCGGTTTTAACATGTAAAAACCATTTAAAAATTGAACGTCCTGTATCTTTGAAACAAAGCATCTGCGGACCCATGTTCATAAGAACTTTTTGCCTTAATTTCTTTCAAAGAATCTCCCTTTAAGAGATGGCACATATGTTTTTTGAAACACCCTGTATATGTAATGAAAACATTTACTGGCATATCCTCCATTCCATCAAATTGTGTCTAATTTACTCTAGTTTCGTCGTCTTTTCCCGGCCTTTTTGTTATTGATTTGATAATCCAGACACCCAGCAATTTTTTTCATATTTTCAAAATCATTGAAATTATTTCTCAGACTTTTTATAAATCCTAGGGATGCATATAATTTCATAACCAAAAGGACGACTGTATTTATGTTTTGTAGCGTTTTACTGGTCATATCAAAATGTATAAGAATATGGTTACTAAAAGCTAGTAGAATTCCAGTTTCTAAAGTTTCCATCGTTTTTATCATGCCACTTGTTTCAGCTTGGACATAAGGTGGTTGTGAGGATTCATCGTTACATTGTTTTTTGAATTTCTCTTTTCGCCCCCTTTGACTTTTCACCCCTGGCGATCGCCCAATCCCACCTTATGGTTAATCTGCCCCTACAGTAACGTCGATTAAAAAGATAATTTGGATTATTTATTATTTAGTGGCCCATTACTTCACAAAATTGTTAACTGCGGTCATCATTATCTTTATTTCATCCCTGCAGTAATTTAATTTCATGGGAATAAAGTTCATAATGTTTTAGAAACCGTGTGTATGAAGTATGATGATGATGAGCCAGGAAATCCACAGATAGGGTATGGCCCATTCGTTACGAAACACCCTGTATGTATGTGTATTTGAACACATTTTGGACTTGTTTTTGAAACAAAGTGGCCATCTTGTAATGGTATTTGTTTTAATCTTATTTTGAAGGTAAAATGTAGGCTGTATTGGTGGAGGTAGGTTATATATGGTGAAGGTTCTCTAATTAGCGTACCGGTGCACAGTGTAACGGATTTGACATTTCTGGACATAGGGCAAAGCAGCGACTATCGAATTTTAATTTGTTTCACCTCTAGATTATTCGTAAAATGTCGGGAGCTTAGTCGTTTACCAGTTTTTTTCCAATGTATCACCGTAAATTACTTCCTTTTTAAGCAGAAACTTGACTTTTCTGAAAGGAATAAAAATGATGCGAAAATAATTCATAGGTGTTCTATAAAAATTTTGAAAACGATTTTTGTTGTAGCTATAGTATGCTAACTACACTTGATATTTCCAAATTTTAGTGGACATATTTGAAAAGTTTACTTACATATGGAATTTGAAAGAACCATGGTCCTAGTCGAAAAAAAAAACAAAGTTTGGTGTGCTTTAAAAAAATGCCTAAATATGCCTAAGCTATCACATACTCCTACATTAGAGTATTACACGACCCTTATACATTAGGAGTATCCAAAAATCTCATCCTACTTTATCCGATTATTAACAAAAAAAAAATATTTTTCTTTAGTAATGTCGCACATGCAGGAATCCAAAGTTGCTTCCAGTATTCCAGTATGTTATTAATTATATTAAATTTTCTTAGAAGTTACAAGTAAATTTTAGCTAATTTAACTTTTACTGAGAAAAGTGGCTAGAAGAATATCAGTAGGTATTCCCTTACTTGCGACAAAGAATGTATGCGTTGCCTACTTATTGTCAAATGTCACACTCTTGGGCGGGAAGCTTTCTTAGTGATAGTAGGATATTTATTAACACGTAATGGCGTCGTAACATGTAGTAGGTACGAGGCTAGTTCAGAACAACGACCATTTACGTCAGACAGGTGGTTAATGTATTAATTAATTATAGTCTAGGTACGCTACGCGTTTGAGATTCGCGGTGCCGCCAGGTGCGATGACAGCGGTACCTTTTGTATCCTCGCCGACTTGAGGGCCAATAATTTACGACGTACCTGACCCTTTCGGTAGTCGAGCTTTATTACCTGTCAAGCGTAAAGAGGGTTGATGTTTATGTTATGTCGAAGTGTGTGATATATATTTTACAATGGGTCCTTTCAATTCTTTAGATTTACGTGGGGTGGTTATTCGCGGTAGATAGATTAATAAGTATAAGTATTGTCATTTATTAATTAAAAATAAGAAAGGAACGCGGGTGATATATATTTTATAAATAAGGACACGTTTCCTCTTGAAATATATTGATTGTCAAGACGTGATATACACGTGGGGAGATAAAAGTTTATAGGTTATAAAAAGAATAAAAAAGGGGCATACATTAGTGATAGTGTTAAGTTTTCCTGCATTATTCCTAATTGCGGACGGGAAAGGTTTAAGTTATTCGCTGTGATACAATAGCAATATTATTACGAATACATGTAATATTTGTCTTTCTTAACGAAAAAAAAGTAATAAAACAGCGAGTGTGTGATATATATTAGCTCACGTGCACGAGCTTATTCGAGCAGGTAGACAAAGTGATGGGCTGGTAGACATTCTGATAGCTAGTTAGTCAGACAGACAGACAGATAGACATACAGACAGGTAAATAGTCAGTTAGACACAATGCAGATAGACAAATAGATAGACGGAGCGGTATCCGGATAGACTGGCTGATAGCTAGTTTAAGGATAGTTCCATAGTCAGTCAGCCAGACAACCAGACAGTCCTACGGGTGTGCGTGTGGGCAGCCAGACAGTCATATGTGTGTGTGTGTGTGGTCAGCCAGACAGTCATATGTGTGTGCGTGTGTGTGTAAGAGTATTTGTAATTACGAGTCTCGTACCAAATAGGCTGGAGGGGAGATGAGCAGTTAGATGGGAAAATGTGTGCAGATAGTCAAATAGATAGACGAAGTAGCAGAGGGATAGACGGTCTGATAGCTAGTTGGGGAGAGAGGTCGATAGAAAGTCATACATGTATGCATGTGAGTGTATGTGTGTGTGTGATGGTGTGTGTGTGTGTGTGTATGTGGAATTTAGAGCTTTATACCAAATAGAAGGGTTGATAGATGAACTGATAGATGAGGAAATGGGTCCAGTTATTCGAACAGGTAGACAAAGTGATGGGTTGGTAAACAGTCTGATAGCTAGTTAGTCATACATATAGGCATACAGACAGGTAAATAGTCAGTTAGACACACAGACAGACAGTCACCAAAGAGTCGGGTTGATAGATGGACTGATAGATGAGGAAACGGGTCCAGTTTTTCGAACAGGTAGACAAAGTGATGGGCCTGGTAGACATTCTGATAGCTAGTTAGACAGACAGACAGACATACAGACAGGTAAATAGTCAGTTAGACACACAGACAGATAGTCATGCAGACAGTCATTCGGTCGGACCCACACAGACGGACAGATGGGACAGACATACATGTAGACGGAGCAGACAGCCAGACAGAACGTAATAATTAAGCACTTCACTTATGATAAAAAAAACGTACATTCATAGAACAGCACGCGACATTTAATAATAATACGTCTTTAAATTAAAGGTGATCCAGCGCGATCTCGACCACTTAAGCTTTAATATACTGAGGACGGATGGTAATTAGGTAATAATCCAAATTGACTGATGGTTGGTGATCAGTGCGCTCGCGCATGCGCGGCGTCTGTGTTGCGTTACTCGATCGATAACGCTTTGTTTCTTTTTGGGTAGAGTTCGGTTATAATAATATGATAAAAGCACTGTTTATATTTTAAGAATGTCATTTGTAATTCAGACATCCGCAGAGTAAGATGCACCGGGAAATTAAATTTAAACTCCTAGCAATGCCCAACGAAAATGTTTTTGGGTTTAGAAAGACGCAAACTGGATGGTTTATCGGCAGTCATCAGTCAACATGTAGAATTCAATGGAAATGTTTTGCTGATTGATGAAGAAAAGTATACGTTAACTGAGGGGTTATTGAATTTGTTAACTCAGCACCAACCTAAGAAATATACGAGTTATGAATTGAACCAGTATAAGGAAATTCTCTTATTATCTGATGCGCACAGATGGGGATTTCAAAGGAATAAGCATATGCGCTCCAGTAAAAGCTGGAAATATTTAAATATTATATCTAAGTTATTTCCACCCAAAAGAAAATATATTAAATCAGAGGCTAACAGAGCATATAAAGAACTAACATCGATGAACAAGAATCCCTGGATGAGATGGATGCATCGTTAATATACTTTGCACTAAAAAGCGGAGATCCTAATTATTGCGCAATGGAGATTTATATTTGCAGTCCTAGAATTAGACATATAGATAATAAAATTGTAAAATATGTAGGAATAACATATGTTTGTACAATAAAATAATAAACTAATATACACGTTTTGATGTTTATTTTTTTGTCCTAGATGTATTAAAAAAGTCATTCAGTGACCAGAATATACTATAGTGTGATAATAGAAAAATTAGATCTTAAAATAAGACTTAATCGTATTGTGGAGAATTTGTAAATTTTTTCCTAGACCTCACGCTTTGATATGGGAAGGGTGATCTAGATAGGCGAACAGTCAGACAGACAAACAGGAAAACAATTAGTCAGGCAGCCGGTCAGACCGGCTGACAGATAGCCAGACATACGTTGAAATAAACAAACAGATAGACAACAGACAGTCAAAATAAAATATTTTCTTTTAATGTAAATTTTACCCTCAGTTCTAAGAAATTATTAACAACGTTTAATGTACGTCTCAATGAAAAGACTATAAAATCCTTAGGTATACCCCAAATAATACAACTTTTATTCACAGTACTATTTGAAAATAGATGAAGCTATTAATTATGCTGGGTTGATATGTGTCGATCGAAGAAGTAACAAGAAAAAGTTATGGCGTAGCGAAAATAATTGACAAATTTAAAAAGTTCTTTTCACTTTTAACACCGTTTTGACAGTTTTCCAAACACTAGCAATTTATTCGTTTATTGTTGTATTTATGCAAAAGTGAGTTTGATTTAAATAAAATTAAAAAATAACGCAAATGTGGTTCAATAATCAAGTATTTGGAAATCCCTCACATGACCATTAGCCATTTTCGGATAATTTAGCTTTATAAAAACGCTAAAACTTCATAAATCTAAGAAAATATATCACGCGTTCATGGTTCTATTAAATATCGGTTTCAATGTTTTTTCTAAATTATGTTACGTAACAAAAAAGCGGTTTTTCAATTTTCCCAGAACAAACATTGCAGGTTATGTAGGTTTCTCAAATATGGGGTTCATTTAAAAAGGGGACTGAAGTATTAATTATGTAAGTTTTACATCTATGGCCTTTTTTTATATATTATGCAATGAAAATATACTTTTAAAACTATTCATAGAATAGCAGACTCTATATAGGTAATACAGAGATATTAAGGTTACGAAAGCAAATTACCAGGTTTTTTAGAAAAAAGCCTACAATATCCCTAAATTTTGCACTTATAAGGATGGAATTGATCTGAACGTTAAAATAATCAGGATTAATTAAGATTATTTCAGCATATTTACCACAACATATCATCTATAAACCTTACATTTCTATTCAAATGACCCGATTTTTTTTGCTGAACCTATATAGACAATTCATAGATATTAAGATTACGAAATAAATTAGCTGTTTTGTAGAAAAAGCCTACAATATCGTAGAATTTTCGCCTGATTATAAGAAAAGAATAAACATGGGTGTTAAAATAATCATGATAACATGGCTTCATAAAAACACTACAAAGGTATAACACAACGCCAAAGACGTGAAATCTTATTACATTATCTGCAGGGAATAATTTATTACATATAAAACTATTATATTTCCCCTCTAACTATGAAATTTTCAAAAAAAAATGTGAATGACTAGTTTTTGCGTCTTACGAGATCATCAGATAAACTACGCTTAACCGTAAAACACCTCGGGGGCATACATAAAGAATAGCTCGAAAAATGTTCCTAGTAGTTAGGAAGAATACGATATAAACGTCATAAATATGTATACTGGTATAGGGCAGATTTCTGTCATTTTCGAATACAGGTAGAAAGGGAGAAAATAAAGTGTGTCGCGTCAAAGAATGTGTAAGCTTTGCGAAGATAATGAAATTGAGCTGTTTAAAGACCTTAACAAGGCACATATGTAGATATTGTATATTATCTTAAGGTGTTTTTGTATTTTTATTATTCATATGACAAGTAAAAACGGCGTTGTTAGATAACAATACGTTTGTTTAGAGTTGTTGAATAAGTGCGAGAAAATAATACACGACAAGATGTTTTTAATATCAATTTATTTTAAGCCATATTTGTGTGGACATAATATTTACATTTATTATTATTGTAATGTTCACAATTATCAATTAATAACCAGATACCGAGTAACTTAAGCTGCTATTATATAATCGTATTTATAAAAAAGAATTTTTAAAATATTAAATAGCATATATATATATATATATATATATATATATATATATATATATATATATATATATATATATATATATATATATATATTCTGATGCATATATGATTTAATATACTGATGAAATTTGATCTTAATTAATACTGGTTATTCTACATATTCTATTGTCAGATTTTATTTACTTTTAAATACAATTTCTATTATAGCCTGAGCTTCTTAAATCGAAATGGGGTGATTCATGATTACTATCGTGAGTACACGCCATATAATTCATGTTCTCTCCACATGTTTACACAAAACAAACATTAGTTTATTGTTCGTTTTTATAACGGTAAAACTGTGTGGTACAACACTGAAGATGGTAAAGTTTTACATTTTATTAGTCCATTGGTGTGTTACACTCTTCCTCCAGGCAACCGTACACTGGTGATTCCTAAACAAAACGTGTCGGTATTAAAGCCTGTAGAGTTTGACTGGTATAGTCCTTGAATTATAGACCAAATATCATTTATGCATATCTGTCTAACTTCTTTAAACGGAATCCAGCCTTGTCCTCTTGAAAATCTTTAGAGCAAAAGCTAAGACCAACTTTATCCTTAGGGTTTAGATCTGCTGTACTGTACTCTAAAACATCCAATAATGCGTTTTAAGCCATGAAACAGGCTCCTCATTCTTACTTATATCTTTAAATTTAAAATCGATGGTGCGACCACGTAAATTAAAGTGTCTGACATGTTTTTCCTCATCTTTAATTACAATAAACTTCTCCATTTTATCGAGGTAGGCAATTTATTCAAAGAATAAATTGACAAAATACTACCAGAGCATATAAAAACTCAACTGCCTCAGTCAGCGGATAAAATGAAACTAAGATTTTTTCCGATGGTTTTCAACTTATATGCAATTCTGATTGAACTTTGATTTGTGAGAAAGATATACGTAACCGTATTTCTGCGTTAGGAGTCTGATAAATGTTCCCAAAGAGTCATAATATTAACAAAAAAAAATATTTTTATTGGTCAAAAAGGTACTTAAACGTGTAAAAATTTAAAATTAGCAAAGCATTCTATATGGCTCTTTAAAGACACATAGTAATTTGATATTTTTCAACAGTTTTGTCAAGTTTCCGGCTAAACCTTTATATTTGTTACACGGGCTAATCAGTATCCATATTGGCGTAATGGCCATATGGATATTTGTAACGTTAAAGGTTATTACCAAAATAAGCACTTTATATCACAAAAGGGCACTTAAAACGTGTAAAATTTAAATCTAGCAAGCCAACTTTTAATCTACATAATCTATATGGTACTTTAAAGCCACAGGGCAATTGATAGTTTTCCCACAATTCGAATTTTCGCTGAAACCTTTATATTTGGTACATTGCCCCGGTGCATCATCCCCAGCCATATCGGCGTAATGTCTCCAAGGTAATGTATTGGTAAAGATGTAATATGCTTCGTTAATTATCATGAGGATCGTGAATAGTTAATGATTTTTCGAGGTATACCAGGCTTTCTGCAATTATTGAGAATCATCAAAAGTGTTATAGGTAACGTAATCATAGAAAGTTATTTTGTTTTAATTACAGATATTTAACTCATTCTTTTTATACCTTAATGAGCTTGTTACGTTTCTTTATTATGCTTTCTCTAGTTATCTCTCTCTCTCTCTCTCTCTCTCTCTCTCTCTCTCTCTCTCTCTATTTCGGTTGCACTATAGTATAATATTACTAAATACGTGCGGTACACGATGAATGTGAATGAAATGTGGCATAATTATATCATTGTTTTTATCATCTTTCATTATTCCTAATACATTGAATGAACAAGTGGAACCCCATAAATGTCAGTCTCAGGAAAATTAGAAGTATCACTATAAGTATAGCAGCTTCTTCTAAGCACAGCTTAATCATTTTTGTGAAAAAGTGCCTAAATATATCTGTTTATTCTGTTTCGAGAAATACTTTCAGCATAGTCATAATGAAAATCATAAATATTAGCTAACTAAATGTATGGTACAAATTCCAATATAAATTTCAGTTAAAATATTCTTCTTTCTAAAGCTAATTTCTTAATAAGTACCAAGTTTTCATTAATGGTTTTACTTTCAAATCCAGGGCGAGATACACTATATAATTTTCAAGCATGGATGCAGCTTAGAACATAAAATGCGTTTTATTTTTGTTAACAGACGTACCGGCTGTTCAAGTAATGATAATATACTATTTTTACTTGTTATAGACCGAAGTAAAATTTGGTATTCCAGTGCGATTATATGACTAAAGTTTAAAAAAAAAATGCAAAGTGAAAAGGTACCTAAACACGAAATAATACCGATCAAAGGAAGCTACAAGGCTTCCAATAGCGTTTTGTCTGTGATCTGCCTCATATTATATTATTTTAATTAAAAATCGAAGACGAAAAATACCCATAGAAATATTAGGATTACTTTCTAAAGTATTTTATTTAGAAATAGTAAGAAAAATTAAAATTTTAGCCGAAGATTAAACTCTGCATCACTTAAATATTAAAAATGAATTTTTTAATTTTTTATTCAACAGCAAACGAGATATTGAAGAAATGAGAGCTTCATATAGATGGAAATTGCACTGACTCAAGGCGGGACCAAAGATTCCTGATCATATATAGTCTATAAAGTGTAGTGTGCCGATTTAGCGCCACCCCCTAAATTTCTTATGCTTTGAAATAAAAAACTTATTCTTTTATACGCTTTTATTTTGTGTCTTGGAAAGTTATCGAATAATAGAAATTTTCCTATAAATTATTTAAAAATCAAAGGCAAAAATCAATTACTCGCGTGGATAAAATCTAAAAAATATAGAGAGTACTATAATTTATTCTAATTAAACTGCTTTTTCCTTCTGGGGCAAAGAGTTAATAAAGGGGGGCGTTTCATCACGTGAAACATAGTAACTGGATCAATTTTGCATTCTGTTTTTTCATCCAAAAACTAAACTTATTTCGAAAACTTAACATTTACATAAACGGGTCCTTTGAATCATTTTTTCGTTTTATACCTTCTTATTTGGAGTCGATATGACGAAACTTTTTCACGTATTATTTCTATATTATTCACAGACGAATGATTTATATACTGTGAATTGTTCATTTTTTTATTAATTTTTCTGATTTTTAACTTAACAATGATTTAAATCGTGGTTTTATAAATTGCATATAATTTCTATAGTTATTATAACAGATCTTTCTAGATACTTTTTCTAACTTCTCACCGTTGCTCCCATATGCTCTATTCACCTGTATATTGTCTCATTTGCTGATTTTTCATAATTTTTTTAAGGCATTTCCCAACACTTTACGGAAAAAGTGTAAGTCACAAAAGATTTGGACTCATTTAAACTATTTTTTGGCATTTTTCAAATTTGAAAAAAATTAGAAATAAAGATTTTCAATTTTTTTAGCATTTTCATAAATTTTTTTAAGGCATTTCCCGACATTTTATGCAAAAATTGTATTAGACTAAAACGTTTCTTTTACAACCCTTAACCAATTTCCGAGGTCATTTCTTTAAAATTCGCAAAAATAGTGTGTAGTAGGTATTCCCTTACTTGAGTCTCAGAAGATCTGGGCGTTAGCTACCAGAGTGAAGTTAGCTACCGATGGCGTTAGCTATTTTTTGGATTTCTTAAAAAGTAACCTCGGAAAAGGGTTAAGGGCACTAAAAGGAACGTTTTAGTCTTATAAAAGTTTTCCATAAAATGTCGGGAAATGCCTTAAAAAAATTTATGAAAATGCTAAAAAAATTGAAAATCTTTATTTCTAATTTTTTTCAAATTTAAAAAATGCCAAAAAATAGTTTAACTGAATCCAAATCTTTTGTGATTTACACTTTTGCTGTAAAGTGTCGGGAAATGCCTTAAAAAAATTATGAAAGTATAGTAGTTATTATGTCGATTGGAACCGACATACTTATTTTTTGGAATTTTTAAAAAATAACCTCGGAAATGGGTTAAGGGCAGTAAAAGAAACGTATTAGTCTTATACAAGTTTTGCATAAAATGTCGGGAAATGCCTTAAAAAATTTATGAAAATGCTAAAAAAATTGAAAATCTTGATTTCTAACTTTTTTCAAATTTAAAAAATGCCAAAAAATAGTTTAAATGAATCCAAATGTTTTGTGACTTACACTTTTTCCGTAAAGTGTCGGGAAATGCCTTAAAAAATATGAACGTTTTTCATAATTTTTTTTCATAATTTTTTTAAGGCATTTCCCGACACTTTACGGAAAAAGTGTAAGTCACAAAACATTTGGATTCATCTAAACTATTTTTTGGCATTTTTTAAATTTGAAAAAAGTTAGAAATCAAGATTTTCAATTTTTTTAGCATTTTCATAAATTTTTTTTAAGGCATTTCCCGACACTTTACGGAAAAAGTGTAAGTCACAAAACATTTGGATTCATTTAAACTATTTTTTGGCATTTTTTAAATTTGAAAAAAATGAGAAATAGAGATTTTCAATTTTTTTAGCATTTTCATAAATTTTTTAAGGCATTTCCCGACATTTTATGGAAAACTTTTATAAGACTAAAACGTTCCTTTTAGTGCCCTTAACCCTTTTCCGAGGTTACTTTTTAAAAAATCCAAAAAATAGCTAACGCCATCGGTAGCTAACTTCACTCTGGTAGCTAACGCCCAGATCTTCTGAGACTCAAGTAAGGGAATACCTACTACACACTATTTTTGCGAATTTTAAAGAAATGACCTCGGAAATTGGTTAAGGGTTGTAAAAGAAACGTTTTAGTCTAATACAATTTTTGCATAAAATGTCGGGAAATGCCTTAAAAAAATTTATGAAAATGCTAAAAAAATTGAAAATCTTTATTTCTAATTTTTTTCAAATTTGAAAAATGCCAAAAAATAGTTTAAATGAGTCCAAATCTTTTGTGACTTACACTTTTTCCGTAAAGTGTTGGGAAATGCCTTAAAAAAATTATGAAAAATCAGCAAATGAGACAATATACAGGTGAATAGAGCATATGGGAGCAACGGTGAGAAGTTAGAAAAAGTATCTAGAAAGATCTGTTATAATAACTATAGAAATTATATGCAATTTATAAAACCACGATTTAAATCATTGTTAAGTTAAAAATCAGAAAAATTAATAAAAAAATGAACAATTCACAGTATATAAATCATTCGTCTGTGAATAATATAGAAATAATACGTGAAAAAGTTTCGTCATATCGACTCCAAATAAGAAGGTATAAAACGAAAAAATGATTCAAAGGACCCGTTTATGTAAATGTTAAGTTTTCGAAATAAGTTTAGTTTTTGGATGAAAAAACAGAATGCAAAATTGATCCAGTTACTATGTTTCACGTGATGAAACGCCCCCCTTTATTAACTCTTTGCCCCAGAAGGAAAAAGCAGTTTAATTAGAATAAATTATAGTACTCTCTATATTTTTTAGATTTTATCCACGCGAGTAATTGATTTTTGCCTTTGATTTTTAAATAATTTATAGGAAAATTTCTATTATTCGATAACTTTCCAAGACACAAAATAAAAGCGTATAAAAGAATAAGTTTTTTATTTCAAAGCATAAGAAATTTAGGGGGTGGCGCTAAATCGGCACACTACACTTTATAGACTATATATGATCAGGAATCTTTGGTCCCGCCTTGAGTCAGTGCAATTTCCATCTATATGAAGCTCTCATTTCTTCAATATCTCGTTTGCTGTTGAATAAAAAATTAAAAAATTCATTTTTAATATTTAAGTGATGCAGAGTTTAATCTTCGGCTAAAATTTTAATTTTTCTTACTATTTCTAAATAAAATACTTTAGAAAGTAATCCTAATATTTCTATGGGTATTTTTCGTCTTCGATTTTTAATTAAAATAATATAATATGAGGCAGATCACAGACAAAACGCTATTGGAAGCCTTGTAGCTTCCTTTGATCGGTATTATTTCGTGTTTAGGTACCTTTTCACTTTGCATTTTTTTTTTAAACTTTAGTCATATAATCGCACTGGAATACCAAATTTTACTTCGGTCTATAACAAGTAAAAATAGTATATTATCATTACTTGAACAGCCGGTACGTCTGTTAACAAAAATAAAACGCATTTTATGTTCTAAGCTGCATCCATGCTTGAAAATTATATAGTGTATCTCGCCCTGGATTTGAAAGTAAAACCATTAATGAAAACTTGGTACTTATTAAGAAATTAGCTTTAGAAAGAAGAATATTTTAACTGAAATTTATATTGGAATTTGTACCATACATTTAGTTAGCTAATATTTATGATTTTCATTATGACTATGCTGAAAGTATTTCTCCAAACAGAATAAACAGATATATTTAGGCACTTTTTCACAAAAATGATTAAGCTGTGCTTAGAAGAAGCTGCTATACTTATAGTGATACTTCTAATTTTCCTGAGACTGACATTTATGGGGTTCCACTTGTTCATTCAATGTATTAGGAATAATGAAAGATGATAAAAACAATGATATAATTATGCCACATTTCATTCACATTCATCGTGTACCGCACGTATTTAGTAATATTATACTATAGTGCAACCGAAATAGAGAGAGAGAGAGAGAGAGAGAGAGAGAGAGAGAGAGAGAGAGAGAGAGAGAGAGAGAGAGAGAGAGAGAGAGAGATAACTAGAGAAAGCATAATAAAGAAACGTAACAAGCTCATTAAGGTATAAAAAGAATGAGTTAAATATCTGTAATTAAAACAAAATAACTTTCTATGATTACGTTACCTATAACACTTTTGATGATTCTCAATAATTGCAGAAAGCCTGGTATACCTCGAAAAATCATTAACTATTCACGATCCTCATGATAATTAACGAAGCATATTACATCTTTACCAATACATTACCTTGGAGACATTACGCCGATATGGCTGGGGATGATGCACCGGGGCAATGTACCAAATATAAAGGTTTCAGCGAAAATTCGAATTGTGGGAAAACTATCAATTGCCCTGTGGCTTTAAAGTACCATATAGATTATGTAGATTAAAAGTTGGCTTGCTAGATTTAAATTTTACACGTTTTAAGTGCCCTTTTGTGATATAAAGTGCTTATTTTGGTAATAACCTTTAACGTTACAAATATCCATATGGCCATTACGCCAATATGGATACTGATTAGCCCGTGTAACAAATATAAAGGTTTAGCCGGAAACTTGACAAAACTGTTGAAAAATATCAAATTACTATGTGTCTTTAAAGAGCCATATAGAATGCTTTGCTAATTTTAAATTTTTACACGTTTAAGTACCTTTTTGACCAATAAAAATATTTTTTTTTGTTAATATTATGACTCTTTGGGAACATTTATCAGACTCCTAACGCAGAAATACGGTTACGTATATCTTTCTCACAAATCAAAGTTCAATCAGAATTGCATATAAGTTGAAAACCATCGGAAAAAATCTTAGTTTCATTTTATCCGCTGACTGAGGCAGTTGAGTTTTTATATGCTCTGGTAGTATTTTGTCAATTTATTCTTTGAATAAATTGCCTACCTCGATAAAATGGAGAAGTTTATTGTAATTAAAGATGAGGAAAAACATGTCAGACACTTTAATTTACGTGGTCGCACCATCGATTTTAAATTTAAAGATATAAGTAAGAATGAGGAGCCTGTTTCATGGCTTAAAACGCATTATTGGATGTTTTAGAGTACAGTACAGCAGATCTAAACCCTAAGGATAAAGTTGGTCTTAGCTTTTGCTCTAAAGATTTTCAAGAGGACAAGGCTGGATTCCGTTTAAAGAAGTTAGACAGATATGCATAAATGATATTTGGTCTATAATTCAAGGACTATACCAGTCAAACTCTACAGGCTTTAATACCGACACGTTTTGTTTAGGAATCACCAGTGTACGGTTGCCTGGAGGAAGAGTGTAACACACCAATGGACTAATAAAATGTAAAACTTTACCATCTTCAGTGTTGTACCACACAGTTTTACCGTTATAAAAACGAACAATAAACTAATGTTTGTTTTGTGTAAACATGTGGAGAGAACATGAATTATATGGCGTGTACTCACGATAGTAATCATGAATCACCCCATTTCGATTTAAGAAGCTCAGGCTATAATAGAAATTGTATTTAAAAGTAAATAAAATCTGACAATAGAATATGTAGAATAACCAGTATTAATTAAGATCAAATTTCATCAGTATATTAAATCATATATGCATCAGAATATATATATATATATATATATATATATATATATATATATATATATATATATATATATATATATATATATATATATATATATATATATATATGCTATTTAATATTTTAAAAATTCTTTTTTATAAATACGATTATATAATAGCAGCTTAAGTTACTCGGTATCTGGTTATTAATTGATAATTGTGAACATTACAATAATAATAAATGTAAATATTATGTCCACACAAATATGGCTTAAAATAAATTGATATTAAAAACATCTTGTCGTGTATTATTTTCTCGCACTTATTCAACAACTCTAAACAAACGTATTGTTATCTAACAACGCCGTTTTTACTTGTCATATGAATAATAAAAATACAAAAACACCTTAAGATAATATACAATATCTACATATGTGCCTTGTTAAGGTCTTTAAACAGCTCAATTTCATTATTTTCGCAAAGCTTACACATTCTTTGACGCGACACACTTTATTTTCTCCCTTTCTACCTGTATTCGAAAATGACAGAAATCTGCCCTATACCAGTATACATATTTATGACGTTTATATCGTATTCTTCCTAACTACTAGGAACAGTTTTCGAGCTATTCTTTATGTATGCCCCCGAGGTGTTTTACGGTTAAGCGTAGTTTATCTGATGATCTCGTAAGACGCAAAAACTAGTCATTCACATTTTTTTTTGAAAATTTCATAGTTAGAGGGGAAATATAATAGTTTTATATGTAATAAATTATTCCCTGCAGATAATGTAATAAGATTTCACGTCTTTGGCGTTGTGTTATACCTTTGTAGTGTTTTTATGAAGCCATGTTATCATGATTATTTTAACACCCATGTTTATTCTTTTCTTATAATCAGGCGAAAATTCTACGATATTGTAGGCTTTTTCTACAAAACAGCTAATTTATTTCGTAATCTTAATATCTATGAATTGTCTATATAGGTTCAGCAAAAAAAATCGGGTCATTTGAATAGAAATGTAAGGTTTATAGATGATATGTTGTGGTAAATATGCTGAAATAGTCTTAATTAATCCTGATTATTTTAACGTTCAGATCAATTCCGTCCTTATAAGTGCAAAATTTAGGGATATTGTAGGCTTTTTTCTAAAAAACCTGGTAATTTGCTTTCGTAACCTTAATATCTCTGTATTACCTATATAGAGTCTGCTATTCTATGAATAGTTTTAAAAGTATATTTTCATTGCATAATATATAAAAAAAGGCCATAGATGTAAAACTTACATAATTAATACTTCAGTCCCCTTTTTAAATGAACCCCATATTTGAGAAACCTACATAACCTGCAATGTTTGTTCTGGGAAAATTGAAAAACCGCTTTTTTGTTACGTAACATAATTTAGAAAAAACATTGAAACCGATATTTAATAGAACCATGAACGCGTGATATATTTTCTTAGATTTATGAAGTTTTAGCGTTTTTATAAAGCTAAATTATCCGAAAATGGCTAATGGTCATGTGAGGGATTTCCAAATACTTGATTATTGAACCACATTTGCGTTATTTTTTAATTTTATTTAAATCAAACTCACTTTTGCATAAATACAACAATAAACGAATAAATTGCTAGTGTTTGGAAAACTGTCAAAACGGTGTTAAAAGTGAAAAGAACTTTTTAAATTTGTCAATTATTTTCGCTACGCCATAACTTTTTCTTGTTACTTCTTCGATCGACACATATCAACCCAGCATAATTAATAGCTTCATCTATTTTCAAATAGTACTGTGAATAAAAGTTGTATTATTTGGGGTATACCTAAGGATTTTATAGTCTTTTCATTGAGACGTACATTAAACGTTGTTAATAATTTCTTAGAACTGAGGGTAAAATTTACATTAAAAGAAAATATTTTATTTTGACTGTCTGTTGTCTATCTGTTTGTTTATTTCAACGTATGTCTGGCTATCTGTCAGCCGGTCTGACCGGCTGCCTGACTAATTGTTTTCCTGTTTGTCTGTCTGACTGTTCGCCTATCTAGATCACCCTTCCCATATCAAAGCGTGAGGTCTAGGAAAAAATTTACAAATTCTCCACAATACGATTAAGTCTTATTTTAAGATCTAATTTTTCTATTATCACACTATAGTATATTCTGGTCACTGAATGACTTTTTTAATACATCTAGGACAAAAAAATAAACATCAAAACGTGTATATTAGTTTATTATTTTATTGTACAAACATATGTTATTCCTACATATTTTACAATTTTATTATCTATATGTCTAATTCTAGGACTGCAAATATAAATCTCCATTGCGCAATAATTAGGATCTCCGCTTTTTAGTGCAAAGTATATTAACGATGCATCCATCTCATCCAGGGATTCTTGTTCATCGATGTTAGTTCTTTATATGCTCTGTTAGCCTCTGATTTAATATATTTTCTTTTGGGTGGAAATAACTTAGATATAATATTTAAATATTTCCAGCTTTTACTGGAGCGCATATGCTTATTCCTTTGAAATCCCCATCTGTGCGCATCAGATAATAAGAGAATTTCCTTATACTGGTTCAATTCATAACTCGTATATTTCTTAGGTTGGTGCTGAGTTAACAAATTCAATAACCCCTCAGTTAACGTATACTTTTCTTCATCAATCAGCAAAACATTTCCATTGAATTCTACATGTTGACTGATGACTGCCGATAAACCATCCAGTTTGCGTCTTTCTAAACCCAAAAACATTTTCGTTGGGCATTGCTAGGAGTTTAAATTTAATTTCCCGGTGCATCTTACTCTGCGGATGTCTGAATTACAAATGACATTCTTAAAATATAAACAGTGCTTTTATCATATTATTATAACCGTACTCTACCCAAAAAGAAACAAAGCGTTATCGATCGAGTAACGCAACACAGACGCCGCGCATGCGCGAGCGCACTGATCACCAACCATCAGTCAATTTGGATTATTACCTAATTACCATCCGTCCTCAGTATATTAAAGCTTAAGTGGTCGAGATCGCGCTGGATCACCTTTAATTTAAAGACGTATTATTATTAAATGTCGCGTGCTGTTCTATGAATGTACGTTTTTTTTATCATAAGTGAAGTGCTTAATTATTACGTTCTGTCTGGCTGTCTGCTCCGTGTACATGTATGTCTGTCCCATCTGTCCGTCTGTGTGGGTCCGACCGAATGACTGTCTGCATGACTATCTGTCTGTGTGTCTAACTGACTATTTACCTGTCTGTATGTCTGTCTGTCTGTCTAACTAGCTATCAGAATGTCTACCAGGCCCATCACTTTGTCTACCTGTTCGAAAAACTGGACCCGTTTCCTCATCTATCAGTCCATCTATCAACCCGACTCTTTGGTGACTGTCTGTCTGTGTGTCTAACTGACTATTTACCTGTCTGTATGCCTATATGTATGACTAACTAGCTATCAGACTGTTTACCAACCCATCACTTTGTCTACCTGTTCGAATAACTGGACCCATTTCCTCATCTATCAGTTCATCTATCAACCCTTCTATTTGGTATAAAGCTCTAAATTCCACATACACACACACACACACACACACACACACACACACACACACACACACACCATCACACACACACATACACTCACATGCATACATGTATGACTTTCTATCGACCTCTCTCCCCAACTAGCTATCAGACCGTCTATCCCTCTGCTACTTCGTCTATCTATTTGACTATCTGCACACATTTTCCCATCTAACTGCTCATCTCCCCTCCAGCCTATTTGGTACGAGACTCGTAATTACAAATACTCTTACACACACACGCACACACGTATGACTGTCTGGCTGACCACACACACACACACGTATGACTGTCTGGCTGCCCACACGCACACCCGTAGGACTGTCTGGTTGTCTGGCTGACTGACTATGGAACTATCTGAAAACTAGCTATCAGCCAGTCTATCCGGATACCGCTCCGTCTATCTATTTGTCTATCTGCATTGTGTCTAACTGACTATTTACCTGTCTGTATGTCTATCTGTCTGTCTGTCTGACTAACTAGCTATCAGAATGTCTACCAGCCCATCACTTTGTCTACCTGCTCGAATAAGCTCGTGCACGTGAGCTAATATATATCACACACTCGCTATTTTATTACTTTTTTTTCGTTAAGAAAGACAAATATTACATGTATTCGTAATAATATTGCTATTGTATCACAGCGAATAACTTAAACCTTTCCCGTCCGCAATTAGGAATAATGCAGGAAAACTTAACACTATCACTAATTTATGCCCCTTTTTTATTCTTTTTATAACCTATAAAATATAATCACCCGCGTTCCTTTCTTATTTTTAATTAATAAATGACAATACTTATACTTATTAATCTATCTACCGCGAATAACCACCCCACGTAAATCTAAAGAATTGAAAGGACCCATTGTAAAATATATATCACACACTTCGACATAACATAAACATCAACCCTCTTTACGCTTGACAGGTAATAAAGCTCGACTACCGAAAGGGTCAGGTACGTCGTAAATTATTGGCCCTCAAGTCGGCGAGGATAGAAAAGGTACCGCTGTCATCGCACCTGGCGGCACCGCGAATCTCAAACGCGTAGCGTACCTAGACTATAATTAATTAATACATTAACCACCTGTCTGACGTAAATGGTCGTTGTTCTGAACTAGCCTCGTACCTACTACATGTTACGACGCCATTACGTGTTAATAAATATCCTACTATCACTAAGAAAGCTTCCCGCCCAAGAGTGTGACATTTGACAATAAGTAGGCAACGCATACATTCTTTGTCGCAAGTAAGGGAATACCTACTAATATCAAATAAAATATTCATGAATCTAAGTACCTACCTACATAGTTTTCAAAAGTCGTTATTACACTCAGTTTTAAATTCTTATTTTTTTAAACATTATATTATTCTAAGAAGCAGGTAATAAGTTAACTCATTAAGTACGCTTTGTAATTTAATTAAGGATGCCACTAAGGGTGAAAACAAAGTAATAAAAAAGCAAAGAAAAGATAAAATACAAAATGATTTTCGAACTTGGGATACTAAGTAATAGACGTTCCAAAATAGAGTGAGGGCACTACAAATGACGACAATACTGCTGGAACTTTTTTCCGACATTACGTAAAATCAGCAGCAATCACTGGATTGAACAACAATTTAATTAAAAAAATTTCTCTAATTATTCTTTAGAAGGCGCTTTCTTCGGGTCGAAACTTAACGTCCAGATTCACTAAGAAAGTTTAAGATTTAGTACTGGTTTAAATTAAGATCTTCTAGTTGATCAGTTATGTTTTGACAAGTTTTTGTCCTATCGTTGTTAATAAGACGTCATTGAAAATTTATGAATTATTCGGATATTTCAGCGATTTGCTTGGTCTTCAAATGATTTTCATCTTGGAACGGGTTGCCACAATGAATTTAGTTCTATCATTGTCGAAAGTGCATACTAAAATTGCCCTTTTCTTTATAAATTTGCGAAAAAGCTCTAAAATAAACTCATAGTATAAAATTTAGTTGTCTTACGTCGGGTTGCACAAACAATTTAATCACGAATTAAACTAATTAGATACTTATAATGTGACAGGACTCATGTTAACGGCATTGCTGAACACAACTCTAAACATCAATTAAATTAACTACTTGATTAAAATTTGTTGTGCAACCCGCTGTTGTTCTTACAGTTGTCAGTTTATAACTTTTGGTTGTCAAATTAGACCGGACTAGCGTTGGAGAATCTGGCTGTAAATTTTGATACTTTTCGAGAACATTGGACAGATTCTGCAAAGCTGTATGTGTCATTACATATTAATTATTTTGTCGAAAAATAATTATATTTTTTGAGCCACCGGTACCTACTAAGGTACTAGGTAGGTCTAAATTTAGTACGGTAGTAATAACTTAAGAATTTAGTTTTTATATGCCACAGTTTTTGCAAAACAGCGAAGTAAACTACCAATGTCTACGAATTTTTCATTTCGTTACACTTGCGGCGCGCCGCGTTTGAAATTTTCAAATTATTGGAGATCATTCGATTTTTTTTTTTTGTAACAGAGGTATTCTGGAATTATCGCCATTATCGCCCACGTTCATGTTTGCTATAGAGTTGCAGAAAAATTTAATGGTATATAATTTTTACTTTCGTTGCTGTAAGAAGTATTGTATTGGTGAAAAAATCATCCCTAGAGATTTTTCAGCTCTTTACGTTTTGGGGTATCTAGATTATGAAGAACATGATTTCCCAACTCCGCCGGTCTGCCTGCCTGTCGGCTGCAAGTTGGTTTGTCTATTGGCTCGAAAATTTAAAAACTACTTGACAAAAAATGATATTTTGCATACAGATTTAAATTTCATTATTTCAAATGTGTTTCAAAATATTTCAAAAACTCATCGCGTTTCAATGGTGAATACATCGGTGAAGAATTTATATTAATTAAATGTCTATGCTTGACTACATAAACATAATATTTTAAAACAACTTTATTTAACTTATCTTTTCTTCGTGAAAAATTGGTTAAAATTTCCAGTAGATTTCTTTGTGCTATGCGGAATATCTTCTTATTTTGGTTTTCCTCCATATTACATTTCTCAGTCAGGTACCTATGATAAGTATTTCAATTTTGGGTGGCTTTTTTTAACTTCACAAAGTTTTTCGCAATATGCGCATAATGTATAGTTCTGCTCTTTTTCCATTCTCTATAATCTTATTCTTTAAAAACCTCGAAAACAATTTCAACAATAGAAATATTCAGCTTAAACTGACTAAACTGTCAATAGAGTGGCCACTCTACTACTGTCAATGAAATAATGATAACTAATGACGTTTTGTTTCAAAGCCATAATGTGCTGAAACTTAGCTATACCATGCATATAAAACATTAAAATATATTTAAAAAACAGCTTTCCGCCTTTTTTAGTGACAAAAACTTATTTCATATAACACACAAAAAGAGTTGTTTTAAACAATTTGCAGTACTTTCATGAAACTAAAATTGGTGGAAAGGATATTATTTGTCTATTATACGTATATAGGTATTCTGGTTCACCCAAGCTGTTGTAACATTTGAGAATATAAGAGAATAGGATTTCACCCATTTTAGTGAAGAAAACATAATATAAAACATTACGATAGATATATATTGACCCCTTATGAGTAGTTTTTTGCAACTAAAATAGGTGCAAATTTTTTTTAACACTGCATATTTGTAGATATCCTGCAACTCAATAGGTATCTACTGTGACGTGTGAAATTTTCTTACCGAATCCCCCGCGTGCTTGAATTAATTGCAGAAAATTTTTCTCGTACATAAATTTTTTAAGAAAAAAACCCTAGTCGCTGCGCGACTTGGGATAGTTTTCAAAAAATTTAAGTTCTCCAAAAATTTCCTGCAATAATTCAAGCACTTGGGAGATTATAAGTGAAAATTTCCCTCATGTATAAATTCGTCCATAAGAGGTGTTCAATTATCGCTGAATTACACTGAAAATTGCACAGTAGGCGAAAACAAAATTGCATAGTGAAATTTCAATAGCCAAAATTCAATACTGAAAATTCAACTGCATGACGATTTTTTACTACAATCGATTCTACAGTAACTAAGAAGAGAACCTATATCATTGATTCAAATAAATCATGCCAATAATTTGTAAATTATAATAATTTTACTAAAACCTACAATAAATAAAATATAAAATTAATTTGTTTATCTACTTATTCTGGAAATTTTCTACCGAATACTTCTCTACTCTTTCAGAGTCGGGCTCTTTATACTTTGAAACGACGAAAAAATAAACTCATGCGGTTTTCATGTAACACACTTTTTTTCAGAATTTTCGATAATTTGTATGCATTCATGCTATTATAACTGAAAATTAGGTGTGCTTTATATTTTAATAGTATCTAAACATACTACAATTTAGATATATTAGATACGTGGGTAGTTATTATTTTTGAAATAAGATGTTCTTTTATACAGAATGCGTTAAATACTATTTTTTAGTGTTGCTTTAATTCGAGAACATAACTTTGAGAAAAAGTATTTGGATGTACAACCTACCTAAAGCTTTTAGTAACAATTTAGTTTTTTCACACAATACAGGGTGAAAAAAGGAATGCTTTTAATTTTGCTATAACTCTTATACATTAGCCTAAAAGAAATATCATTTGAACTGAAGAAATTTTTATACAGGGCGGGAAATTAAGAATCAATTGTGTGTGTTTTTTCTATGCTTGATTATTATAATGATACCTACATATACTATAATTTGTTATTATTTATATTATGTGACACTATCATATTATAACACCTTGCTCATTGTTAACATGTATGACGTAATTGCACAAAAGATTCCAATATACAGTGCTTGTTTTAAAGTGGACCATAAGATTTTACATGTTAAATTGTTACCCTCATGTTAGACCCTGTTCTGTTAGAATTATAGAGATAAAACTTGACACAGGTAAATTCTTAAAGATTATGACTATGTTAATTTTCCAAATATACCAAAAAAGTTCCAAAAGTACATTTAGAATTGTGACAATAAAGTTTTAAATGTTAGAAAATGTGTGTCGCTTTCAGTTGTTACGAAAAGTTAAATTAGGATGCAACTAAGCAAAGTATATACAATGGGCAGATAAATAATGATAAAAGTAATAGGTCCTACCACGACACGCCGCTAAAGTTTGAGGTGGCGAAAATACCTAGAATTCTAGTATTTCATTCCTAAGTAATATTTGTAAATAATAATTGATAATTAGGGATGATTCTACGACAAGGAGCGTGAAAAGGTAATATTTTTCAAAAATTAATGCATATTTTAAGGTTTGTTTACACATAACAAACTGTAAGCACTATTTTTAATTTATACTATGTAATATCCGTATTTTAGCAAAACCATGATACGTAAGTAATAAGTTTACAACGTTCTTTCCATACTTATGCAGAATATTTCGTACCTACTTTGTATTTTTTTTGTTTTTCCATGTTCAAAACATCCCCAAAAAAATTTTAATTTCAAAAGTAATTACATTAATTACTTACCACTTTAGTTTTATCTGTATAGTATCCCTTCATGGATGCGTTAATACCCAAGTTGAGATTGTTACTTCCATCATATGGTAATGTGATTCTTCCATAAATTTCATTATTTGATCTTTGATAATATTGAAAAACATTAGGACACGGGGATGCAGGTGCATCTTGTCCCGATGCCAAAAATATTGTAATATAGCAAAACCATATCGTCAAAGTAACAAACAAATTATTTAAAATTGTCATCTTGCGATAATGATAAACTAATGAAACAATACTAATAAAAATTTAATTATCGTACGATTTATTACCGTATGTAATAACGAGGATGATTTGTTTATGTACACTAACATGAACATTGACTAGAGATTTGGATTTGCAATACTTGAATGGAGCGTAGGGGGTCTATTTATATGAGATCTGGTTTTTATGGCGATTATTAATTTTGGTTCAGACAGTGGCGTGCTTGTATTCGCCCTTTTTTCTAAATTTGAACGTGAATTGTTTAACATTATATCACTTTTTCTTTTAAATTTTAAAGGACCTGGAGGAAAAACCAAAACAAATGGAGAGGGTTAAACTCTCAAAAACACATACTAAAAGCTATAAAGGCTTCCCTTATGTTTTAAGGGTACAAAAAAAGAGAATCTGAAATTAGACTGGAAGATTCTCTCAAAAGCTTGTACCAGGTTTAGATTAACATGAAATCCAAATAAGAGTTTAACTTCACCCTTAGATCTCCCCATACTTTAACACTACAAATTTATTTTATTAAAAATGTTTTAATTGAAGAAGTGTAATAATTAAATTGAGCATATACTTTGTAATAACACAATAATAAAACTATTGTTTTAAATTTATTAAAAGAATTCAAAACAATTTCTTGTAATTTCCAGATTTTCCTTAAGATGCTGCATTCTTTATAACAAAATTCTAGTATTTGCCTACTACTTTATTCTTTGTAGAAATACTAAAAATCGATTTCCATAATTAGTAATTTCCTAGAATTAAAATCTCGTCCCCTAATATAAAGAAGTATTCACAAATATTGCTGATAAATAAAATGCTGGAATTCTAGGTATTTTCGTCACTTTAAAGTTTATCGGCGTGGTGTGGTGGTTTCTATTACTACTTTCAATGTACCTATAATTTATTTTCTTGTGTTCGTTTCTCAGCTAAAATTGAAGCAATTCCAACCCTGGCACCTCTGAGGTATGTTGTTTCTTCCTGTAAATTTTATTGCAGTCAATGGTATATTTTAAAGCGAAGTATACCCTATCCTATGACACTTGGTTGTATTATAACCAAGAGCTGTTGGTTATAAGTTATAACTGAAGCTGGGCAAAATGGGAACACCGTCAGTGGCATTATCATTTTATTTAGTTTTATTTATAGATTATATACGTATATAAAGACTTAATACCTGATGTATCTCTGCATACAAATAAAACCTTTTTTTTAGTTTCGTTTTTTGCTAGCTTGACGGTACAAAGATACATTGCAGTATCAGAGTAGTTTGATTGGATGGTCATAATATAACTGTAAAATACATGTTGAGAGTATACGCCATAAATAAAATCGTAATTTTCGTTTTATATATTTTTGATTTAACTTTTATTCTTATCTTTTCGACCCAGCAAATAATAAGGATTTATTTCCTTGGGTACTACCAAAAACACAATTCGTACCAATAAAGCCTGCGTCCCATGTGAGGAACTGCGGAACTCAAGTGAAGAAATATGCAGAAAAGAGTGCGCAATCTTTAGCAAAACATACTTTATGTGTTCTGTACTTTCTTAATGGAAGATATCTAAACAAAAGTCGTTTTATCATAGATAAAACCTATTGATTGTTACTTGTTCCCTGTCGATTTTATTTTTATATTTGCTCTTAAATTTTCAATAACAGACAACATTAACAGCAATTGAAACGTCAGTATACTTAACAAGTTAGGTTATGTTGTTTGTTGTGTCAAAACCCAACCCTGTCTGATATTTTGGCGGACATCAGTTAAAACTTAACCAGACGAACTTTTTGCTGAATGCAAGCATAACTTCTAAGATGGCCGGTGATCTGTCAATAGAGGCGTTTATTGCTTCCGCTTCCGCACTTATTTCCGCACATTGGACGTAGGCTTTATAAGTTTGGCGCGGCTTCAATTTTACAGAAATATAACTAGTTATGCTATCTTCAGCGCGCCTCTGGTGAACGTAACTGAAATTTTAATTATGCAGCCTGCAAAAAAAAACATTTACTGATGGAATGTTAAGAACAGGGTATTTGATGTTTATTAAGTTTTCAACATTTTTCAGTAAAGGCAAAAAAAAACTGGGTAAAAAATGTTTCTACCTTTTTAAAGAGTTGACCTGGTTTGAGAATTTTATTTATTTCTGAATAATCCGCTGCATACTCTTTTGCTACCAAAAGATGCCAATATAATAATGTTTTTTTATGTATTAACGTATTTCACCTTTGGTAAACAGACAAATTGACGTTATTCAAAAATAAATAGAGCTTTTTTATTGGGCAAGATATTATGTTCTTGATGGTAACAAAGGCGATACGACCAATTTTTGCCCAGTTTTCAGTATTTTACTATGTGGACTAGTTTGAGTTGTTTTATTAAAGCAAGAACAACAGAATGTTTGACAGTGTTAATATTACATTCTGGAATTATAATGTGGTAAGAAACTCAAATACGGTGCTTTTTTTAAGCGAACTATAGGGTTTTACATGTAAAATTTTTAACCCCGTGCTAGGCCCTAGTCTGTTAAAGTATGGAGATAAAACTTGACATAGGTAAATTTGAAAGTCTTACGATAATGTTAAATTGCCAGTTATGCCAAAAGAGCTTTAAAAACTACCTAGAAAATGCAACACCCAAGCAATCACATCCCTTAAGTTATTATTTTTTTAACTTTTCATAGCAAATGAAGGTGACACACATTTTTTGATGTTTAAAACTGTATTGTCACAATTTTAAAAACATTTTTAGGGTTTTTTTCGTTTTTTTTTTTGGGACATTTGGTAAATTAGCATAATCTTAAGGTTCTGAAATTTACCTATGTCAAGTTTTATATCCATACTTACTCCATACTACTAATAGAACAGGGACTAACATTAGGTTAGATATTTAAGATGTAAAACTCTTTCTTCTGCCTTAACAAAAGCATGGTAATATTTTTTGCAATAAAATAAAGTAATAAATTAATCTTTAAATACCAGAAAGTGATATTTTTTATGTCTTTTTCAGGCTATTTCAAAAGCAAATTAAAAAGCGTAACGTGATGATATGATATTAAACAAAGATTCTCTTCGACTGTTTTAGTGTTTATCTTGTATTTTTTGCCGATTCATTTAAATAAGAAATATCAACTGCAAAAAATTTCTGAAAAGAAGTAATGGAGGACAGTTTTGTGAAAAGTGGAAAGTACAAATTTGTCCAGAATTGATACTCTAACGGTGGAAAAATTCTTTGGGTCACATCCATATTTTTTTCCGCTGAATTCAGGCATATTAAAACACATGTGTAAGTATATGATCTATTCTTATAATGTAAAGGGCAAACTATGTATAATTAAAAACGCCTCGTAGTTTTTTGTCATACATTGTCATACTTTTAAACTTTATTAGAATGTTGAGGTTGAGTAACCCTAATTTTATATTAACAAACGATTGAAAAGCTTTTTCTCTAAAACCAATGGTTCAGGGAATAGACAATTAAATTGTTTATAACAACTGATCGCGCTAGAATTTTTCGATCTTGAAAATTTTGGTTCAATCTACACCCAACTCTCAATGTTAATGATTTTTTTTTCAGATTTTTCTGAGCGAGCCTTTCGGTGATGACATCAATTTTTAAGCGTTTTTCCAGAAAAATGTTTAAAAAGATGCCTCATATATTATGTTGAATTCATGCTTTAATAAGCTATCATTTTGACACCTTTCACGATGACACTGAAATTTTTTTTATTTTCCAATTTACCTCCTGAAATTCACCACCAGAATCAAAATTCAACTTTTTACGCGTCACGTGTATAATTGGGCCACCACAATCTATCTCTGAGCCAAATTTCAAATTTTTACGTCGATTAGTTTCAGAGAAATTCGCCTGTGACAGACGGACGGACACCGAAGTGATTCTTTAAGTGTCCGTTTCACGGAACACTAAAAATTGTCCAATACGCTATTAATTAAACCAGACTGTTTCTTCATTTGGAAAGAAAAATATTAATACTCGATATTACAAGCGTCAATAAGCGGATTCTTTACCACTGCACTACGTGACTGATGCTAGCAAATCGGTAAACTTATTAACAAGTGCATCATTTATTATATTTTTGAGGTTATTACGCATGCGGAAGACCGGGGTAAAAAATGGTACCCATCCCCTAGACTCTTTAATATTGTCCAAATCGAAAAATTTGAATTTTTTAGGGCCCATTAAGTACTTTACGAACGATTTGTCTTAGTCCGCTAATCACGGCTGTATTAAAGTAATAATTAAAGAAAATGGCGGATGCAGGATTCTCTAATCAGAAAAACTAATACTCGTATTCATAGTCATTCTTCAGCTTTGATCCCGCCGCATATTCCAGTAATGCATTTCATAGAAGGCGCATCACTCACTATGATACACGCATCAACGGCGCGTCGCGTCGGTGTCGTCGGCGAAGCGCTTGTTGAGAAGTTGCTGGCGATTCGCCAGGATAATGACTATGAATAAGGCTGTAACATTTTTAAGACCTGATAAGTAAGATATCTTATTCCCGGGAGTTGTTGCAGGCTATATTAAATTCAAAAGGAAACAAAATGGTTGTCGCAAGAAGCCATATGGTTCAATCCGAAAAATTAAAATTTGTAAAGACCTATTAAATGAGGGGTTAAATGATTTGTCTCAGTCTCGTAAGTAACAAAGGCTAAATTAATTTAAAAATAAAACAAAATGGCCGTTGCAGGAAGCCACCTTGTCAAAATGGAAAAATTAAAATGTTTGAAGCCTTGTACCGCGACTAACATAATTATAAGTATTAAAAATTTTTGGGGAAATCGCCGACGCTATATAGAAGCAATAGGTAACTGTCGAAGTCGAACCGAGATAATAAAAATTACAAAACTCCACCTATCACGCCAGCTGGACTCACACTTCACGATTTTTTTGTTTGGTCTGTTTACAATAACCCTTTTTAAAGTCAGTGGCGGCTGGTGAAATTTTAAAGTTGTATATCTCTGTTGCTACTGACGGGACCCATGCCAAATTCAGGGGTTTTGATAGTGAGCCTACTAGAAATGTTTTGGTAAAGAAAGAAAATATTTTGTAATTTGCGAAAAAAACTTGAATTTTGCCCTGGCACACCCTGGGAAAAAATTAAGACGTTATTATTATTATTATTATGAGTCAAATGACTCTCTTTTGGATAGAATCAAGGATGTCGAAGGTGATGGCGCTCCCCAGATGTGGGAGCAGTACTCTATGTCGGGTCTTATTTGGGAAACATAGAGGGTGTATAAGTTGGAAGAGGAGAAGTAGTTTTGGCTCGAAAGGGAAAAACCAAGCTTTTTAGCTGCCGATGTGCCTACTGAAGTAATGTGTTTGTGCCAGCTGTGGTCATGTTCGAAAGCGATGAAAACAAGATCGAACGTTTCATTGTTCTGTAGGGCCTCGGCCATTCATGTGGATGGGGTAAGCGTTGCCAGATTTTTGCGTGACAGGGAGTAAGACTGGGTTTTGGAGGCGTTGAACTGAACAAGGTTCTTTGCACTCCAGTTTAAGATTAATTGAAGATCTTAGGAAAGGGATGGGTGCATATATCTTCGTCTATTATACATCTCTTGATTCGAGAGTTGTCTGGAAAAATGAATAGTGAAGTGAAGAGTACTATCAGCATAACAGCATAACTATGGATGGGATTATTAGTTGAAGAGAGCAGGTCATTAATGTGAAGAAAAAATAGGGTTGGTGCCAGGACTGAACCTTAGAGGACGCCAGCATTGATAGGATGGAAGTTACATGAGTGACCGTCAACCACGACAGATATGCTCCGATTAGAGAGGAAGCTACCGACCCGGGTACATAGTTTGGTAGGAAGACCGTAAGAAGGTAGTTTGGTACTTGGTCAAAGGCCTTGGATATATCAAGAGCAACAATCTGAGATTCGCCATGAAATTCAAGAGACTTGTTCCAGTTATATGTGTCTGTGTGTGTGTATGTAGGTTAATGGCACTGGTTAAGACCAAATGGCCAGCATCCCAGTTATATGTGACAAAGCTAAAAAGAGCAGCTGTGGCTCTTTGGTGGCAAAATCCGTACCGTCTGTCATGGATAATTTTGTGTGTTTCTAGATATTTTAGAATTTGCAGGTTGGTCGCTTTCTCCATAACTTTGCTGACAACAGAAAGAATAGGTCCATAATTGGATTTGGGACAGGCTGCACACGAGCATTCTTCCAGTTATCTGGGAAGATACCCTTGTCATAAGAGATCTGGAAAAGACGAGTTAAGATGGGTGCAAGTTATGGAGCGCATTTTTTTAAACAATTGCTGGTATACCATCCAGACCGGAGGGCTTTTTGGTGTCAAGGGATAGAAGTAATAGTAATAGTTATAAATAATTACTATTCTACTAAATTAAATTATTTGATTAGTTAATTACACTATGATTTAATTATTACATCGGATCTATTTTCTTCAAAATCCTAGGTATTTTACTTACGCCAGATATTAAGTTAAGCCAAATTGCACAGTGGTTCGTATAAAATTATCGTGTACCAACAAATTAATATTTTTAGAACAAAACTTAGGTGAGCCAAAGCTGCTCGTCTATTTAACAGAGGAGCAGATTACTTCGCTATAGTCTGGGAATTTTGAGGATATCATTAGATTAAAGATTGGTGTTGATAATTTAAAAAACAGATGTAATTATGCATAAAAATAATGTTCTTTTTGTTCAAATTGGTTATTATATACGAAATAGTTATAGTAATCACATTTTCAGATTTTTATAATAAATTCGTATACATCAAACTAACAGTCAATATTTTTCAGGGAGCTCGAACTTAGACTTTTTGTCCATTGATGAACCTACGTGAAGGTGACTCGTGCAACTGAAGGCGAAAAGTTTGAAAATTGTTACATTCGAACCAAAGTACCAATCATTTAAATCAAATCCGAGACGATCTTCGACGAAGAAACCGAGGACCTATCATCAAATATAATTTAGTTTCTATTAGGAACTTTGCTTGGAAAGAAATTTATTTGCCTTAAAGCATGATGCTTTTAAAGCAAGAAACCACGATTTTCAACCAACAACATAAATAATAGATAGGGAAATTGCAATAAGAAATCAGTCATTTCATTTAAATTTCTGTATTATTAGTTGACCTTACACTTTTTTACGTTAAGCTTCAGGTAGTTATTATTACACCACTCAACAAAGTTATTAAGGTCCGTCTGTAAACACATATCCTCAGATGGGATAACGGAGTACAACTTTAGGTCATCGGCATACAAAAGTAAGCGTGATACCCGAAAGTAATGATAGACATCGTTCACAAAAATAACAAACAGAATAGGTCCGATATGTGAACCTTGAGGGACTCTAAGTGTCACGGAAAGCTCACTCTATACTGACCCACACACAGTAACCGTTGACTTCGTAATGTCAAGTATGATGTGATCCAGTCAAGGTAAGTTCCATAAACGCCAATATTATAAAGCTTTTTTGGAAGGCGCTTCTGACAAACACTGTCAATTGTCCTTGACAAATCGGTGTAGATGACGTCAACTTGGTATCCTGCCTCCATTGAAGAGACCAGAAAGTTATGATATACAGCCAGATTTCTGGACGTCGGTCGACCTCCAAAAAATTCATGGTGTTCTTCCATTATATATTTTCTATTTGTGTTGAAAAGTTCATCGCTTATAATAGCTTCAAAAATTTTAGATATAACAGAAAGCAAGGAAATACCACGATCATTTTCTACGTTACTTTTGTCCTCAGTTTTAAATGGCATGCTTCCAGACGTCGGAAAAAATGCCACTGTTAAAAGACCCCTGAAACAACAGACGTAGTGGCATAGCTAAAGATGAACTGCAACTTTTTAACAAAACAGGATGAATTCCATCAGGACCACCCTTCTTGGACGTATCCAGTCAATCTACCAAGGACCCCCTCCACAGTAAAGTAGTGGGTCGACAGTAGGCTGATAAACTTAGTTTCACGCAAATCGTTTATATTTGCGTTGTTGTAAACAGAATAACATGATTGAAATTGATTAGAGAAGGCCCTAGCTATAAGATCAGGATCTGTTAATTCATTGTTTTGGTATTTCGTCACACTCAGCAAATTAGAATATTTCTTTAGATTGCTTATAAAACGGCAAAAATGCTTGAGGTTTTCTGGGATAAGATGTCTAGTTTGTGTTAGGTACAGCATGTAACACATATGGGTTCTGTACCTAACTTTACGACGCACTATGGGGTACCACAAAATGTTGGTCAAAATTAGTTTAAGATGTTTTTGGGTTTAGGACATTTACAAGGATAGTTCAATAGTTTAGTTTATCTTTAACTATGATAAACACAAGCATTTCTACTAAACAATTAGAGTAGTTTTAGGAATATTGCATCCAAATATGGCAAGTAATAAAAGTCGATTTTATTGACGGTCCCAACTTTTTCATCAGATAGTGGGTCTTCACAACTTCCTTCCTCTTCAGTATCTTCGCTCGTCGCAAATTATCCTGGTAGTAGCAAGTTTACTGTGTCCTTCCAAAAAGTTTGGACTTTTTTTTCTTCTGTTGCCTCGAAGAAGACAAAAGTGGGCAGAAGTTAACAACAGTCTATTAAGTATCTGACCTAAAAAAAGGATATCTTGGTTGAAACGAATTCGCATTTTACTCGATGAATCTGCGACTTCGAATAGGGCCAAATGAATATTCTCTTTAAAAAATATATTTATTCTCTTGTTATCAAACCATTATATGATTCTGAATAAATGAAAGATGCATTTGGTCTAAGAGTTGGTTCTTAATTGTAATTTCCCTATTTTTTATGTTGTTTTTATGTTTGTTGAAAATCGAGTTTACATTGCAATCTTCTCTTGAATATTTTCGGACATAATTGGTTCTATATAGACGGAAATTCTTATTCCTGGTTCTGCTGCCTCTTCTGACAGTTTTCGTTTTGGCAAAAGGGCAAGTTAAATCACGGTCCTCCATGCACCACACTTTTGTGTATGGTTGAAGACATCGGATACCAGGAATACAGCTCCACATAATTTGGCCGTTTCTAAACTATACATTTTAAATTTCCGGACGTCTACCTTATGTCCACTTGAGATAGATTTCAAAATTATTTGAAATCTGTATATCAGTCTTTCATCTATTGCTTAGGTTTAGAGGTTTTAGAAGCCACGACGAGATCCTGGAGAAACCCAAGAACTGCTAAAAGAAGAAGAAAGAAACATAGCATACAAAATTTAAAATGAATAAAGCGGATTTCGTAGTTTTAAACTTTAATAATAAAAGAAACAACTGAAATATGGTTCACGGGCTTTCACGGCAAAGGCTTGTTAACATGCTTTCTATAGGACACCTTTTTACTTTTTGTTAAAAAAATAACTTGGAGAGGCTTGGAAGCAAAACTTATTTCTTCAAATTTACAGCAATACTTTTAAAATATTTCAAATTCAGGTATTACCTTTACAGTAATTCACCATACACTAATCTATACTAAAATATGAATCAAATATGTGTAAATTATTCATGCATAACTCGTGAAATAGAAGCCATACTAAAAAATTTTAATACAGCTTATTTTTATCACTAATACCATAGACTAAATAATACCTAGACGGACACTGCTGTGCAACGAAAAGCGGGTCCCCCTTGAGACATTTGGTGGGTTTACTGGTTTATGCTTTAAAAATTTGTTGGTATACCATTATATAAAATGTATACTATCTATCTACACGTATAAATAATGGTGGACAAACAAATTTTTAAACCACAAACCAGTAAACCCACCAAATGTCTCAAACAAGATCGGCTTTTCGGTGTATTCGAGTGTCTGTCTATATTCTGTATAGTCTCTGCTAATACAACCGAAAATAGAATGCCGTATTGACAAGCACAGGGACAAACTACTAAAACTACTACAGCTTATTTTTTGACCAATTAATTTACGTAATGGCGCATCAAACCATTTCGGATATCTGTGATCCTTAATAATGGTTTTTGGAATATACATGTCTATACCTTGGAACAGTCTTTCATAAAACATGCTGACCATACGGTTTTTATCAGTTTCTGAAGACAGAAAAGACCAGTCCATATTGGTTTAGGCTGTTATAATCTCCTTGGAAAAACTGATAAACCTTTAATTCGGTTTTATTCTTGAGAGATGTAACACAACGAATGTCATAGTTTACTTCAAGTGCAGGATGACAAACGTCGATATTTGTTAAAGGAAAAGAACTGGATTAAGCTGATCTCTGGGCATGGCTTCACAAAGACGAGCTCCAGAATTCTGTTCATGCTGTTTCGCATTCCATTTATTTGCTGAAGTTCCAAGAAATTGATTGAGTCAAACAAAGTTTCTGCACAAGGCGACGTAAGTTTTGGAGGAACTAATGTGTTATCCTCCAGCTCCCATTCAATAGACGGAGGGTAGAAATCACCAAAGATTAAAAAATTTAGAGTTATCATAACTATTTCTCAATGATTCGCAGGTGTAGCAGAATGAGGCGCAACACTGAACGCTGGAGTTAGGTAGAAAATACATTTAAATGCGCTTAGACCGTTGAGGGTAAAAGAGAATAAATAAATAAACAAGCTTTCAAAAAAAACAGTAAATCCTTAATTACTTGTATCCTATATCAACAACAATAATTTACTTCATTTTTTTATAATTGTTACATCTCAGACAAGATTTGGTCTTTTTCGCAAGACCAAGACTTAAACATCGAGGTTCACTGTCGCTAAGACCGGTCTAATTTGACAATTAAGGTTTTAAACTGAAGGATAAGACAACTAAGTTTTGTACGCTGAATTTATTTTTGTCTTTTACAAATTTAGATGGAATATGATGTCAAACATTGCTGTATATCACATATCGCACACTGTAAAATCCTCTCCCTGTATATTAAAGATACAGAACTGCTACAAAAATTGTTTTCCTGCGTAAGCTGTACCCAAAATATCGTCACATTTTTTGATCGTATTACTCCATTTCTGCCTAAAGAATATTGCACGTATACGTTGCAATACTTAATTTCCTTTGAGGTATGTATTCACGTTTTATATGTTCGTGTTTAAAATCTACGTGATAATTTTATTAGTTTAATAAAAATATAATAATAAAATATTCAATTGCTTTCGCCGATAACATATAATTGAATGTTGTGTTAAAAAGTATATTTTCGTTGTGGTAGAAATCACTTATTATTTTAAAGTACACAGAATTGCATTTTAAAATTAAATCATTTTGATATATTATAACAATCTGTTAACGACAATTTAACTAAAATTTCTAATAGTTATTATATAAAGTCGCAAGCTCATTCCGAAAAAAACGAAATATGAGAAATCTCGAAAAATTACTATTTACTCACTTTAAAAAAAAATTGTAATTATTAAACAAGGGGTTTATTAATATAACGTAAGATAAAAAGAAACATAATAAAAGTTTGCCGTGAAATTAATCACGCATATATTTAATTATTACTCTTGGAAGGTAACAAAGGTAAAAGTTATAGCTGAATGAAAAATAAAACTGTCAAGTTATTACAAAAAAAATATATACGACAAAGAACCTAAAAATTATAAATTTAATCTAAATAAGAGACGTGTTTACTTCCAAACATGTTCTCACTCTTCTTTTTACAGCATCAAAAACATTGGTGAGTACTCGGGAAGAGTTGTTAATCTCCTGAAATTTATTTGTAGTTCTAGCCCACAGATCTTCTAAATTTTCACAAGGGGTTTTGAAAACCGAGTTTTTAACGTGTGGCCATCAAAACAAGTCGCACTGCGTGAGATCGCAGGACCGTGGTGGCCACTTAACTGGCATATTACGAGTAATGATTCGGTCTTCGAAAAATTCTTCCACAAAATTTAAATTATCAAGAGTTGTCGCATCTCTTCATCGTCTAGTGCTTTTACAAAATTTTCTAAAATGTCATTACGGTATTACGCCGAATTGAGATCTCCTTAAAAAAATCGGTCCAGTTAGCCTCCTTTTCGATATGGCCGTCCACACCCAACTTTCTGTGAATGCAGAGGCTTTTCTATAAAGAAATGTGGATTTTCAGAACTCCACATTCTCATTTCTTGAGAATTTATATGAGCAGAGAGGTAAAACCATGCCTCGTCAGTAAAAAAGGTTTTTTCAAATGCGTTTTCCGTAATATGAAAATTCCCCTTAATATCACTGTGAAATTTCATTCGCTGCGGCTTGCCGTTTGGTAACACTTCTTGGACTGCGCTTAGGCGATCAGCGTGCATATGCAGGCCACATTTCAGGATTGCATTGCGGGTTCCGTAGGATATATTTACTTGTTGGCTTACGCCGAATAGGGGTGTGTGGGTGTTCATTAACAATTTGCTTCAATTATTCTACTTTTTGTGCAGAGCGAACTTTGGGTCTCCCACTGCCTTCCTTTCTATTCACACTTCCTGTTTCTCTAAACAAAGTCACAGATCTAGTCAAAACTTGGCGAAACTGGCCGAAATTTATGACTATGTGGGGAATTTCTGGTTGAAAATCCTGAACAGCGTCCCGTGTTGAATAAACCCAATGGCGATCAACCCTTCCACCATTTCTAAAGTAACTTTCGATCATAAAAGCTTTTTGTTCTGCCGTGATTACCACATATAATTTTCTTAAAAATAAAAACTTCAGAACTTGACAGTTCTATTTTTCATTCGCCTATACCTTTTACCCATGTTTCCTTTCAAGAGTAAAAATTCAAGACATCCGTTATTGATTCCACGGCATACTTTGAGGACGATTTTTTTTTGATCTTCCGTTACTTGCCTATAGTAAATTTATTTAAATTTTGTACTGTCATATTTAAGAAAATGCTTGCCTACAACACTAACTACCGTATAGCTTCTATAGCAGATTTTTGTGTGAGTATATTTTTAAAAATTGGATTGATTCGGCATTTACTTGGTGGAACTCCATCTTAACAAACTTGTCAAAAAGAAAAGCTAAATTGTGTAAAGTTCCACTTTATTTAAACACTTGAACTTTTTCTAATAAAAATCCGACATGTTTCGCTACACGGTAGCCTTCTCAAGAATGAGTGAATCTTAAACTAGAACTGAAGGGATAACAGATATTTACCTAAAATAAGGGTGGGTGCGGAATTTCCAAAGGTGTTATAAAAACATGTTTAACAATGGGCTGGACCCTATTCCTACATGTCCAGGGGAAACCATGATTTGACCAACTTGATAATCTACATATATTTATTTATCTCATGCGCATAACACGCATGCGCAAAATCAGCAAAAAATACTCAGATTGCCAAAAAATGTGTGATTTTTTTATCGGACTTTGTATTGTGCCTTTTCTTCACGCTACCAAATTCCGGAACATCCCATTTTCCGCTCTGTGATACTTAAAGTGTCCAGATTAGGGAAGGTGAGCCCTTATCCCCGAAACCGGAGAACGCATTCGCTGGGTATGTTGCTATGATACAGCCAGTCGCAGTATCCATACCTTGGCAACATTACCAAGGGAACGTTCTCTTAAACTCTAGAATAGAGCTGCTGTAGGTTGTCTTCTCGCAACCTTCAAGTATTACATCGATAAATTGCATATCCCTTCTTTCAGACACCCACGTAGGCTTGAAGGATACCATATTGGCAATATTTTCTCTTAATTCCCTACGGCAGCTGTTTCGGACCTGTGGTACATGTACCACCGGTGGTACATGCAATTATTCCCGGTGATACGCTGATCAAACCAAACCTAAACAAGACATAAACATCAACCAAAAACAGACAAACTAAAACCATCAAAGAAAACAACGCGATAAATTTTATATAGAAAAGAAAAAAGAAAAGATGGCAACATTAGCAATACAGATTGTGAAAAATAGGTATAATAAAAAATGTTTTATTGTTAAAATTTCATTTTATTCCTTGGTAAAAATATAAATTGTACCTACTTAAATTGTTATTATTCACAGTTACCTAGAATGACCTAGATAGGTTTTCTAATTAGGTGGTACCCAAAATTACGTTTTTGGTGATACGCCATTAAAAAAGGTTGGGAACCGCTGCCCTACGGCATATTCTAAATACCAAATGTAGCTTAAAATATAATTTAAAAATAGAATAATACTACGAAACATTAGGTGATTAATAATTTTTACAAACATTTAGTTAGTAGTGACTAATTTAGTGGTGATTAGGCTGATTATTGATTGTTAGCACCTGTTCCATCTGCAAATAAATGTCAACTTTGCTTTACGTTTGTTTATGTTCAGTCTCCTGTGGTGCCAAAGTGTCTACAAGAACCAAATGGGGCTAATTTAAATATTTAAGATATACCTAATCGCGATTATTAGACATAATGATGTTGTAATAAAATACAGTTATAGCCAAATGTTAAATCTATACTAATAAATAAATAAAACCGCGATGACACCGCCACTCTGAAAGGTAGATTTCGCAATTTATTGTATTGCTCTTTTATGCTTTTTTATTTTCATGAAAGTTTTAGCGAAAACGTTTTAGACGAAAGTTCAAGGGCTTGTTTACCCCTATCCAATGATATATTGCATGTACAGAGTGTTACAAATTCGATAGGTTAGCATTAACAAAAACACAAAATCATCCATGACAGACAGTACGGATTTCGTCACCAGCTGATCTCCTTAGCTTTGTCACGCACAACTGGAACAAGTCTCTTGAATTTCATGAATCTCAGATTGTTGCTCTCGATATTTCCAAGGCCTTTGACCAAGTATGGCATGCCGCACTCCTCAACAAACTACCTTCTTACGGTCTTCCTACCAAACTATGTAACTGGATCGGCAGCTTCCTCTCTAATCGGCGCATATCTGTTGTGGTTGACGGTCACTCATCTAACTTCCATCCTATCAATGCTGGTGTCCCCCAAGGTTCAGTCCTGGCACCAACCCTATTTCTTCTTCACATTACACATCTCTTCAACTACCAATCCCATCCACAGTTATGCTGACGATAGCACTCTTCACGCCAATATTCATTTTTCCAGACAAGTTTCGGCTCGGAAGTTGCATAACGGACGCAGATCTCTGTACCTATCCCTTTCCCAAGAACTTCAATTAATCTTAGACTGGGGTGTCAAATCCCCTACAGTTCAACGCCTCCAAAACCTAGGCATGCTCCCTCTCACGCAAAAAATCTGGCAACGCTTACCCCATCCACATGAATGGCCAAGCCCTACTAAACAACGAAACATTCGATCTCGTTGGCGTCGCTTTCGAACATGATCTCAGCTGGCACAAACACATTACTTCAATAGCCACATCGGCAGCTAAAAAGCTTGATTTTCTCTTTCGAGCCAGAAAATACTTCTCCCCTTCCAACTTATACACTCTATGTTTCCCAAGTAAGACCTAACCTAGAGTACTGCTCCCACATCTGGGGAGCGGCATCACCTTCGACACCTAAGATCCTTGATTCTATCCAAAAAAGAGCCATTCGACTTATCAATGGCCCAGTCCTCACGAGAAGACTCCCTTCTCTCGCTCATTGCCGCGCTGTAGGGGATTTATCCCTTTTCTACCGCTACTTCCACGGATTTTGCTCTGAAGAACTGGCCGGTATTATTCCTTCCTTGAATGTCTCTAACAGAACAACAAGAGGCGCGTTACGAATGCATCCCTTTACTGTCCAGCTACAAAAGCCTAGAACAGACCACTTCTCTCGCTCATTCATACCTAGGGTCTCCAGATTATGGAAAAAATTTCTTGCAGATGTTTTCTCTTCCCATCCCAACATCCAATCCTTCAAATCCCGTGTCAATAGACTACATTTCCCTTCTCTTCAGACACCCACGGTACGTTAGTACTTAGGCTTTAAGTCTACGTGGGATGTCTTAGATAAAAAACCATTGACATCTTGATAATCATTAGAGATAGAGAGTTAAATTGGAGCAAAGTAACGTAATTTGATTATCAGTTTTGTCTGATGCTCGAAATTAAAAAATATCAAATATAAATATTAAAAATTAAAAATATTTCAAATAATATTGGTGACATCCGAAATAAATCAATATTTAAGATTTCTGTTTTTATTTTTATACGACTTTGTTTATGGAGTTAGAAAAAATTGAGAAGCTTTTTCTCAAGGCACTCTTTACAATGACGGTATTAGTCTTAAATTTTATGCCTCACATAAACATACCTTCATCAGTCCTAATATTACTAAACACAGACCGAGATTGCACAAAACAGTGTTAAATCCTAATTTAGTGTTAAAAACAAAAAACAGCCAGTTTATCATAGTGGTTCGTATACAGAAACTGCCAAAATGTTTGCTCTTCAATAGGTTTGTTCTTTTGTGTTGCACCAAACTGCACTAACCTGCACCATTTTTTATTCGTGGGAGATGTCCATAAGCAAACAATAAGTGCAGATTAGTGAAGTTTGGTGCAAAACAAAAGAACGAACCTTAAAATACAGGTTATTGCCACTACAAAACCTTTGGGAATGTTAATTTTTTCATTTGTTTATAACAATTATCGCTGCCATTAAGTAATAGTTGTTATGGTAAAGGCCAAGGTTTATGACAACAAGCCATCGATTAACTCTAAAATAGCGGATCAGTTTACTTAAGGAGGGCTTACTAATTTTAGTTCGTTAATGCCACATGCTAATGACCCATCAATGTACAGGCTTTCCAGTTTACAACACTTTTGCAGGGTATCTCGGTTATCTTTAAAGATAGAGAGCTGCGGGTTTCGCAATACTGTGCTACTTTTTCGTGAAACGTATGATGCCATAAACAGAGTTTTCATAGCCCCATTCGTTTCGCAGATACAGGGCGATTTTGAAAATGTGTAATTTTCAGATAAAGATAAAAACCAAAGTTGCATTTTTTTAAAAGGGGCACTCTGTATATTTTGTTTTCATTCGATTGTTTTTTTATAGGCTTTTCAAAAATATATAATTGTTGGTATATATCTTTTGGAATAAGACAGGCCCAGGACCTCTCCAAACCATCCAAACTTCAAAAAGCTGACTTCCAAATACCGTGGCTCAATGAGACAATTTCGTTGAGTAAATGAAATTCTCGTCCATACAAAATATATAATAAAAATTAGAAACATCGATACTACTCACCATTTTAGAGCCCCTAACAAAGATTCATCTGTAAAAACAGAAGGAATGAAACTAGGAGTCAATTTTCTCTAAACAAGAGGCTTTTTCTCAACCCGCCTTTCAGAATGTCATGTCCGACAAATGACAGTTCAAAAGTCACAAACCTCAGACTGGACGGTATGACTGCCACTTCTACTTTGAGTTCATACGAGTACTCTCGCGAATTCGCGCGTTTCATTCGCTCCTGCAACCAGACCGGATGTAGATTTTGT
The DNA here is from genome assembly GCA_963971165.1 of Philopedon plagiatum. Taxonomy (NCBI): domain Eukaryota; kingdom Metazoa; phylum Arthropoda; class Insecta; order Coleoptera; family Curculionidae; genus Philopedon; species Philopedon plagiatum. Next base: position 90,203,676 of record OZ020193.1, on the reverse strand, counting down.
TAAAGAGTTGATCAGTATTGAAACAGATAAAACGATTCTACCAATAAAGGACAATGTTCGGAATTTGGGTATAATTACTGATAGTTGGATAGTTGGTTGGGTACAGAAAGCATTTAAGTATCCGATTAAAGTTGTTGTTTCATATGCGCAATTTCTTACCACGGAATTAGGAAATATCAACATATCTCTCACAAGCTAGCCGAGTCCAACTGGTTGAATATGACGGAGAGGAGAAAGCTGCATCAAGCTTATTTTTTCTATAAAATTATCTCTCTCCTACATATTTATAAAATCGGATTATTTTTCGAACGCATGTACATAATTTAAATATTAGATTTAGAGGTAATACCACATCATCGAACGGTGTTTTTTGAGCGAAGTTTCTCATACAGTAACGCTAAATTTTACAATTCACTACCGGAAACATCTAAAACCCTGTTCGTCACACTCTGTTTTTAAGACAAACTATACATAAAACTATAAACATTAAATAGTTTAATTTAGGTTTCTTTTTAGAAGAATGGGCCAACCCCTCATGCATTTTATTTTTATTAACTCTCGGAATTAAAGTGTAATTGATGAGAATAATTCCAAAGCTTGTTCGTAGTTTATATTTGATATGGCCAAATTCTCAAATTAAATAATTTTAGCTATTTTGTGGAAAACGATAAAACCTTATACATTTTTAGTTACTAAGGTCAAACAGTGTATGTTTGGGCTTAATATAGAGTTATTTTGGAATATGCAGGGTATTTGGGTTCAACAGTTCGTGGAACAACCCATCAAAGTCTTTAGAATGTCATGTTTAATGGCCACTAAATCAAAACAAATGATTTTAGGTATAGGAAAGATCACAGCAACTTACTCTGGCTTCTAAAATTTTAAAAGGAAAAAATCACGGTTTAAACAATTAAAAAAGTAGGTATTTCTTTTTGAACACCTCATGTATTCTAAAATAAATTTAAAATCCGCCCAAAGGTCCCGTAGTTAACTAAATAAAAAGAAAATTAAAAATATTTACCTTTTCCATAAATAATAATAAAAACATATAAACTAATAAAGTGATAGCCGAAGAAAAATTGGATGACATAGGTGGGCTAGCTGTAGTATTTTATTCTTCTTGAAAATATTATACTTCTCTCATGAAATTACTTTCTTATCTCACGAAACGCGTATTCTTGGTTTCAAAAAGTGTCGCGAGAAACTGTAATTCCTGCTCTGAGTTCAACATGATATGTTGCGGATATTCAATTACGCGATCTACTGAAGTATGGTATTTTATTCTTATCTATAGCATTTTTTTCTGTGTGTATCTTTTGATTAAGTTAATGTAATCAATAAATATTTTTAAAAATTTCGTTCTCTTCTTATTTCCATAATTCCTTTTGCGAGTTAAGTTGATTGTTACTGGAATATTATCGATAATGGTTTCGTCTTAACCTCTGAACTAATTCCAGAATATCGAAGTGACTACTCTGTACTGTAAGATTTGTGTTTCGGTAACTCCGGGAATAGATGATTATAGAGTTAAAAACCAATGTACAACAAATATGCATTGTAGCCTGCATCATTTCCTCGTAAGCTAGAATTCCCTGTGGTTTTTTGGAGATATGTTTATGTTTAGTTTTGATCGAGGATAATTTTTAGACACTTAATTTCTTTCTTTAAATTCATAAACAATTCATTAATTTTGTACAAAACCTGGAAGTGAAAATGTCAGTCCACCTGTTCTTGGTAAGTGGAAGCCGGATAAGTCTGCTTAACTCCTTTAACAGTTTTTTTTTCAAGAATTTACTATTTCGAGGGCGATTTTACAGAAAAATATTTGTGTTGATTAAATTGCTTATAGCCCATGTTATTTAATTTTTCGTAAAGATTTTGCGATTTAATTTTTCTTCTGGCTTCTTAGATCGCTCCACTAAATGGACGCACTAACACGTTCCGTATTTCTTCTGCATTTTTTCTTTTTTAGGACAGTACATTCTGGTTAAAATTTTAGTTTAGTTATTAGTGCTATTCATCATGCGTTGAAGAGCACAAGCCATAGGAGAAAGGTATACGTACTTAAAAACGCATTCCACACACACCAGCTTAAAAATTAACACTAAAAAAAACAGAACACTTAACACAATCGAGAAAAATACTCACAATATTAGGGGGGAAGATGGCGTTAAATATGTAGAACCTTTAACACAATATCTGGGAATAGAACTTAATGCGGATACAATAGAAGAAACTGAAATATAAAATAAGAGTAATATTATCTAACAACGCTGACTTTGCATTGGCCCATATTTAGGCTCAATAGCCATACATCTACAATTACCAAGACCTACAAAACTATCATCACACCAATTGTTTGTTATAGATGCAAGATATGGGCAATGACGGCAGGCAAAAAAAAGGTGTTTGAACTAGTGTTAATACTAGGAAAAATATTTGGACCAATTAATGAAAAAGATAGATGAAAAGCGAGATACAACGAAATATATTAACTTTTTAAAAAAGCCCCCATCTCAGAAGTTGTAAAATTTCAAAGGCTGCACTGGGCTGGGCACGTCGTGAGGATGAAAGATGGCAGTTTACCAAAACGAGCTCTTAACAGCAGAAGACCGATCGAACGACATAGAAAAAGATGGGACGACGACATCGCAGAAGATACACGAGACCGTTTGGATATTCGTGTTTTAAAAGATGTCAAAGATCAACTAACAGCGTTGGAGGCAAAAACTTAAGGCTCAATTTGGGCTGTGGAGCCATTGAAGAAGAAGTACGATACTACTTGAGTGATCATTACAGAAAGTCTCTTGGAGTTAAGCTGCTGAGACCGCTTCATTAACCTCTTCTAGAATATACGGTGTTCAGGTATTTCCAGTTCTTTGTCGCACTCTATAAGAAAGCCATTATATTTAATATCGCTGAATTAAAGGTGTCTTTGATTCTGCCTATAATAGATCAAGTTTCCTACTCAACCAGGTTATCCCTATAGGTTTTCTTTTGCTGGATATAATATATAATAAGGATTAAGCATATATTTTTTATTGCATAAATCGTTTATCATTACAAGCCCAAAAATATTATTTTGAAGAAAATTAGTATGAAATTTAATATTAGATATTTAAAATTGGCAACACTTTTTTTGCACCTCTGAAATTTAGAGCCCTTTATAATCATTTGTGCCCTATTCCAATTTTCGGCAGCTTTAAACTCAGACAACTATTATTTTCTTGTTTAAATCTGCTTATGTTAATTTTTGTAATTTAATTTTTGTCGTGAGTCATTTGCAGATGTCACCAATTTCTTTGATCTAACTTAAATTATTAATCTATTAATTATTAATTTAATAATCGATGAAAAAGAAACACTGTTCTTTAATTTTGCCCATCTGGACAATGTTGCCTCATTAATGTTTGATTTAGTGAATATATTTAATTAAACTGGTGTGTGATCATTGATGGCTATGAATAATCATAATATTTCAAAACTTGTAATTCTAAAAATATTGGATTTTGCTAATGGCTATATTAATAAACCAGTTCTTTGCATACGGGCCTTGGGTTCAGGGTGGCATCTATGGAGAGCCGTGAAATTTCTTGTTATCTAGATGTCTAGTATTTTTTGATGAAAATAATTTCGGGAAGAAATTTAATGTCAAAAAATGGATTAGGATGGTACTAAAAAGTCATTAAGTTTTCTTTTTCAAGCGAGGTCGTCGTCTCCCCTTTCCAGAGGATTTAAAGGACTGAAAATCCGTTTTCGACATTATCTGTATTTTGTGTTAACTTCACGTCAAAATAGTTTTAGGCAAAATTAAAAATTCTCTACAAAAAAGTTTATATGCGTGTTCTTGTGAGTGATAAAATTTCAAATTGAATCAAAGTTGGGTGACCCCTACTTCAATGCTCTTACCCGAAATTTAGTACCTATACTTACGGGCATATACAAATCGACCTACGTCACGCTTTTGAATTCGAATTCATATTTTTTTAAATCATTCGTCAGTTTAAATAACAAAACTGTTTTGTTCGAGAGACAGCGAGTTTTGTTTTTCATAAATATGTGATACCAGAGGTTCCCAACTTTTTCTGGACTACCACCCCCTTTAAAAGAAAAAAAATTCTAACGCCCCCTCTCCCATAATATTGATACCAAATAAACTGGTCAACAAAAAAATCGGCAAAAGCTATTTTAACTCGACTTTTCAAACTGCCATAACTTTTTAAAAACTTATCTTTTTTGAGAGCGGTTTTCGGATATCGATAGCTCGTCTTTCCCAGATTAAGTATCAAGAACTGATTTGGCAATGGAAACGGCATTTTCATGCTATACAGGGTGATTAATAAGGTAATGTAAAACTACTAAAAGTTTCGGTGTGTGCCATATTGCGAATAAATTTTTTTGGTCGTTCCGACATAGCGTGTTAGTAAGCTGATATTAATATCTCTAGACGTGTTCGCCGAAATTTCGATTAATGGTCTTTAACGGAAAATACAGGAGGAAACATAAAAAGCACACAAAATTTGGTAGCCTCATTTTTAAAAGGCTGTAGCTCGAAAACGGATTGATAGACTTTGTCGGGCTTTTTAGGTATTAAAAGCCCTTTCGTGTAGCATTTTACCTAATAAACTGTATTCTTTTTCAAGGTCAAAATGTTGGCGTTGTATAGGGGTGAACCAAAAAGTGAATGAAAATCATTGTTAAAAATGATTTTTTTTAATTTGTGAAAATTGAGCGGTATGTGTTTGTTTTCTTCCAAAACTAGGGCGTTCTGTCCAACTCTTGATTAGTTATACAGCGTGTCCAGAAACCATCTTAACAAATGGAAAACATTTTATTTTTGCCTTTACGGGAGAAAAGTTATTTTTCATAAAAAGTTCTACATTGTGAGAAAATAGCATTGCCACTCAAAAATTTGATTTAAGACATACAGGGTATCCCAAAAATTTAAAAGTCCTAATCCGCGTGAAGCTAAAAAGACACAAATCGTTATTTAAAAGTAAACTGCCACTGTAAATGTACTAGAGGTAACTTTTATGTTAGCGAATTAGGTTTGGAACATACAGGAGGTCCCAAAAATAAAATTTATTTTTTATTATTGACTTTACAAAAAAAATATCGTCATAAAAAGTCTACATTGTGAAAAAGATCATGATTAATCAAAAACTTTATGTAGGACAATACAGAGTGGCTTAAAAAGCTGAAATTCTCAATTTACGTAAAGTTAAGGAGACACCAAATCTTTACTTAAAGATAAACTGTATGGAAAAGGACGAAGGTTACGTGGAGGTGTAAATTTATTTAGTTATTTAGTCATGTTTAGTTATTTAATATGTTTTTTACCCTAATATTTCATTTGTTACTAAAATTGTATTAAATACAAGTAAACCTTCAATCACCCTGTACGTCTCATTTTAAGTATAAGTGCTTACTTATCACTTAATTAGTAACCTTGCACAAATACCATACTGGTTGAATTAAAATTTAGCTTACCCTTGTTTTAAGGCCAGTTCAGAGTTTTAAATTTTTTAGCCACCCTATATGTCCTAGATCAAATTTTTGAATCATCATGCTCTTTTTTCACAATGTAGAACATTTTATAAAGATATAGGTACTTTTTTGTAAAGTCGATAATAAAAACATTTTTATTTTTGGGACCTCCTGTATATTTCAAACCTAATTTACTAACATAAGAAGTTAACACTAGTACATTTACAGTGGCAGTTTGCCTTTAAATAACGATTTTGTGTCTTTTTAGCTTCAAATGGATTAGGACTTTTACATTTTTGAGCCACCCTGTATGTCTTAGATCAAATTTTTGAATGGCTATGCTATTTTCTCACGATGCAGAACTTTTTATGAAGGATTACCTTTTTCGTAAAGTTAAAAATAAAAAAGTTCCGCATTTGTTAAGATGGTTTCTGGACACGCTGTATAACTAATCCAAAGTTAGACAAAACGCCCTATTTCTGAAAGGAAAAACACGCATACTGCTCAATTTGTACAAATTAAAAGAAAATTTATTTTTAACAATACTTTTCATTTACTTTTTAGTTCACCCCTATACAACGCAAACATTTTGACATTGAACAAAAAACAGTTTATTAGGTAAAACTCTGCAGAAAAAGGGCTTTCAATTCCCAAAAAGCCCGACAAAGTCTATTAATCCGTTTTCCAATTACAGCGTTTTAAAAATGATGCTACCAAAATTTGTGTGCTTTTTCTGTTTCCTCCTGTATTTTTCGCCAGAGACCATTAATCGAAATTTCGGCGAACACGTCTGGAGATATTGATATCAGCTTACTAGCGTGCTATGTCCAAACGATCAAAAAAATTTATTGGCGACATGGCACACACCTAAACTTTTAGTAGTTTTGCATTAACTTATTAATTACCCTGTATAGCATGAAAATGTCGCTTCCATTGCAAAATCACTTCTTGTTGCTTAATTTGGGAAAGACGAGCTGTCGATATCCGAAAACCGATCTCAAAAAAGTTAAGTTTTTTAAAAAATTATAGCAGTTTGAAAAGTCGAGTAAAATTCGCTTTTGCCGATTTTTTTGTTGACCAGTTTATTAAAATATTGTTACACATTATGTATATTTTATCTATCTGTCTATTAAGAATCACAAAGTAGAAATTAAAAAGACCATCAAATTGTATATTAAGAATTTAAAAATTAACACAAAAACAGTAATAAAAAAATTAATGAGATGGTTGAGGCTGATGGAGATTTATCAATTTGTTAATGTCGGGTTCCAGTTTTGTCAACACCAGTCGCAAATTGCCATGCTCATCTGCAGTCTGTTCCTTTTTTTTTAAAGTAAGTTTGAGACTGCACTGAATCCACGCTGAGCCAAATACGATGAAGGAAATGCATTTATAAATTTCTGTACTATTTCCCACAATCCAGGGTAGAGTGTTGGTATTGATTTTTGAAGCCAGAACTCTTGGTATCCATTTCTAAATTTTACTTTTAGTTCTTCGTTGGTTATGAGTTCTACGAGTTCCTCTTCTAAATTTGATGACTCTGCTGTATCTGCATTTGCGCATAAAACCTAACTCTGTATATTTATATCTTAAATATCTTGCAATCGCTCCTTAAAAGCAGCAGAAGAACGTCCAAGTGTTGACAATAAGTAAGTAAATCTTCCTGTTTTGCTGATAACGTGTGAAAGTGGCTGTACCCATCTCTACCTAAATTTCGTTTGAACAGAAGAAGTTTCCCCACAAAAGCAGCTGTAACGTTTTCTATTTTAATTAAAATCACCTTGCAATTGTAAATTTACTTCTTTAAGTATTTTAAACATGTCTGTCAAGCGATGCCATTTTTGGATGTAATCAGGTTTACGCGCAGTTTTTCGTCTGTTTTCAGGGAAATCTAGTAGTGAGTCAAATAGATTATAAAAAGGATTCAGACAAGTACCTTTTGACAGCCAACGAACTTCTGTGTACAGCAGCAAGCCATATTAATCTTCATCATTTTCACTACCAGTTGGCTAAATAGTCTGTCACTCAATGAATTGCTTCCTATCTTACTGACTGCTCTAATAACGCAATCGAGCGACGTATGCAGGCGTTCATTCCGATTTTTGCAACCAAATGCTGACGATAAATAACACAATGTACAAACTAGTACATTTGGTTCTGTTTCTTTCAAATGCGCTATGAACCCCTTATGAATCCCGTCATTGCTGGAGCACCATCAGTACCAGCTGATAAAATATTACGAAAAGGAATTTCTTCCTCTTGAAAAAACTTGTTCATGGTATTAAATATCGATTCTCCCTCTGTATCGGTTTCCAATTTTTTAGCAAATAATAACTCTTGACAGTTTTTTCTTCTATTATAAACCGTACGTCTTCAAGTAATCGCATAATGATATTTCAACGCTTTTAGCCATTTCATCTATTCTTCTTTGCACTGAATTATTCTCAGAGGTATTTTCCCGCTGATGGTGTCTCATGATGAAGAACAGTTTTTAGTACTTCTTTGACTGCCGGCAAGATTAATTCCTCGCCAATTGTGTGTAATTTTCCCGCTTCTGCGATTAACAATGAAATATTATATGAAGCTTGTAGTCCATCATCTTCTTGTTTAGAAAAGGACGAGAAAAGGTTTGATTATAGTTGGGTTTAAATATTCATTTTCCAGTCGTTGAAAATAGGATAATTCTTGGTCCTTTTTATCAGCATGCATTTTATTTAAACGTTCATTTGGAAAAAACTTTTTGGCAAATTAAACACATAGGTAATGATTGGTTCGGAGAGTAGAATATATAGAAAAGAGAATTTTCTATATTTTTATATATGAAAAAACCTCCTTATATTATCGTACAGTGGTGCACTTGTACTGTCGAAGAAATTCGACGTTATTTTACTTATTATGTTAGCGACCAAAAGTTTTGAAGCAACATACGTAAAAGTAGTTTGGCGCGAGCCGCTACATTTTACTCAGCCTTTTCGAACGTTTTGGATAAAAGGTTCCTTATTGATTCTGGTCAAAGTGTGGTCTGTTCGTCAGCCACTCTGGGTGTGAGCCTGCCTGATGAAGGGTAAGGGACCAGAAATCGCGATAACAGGCGGACACCCAGACCAGAATCAAAACGAATAGTCCTATTTTATTTGTCATTTTACGGTCTTGTATTTTACACTAGCGAAAGAAATAATGCTCTTGCATTTACCGACATTAATTAAATATATCGGGCGAAGAAAATTCCCCATTTTCTATATATTAATATATAGAAAAACCTCCATATATATATATATATATATATATATATATATATATATATATATATATATATATATATATATATATATATATATATATATATATATATATATATATATATATATATATATATATATATATATATATATATATATATATATATATATATATATATATATATATATATATATATATATATATATATATATATATATATATATATATATATATATATATATATATATATATATATATATATATATATTTTATTTTCACTCACTTACAATGTAGATCCTATACTAGTCAACTGATCCGTCAATACTGTTAAAAATAATCTAAACTACAATAGTACAATTAAAAAGGCATTTAAAATACCCCAAACAATTATTACAGAACACATAGTAAAGTTCAAATTAAATTACATAGATACAGTACAAAAAATATACAAGAATAAAGATGTAAGGAGAAATCATGTCACCAGTCACACTCAAAAATTCCTACTACAAATTTGAAAAATTTATATATATATATATATATATATATATATATATATATATATATATATATATATATATATATATAACGACTGTTGATTTTCTTGGGGTAGCGGTCTCGGGACGAAGTAAAACTCTTTTTTCACAAACGCCAAGCTTTCGGAAATTTATTTTTTCCTTTTTCAAGGCTACAATAATGGAAATTATTACATGATAGCTTATATGTATGGTTTTCTTTTTATTAAAAAAACATAAAAAGAAAAACGGAATATGTTACTTATAAAAAGGATCAGGAAGTTATGGTCAATTTCAATTTACCTACGTGCAAATTGAGTAATACTCTGGTGATATGTTTGTTTAATAAGTAAGGCATCATTAGTTACATTTTTAGTTAAATTTTGAGCTTGATTTCTTAAAAGTATTAAAAATTAAAAGAACAAGGGAAAACATTTGTCAACCTGACAACATATTTGCATATACTGCTGGTTCTTATTAGTAGGTGAATTCTTTCTGACATTTTTTTTTTGCTGGTTGTTGTAATAAACTGCTAACAATTTGGGTCAATTTTCATGATCTAGCTATCTTTACTTTAGAAATTACTATGAATTCAGATTCATTTTCATCACTATAAGATTTTAGTTATATGGTTATATTGGTGTTATTGGTTAGAGAACTTTTTATAATCTAATATATGGTGAAAATAGCAAAAGAAAGAAAAAACATAAGGCCTAAGAAGAACGGCTAGAAGAGAAACTAGAAAAATGTCAAGTGGTTAAAGAACTCGTGGATTGTGTATTGGTTATATTGTTTTTATTGAGTAAGGTTGAGAAAAGGTATGAATAAATTACACTTAGGTTATCTATGTCTTTCCTCTTGTTTATGCAGTTGTTATCAAGGTAAATCTCAACCATTTCTAGATAGTTTCTTTTTTTATAGTTTTTCTCTGCGATCAGAACTTTTACATTTGGGAAATCAATGTTGTGGTTAGTTGTATTGACATGTTCTGATAAGGCACATGTGTTTTTTTGCAGTCTACAGTCACTTTTGTGTCTAGTGATCCTATCTTTTAGTACAGTGGAGGTTTGCCCTATATAGTTCTTGTCACAGTCTAAACACTTAATGCTATATACTACATTCGACTTTTTTGAAGATTCGTCAATATCTTTTAGCTTGGAAAAAGTATTTTGTATTTTTAAAATGTGTTTGCCACAAATTTTGATTCCTATCTGTTTTGTGAGAATTTTTTCTAATTTATGAGTTAATTCCTGACAGTATGGTAAAGAAAAGTAATGTTGTGGTTGGTTTTCAGGTAGAAAGGCACTGATATCTGGTGATAAAAGTTGTGGAGAGCTATTGTTTAGAAAGCCTGAGATTTCTGGAGATATAGTAAATCCCTCATTGTCACTAATTATGTTGTTGTGTGAGGTATTAAAATTCTGATTGTTAATTCAATTATGTAAGAATTTATTTAAGAAAGATTTCGGGTATGAATTGTTACTTAAAATAATGTATAGTTTTTTTAAATTTTTTTCAATTAATGAGGGGTGACAAATTTTGTGAATCCTATTCTTTAGCGCCAAAACTAAATTGATTTTTATTTTTTGGGTGTGGTAGGAAAAGAAAGTTAATATATCTACCAGAGTAGGTTGGCTTTGTGTACCAATCCAAAATGATAGTGTTGTTTTCAGTTCTAATTAGTTTAGTGTCTAAAAAGGGAACACTGTTTTCTTTTTCAGTCTCTATTGTAAATTGAATTTTGGAGTCGTAATTATTGAAGATGTGTAAAATCTCATAGGTTCCGTCCTTAGGAACAGCGGTAATTATATCATCAACATATTTTTTTATAAAAGGTAGTTGGAAGCTAAGTTTAGGAATGCATTCACTCAACAAGTCGTCCATAACATATTGGGAAACTATTGGTGAAATTGTAGCCCCCAAAATACTTTTTCCAAGCTAAAAGATATTGACGAAACTTCAAAAAAGTCGAATGTAGTATATAGCCTTAAGTGTTTAGACTGTGACAAGAACTATATAGGGCAAACCTCCACTGTACTAAAAGATAGGATCACTAGACACAAAAGTGACTGTAGACTGCAAAAAAACACATGTGCCTTATCAGAACATGTCAATACAACTAACCACAACATTGATTTCCCAAATGTAAAAGTTCTGATCGCAGAGAAAAACTATAAAAAAAGAAACTATCTAGAAATGGTTGAGATTTACCTTGATAACAACTGCATAAACAAGAGGAAAGACATAGATAACCTAAGTGTAATTTATTCATACCTTTTCTCAACCTTACTCAATAAAAACAATATAACCAATACGCAATCCACGAGTTCTTTAACCACTTGACATTTTTCTAGTTTCTCTTCTAGCCGTTCTTCTTAGGCCTTATGTTTTTTCTTTCTTTTGCTATTTTCACCATATATTAGATTATAAAAAGTTCTCTAACCAATAACACCAATATAACCATATAACTAAAATCTTATAGTGATGAAAATGAATCTGAATTCATAGTAATTTCTAAAGTAAAGATAGCTAGATCATGAAAATTGACCCAAATTGTTAGCAGTTTATTACAACAACCAGCAAAAAAAAAAATGTCAGAAAGAATTCACCTACTAATAAGAACCAGCAGTATATGCAAATATGTTGTCAGGTTGACAAATGTTTTCCCTTGCTCTTTTAATTTTTAATACTTTTAAGAAATCAAGCTCAAAATTTAACTAAAAATGTAACTAATGATGCCTTACTTATTAAACAAACATATCACCAGAGTATTACTCAATTTGCACGTAAGTAAATTGAAATTGACCATAACTTCCTGATCCTTTTTATAAGTAACATATTCCGTTTTTCTTTTTATGTTTTTTTAATAAAAAGAAAACCATCCATATAAGCTATCATGTAATAATTTCCATTATTGTAGCCTTGAAAAAGGAAAAAATAAATTTCCGAAAGCTTGGCGTTTGTGAAAAAAGAGTTTTACTTCGTCCCGAGACCGCCACCCCAAGAAAATCAACAGTCGTTCTATTCAACTGTCGGTCAAGACTACCCTTCCAAGTATATATATATATATATATATATATATATATATATATATATATATATATATATATATATATATATATATATATATATATATATATATATATATCTATATATATATATATATATATATATATATATATATATATATATATATATATATATATATATATATATATATATATATATATATAAATTTTTAAAATTTGTAGTAGGAATTTTTGAGTGTGACTGGTGACATGATTTCTCCTTACATCTTTATTCTTGTATATTTTTTGTACTGTATCTATGTGATTTAATTTGAACTTTACTATGTGTTCTGTAATAATTGTTTGGGGTATTTTAAATGCCTTTTTAATTGTACTATTGTAGTTTAGATTATTTTTAACAGTATTGACGGATCAGTTGACTAGTATAGGATCTACATTGTAAGTGAGTGAAAATAAAATAAATAAATGTCACTGGTACAAGCGTATACAAATTATAATTATTACTATTTCCAAAACGCTGGATTTTATTTTTTGTTCAGGTTTCTATAAAGCCAGAAATTTCGTTAAATTAAGTCAGTGGCGTTCCCAAAAATAGTTTAGGGTAGTCAAAACGTACACGACCTGGAAACGTTAGTTCCCTGAATCTTGTGACGATGCATTCTAGGATGTTTGTTTATAATATCTTTTGCTTAATTTTGTCTATAGAATCTATAGCCCAAAGTTTTACCAAGTTTCTAAAACACCCTGTGTAAACGGAGTCAAATATCACCTACCTATTTTTCTTTTTAATAAAGCTTTATGATTTTTTCTTAATAATTTAAACCACTGTTGTGTTGGTGTTGAATTTAACAGCCCATTCAATTACAACTTAAACCATTAACAACTCCACCTACTTATGTAAAAAACTATATAATAAAAATACAATCTTAATTTTTTTGTCTCGTGAGGTGTTTATTCGTAGTTCAACCATGGGTTGTTCGAAACCTATTCTTTTTATTTTAGTGAATCTGTTTTTAGCGTTAGCTGCCTCAAAAAAAGCAACAGAGCATTCTAAAAATGGTGAGTACACTAAATCCCTTCTTATCCAAGACAACAAAGCTTCCTTGTACCTAAGATACTAAGAAGTCAGTTTTGTAAAATACTTCAACATTCACAATCGGTGAATGTTCAGTTTATGTTGGATTTAAAAATACTTTATTGTCTTATTTTGTTTTCACACAACATTGTGTTCCAGCTGTGCACGGGAATTATTTTAACAATATCTCATGGTAATAGATTATAAATAAAATGTGTTTTTCTTGGAACCAAATTCTACGAAATGGTTTAAATTGACCATAAAAACTACAATCAAAACGATAATAAAAAATAACTAATGTTCCTTTATGTCCCATCACAGCTAGAAACACTGGGCCCGGAAAATTTCCTTACCCTCGTCAAATCATCGATTTTCTAACAGGACCTAGCCTGTAGATATATCAGCCTAAAATATCGTAGATAAACAGTACAAGTTCTGCTATAAAGTAGACAATACCCAAGCAATCCTCGAAAAATTCCACTTTATTCTATTTTATGTGGTGAGAATGCCTAAATTACTTAGGTGTCTGATGGGACCTTTTGCTGTTTAAGGATCTATGGAAAGCCAATTTATTTAAGAAAGGCCAAACATTTTTCGGGTTATCCGTTTTATATTTTGGGTCCATAATAATTATTGCAGATACAAGATAGCTTATTTATCCTCTATTCAGCACTATCTGCACTCTGGTTAGTTTCTTAATCCGATGCAAGTGAGACGTGTATACCGTTGGAATCATTGTGATCACATTTTCAGGAAAGTTTTGCGTATCTTAAGGTTGATTCCCTTATGAGACACTTGGATTGTTTCACACTAGGAGTTCAGTCTCTGACGAGCTGTTCGTTCATAATTTAGGTCCCTTGCATTACACCAGTACTAAATGGGATTCCCAAAATGGGTTCAGGTCCTGTAGGGCCTACAACAGCGTTGATCTTGCTAATTTATCGTAATGTATCCTAGTGTGGTCAAGTATCCAGACGACGAATGTATTAGGGTTAAGTGTGCCAACATATTTTTGCACTCGTTCATTAGTTGAGAGCTTACCCTGGCTTTTTCAAGTCCACTAGCGGCTTTACTGTCAGGAATAAATGTTTTTTTTTCGTTGGGCCTACTTAAATTATTTCCCGTCCACACATGAGGTTGGAAAATAATTTCTCTGGCATAATTTCGGCCTGAAATACAGAGGCGTATTTGAGCAAGAACACTGAAAGTTTTATCCCTACCTTGCCCTTATTATTTCCATTGTAACCATCTGTACACTTGATAATTCGCTCTTCAAAATGGCCATCACCCAACTTCCAGTTAGCTGACTCTAACAAATTTTTGGCCCATTTTCCCCTAAATCATTGTACCAAAATCCATGTTAATTCGTTCAGCTCTTACGGCGCAATTTCCACCACATATATACACACCTTCTCACCCATATTGAAACGGCCCGTACCCGGGTCGTTATATCTGGGAAATTTTGCAAGATCTCTATAAAGAAAAATGAATATTCTAAACTATAAAATTCTAATATGCATTCATAAAAACCTCTGTTTTAAAATAGTCTAAAAACGTCTAAAACGGTAAAAGTGAGCATAAAAAGGTCTGCCAGGCCAAATTCTTGAGATTACATAAAACCAGATGGCCCAGCCAAGCTGTGCATCAACCAGCGACGCTGCATCCCCCGCAGAGGGAGGAAGCACGAATGCAGGAATAAGAATAGACTCTCAACTGTCTTGGAGTATCCACATTGACCGTAACGTCCTGCAAAGGTTAGCCCGTCACTCATTCGTGTTGTGGCGACTGAGATCATTTGTAAACAGAAGTGTACTTCCGTCATATTATTACGCCTGTAAACTCAACTCTGTCGTATGGGGTGGTGTGTTGGGGCAATTGTAAGCAAATTAATGAGGTCTTAATCTTACAAAAAAAAATAATAAGAACAATAATGTTTAAAAAAATGAGATTCTCATGTCGCCAACTGTTCAGGGATCTTAGAATTCTAACTGTAACAGCAATATATGTACATACTGCAATGTGCTTTATACGTTAAGGATAACATACAGACTTTCAAACGGGCAGGTGATATGCCCCATCAACATTCTTTGAGAACCTTGGACGCTCTCAGATTGCCTTGTCATCGCCTCTGCCGTACGGCAGATAGCAGTTATGTAACGCCGATTAAGATATACAATCATTTGCCTAGTAAAATTAAAGAAATCAATAACAGAAACATCTTTAAAAATAAAATAAAACAAATGTTGTTACAAAATAGCTTTTATTCTCTTCAAGAATTTTTTGACGTGAAATTCTAAGGAAAATTATTGTGTACTTGTCTTTAGTGTGTGACTGAGGGAATGTATGGTTGTACTGTGAGGGTGAAACTGCGTAAACGGCCGAGGGAGATAATAGCTTGAATGTAAGTGTGAATGAGTTTGTTTAGAGTTTAGGAATTTTAAAACCGACGAACCATATGTCATTTTTTATGATCAATTTGTGAATGAATAAATAAATAAATAAATACATAAGCGCTCGACGCGTCCGCAGAAAGGCATTCGCCTTCAGATTCACATTCGATTCGCATTCAGAAATCAGATAGCACTCAAATTTTTCTCTTTTTAAAAGTTAAGTCGCGACAATGGGGGTGGGGTTCTCCTGTTAGTAATTTTTCTGTGTTGAAAAACTGCCAGTAAGTAATTTGCTCTTTGTCGAAAGTACAGGTACGTTAATTTGTTGTGTGTATTATTAAGCAAGTAGTAAAATTGAATTTCTTCTTACTTATTGAAGTGCCTAGTACGCCGATTTCAGCTGACGATGAACACGCCGAGGCTGATCTAGCTGGTGGGTCGGTATTTTGGTAACGAAATTAAATCCATGAAACTGCTTTAAAAGAATAATTCATCTCATTAATAATTCTATAAGAAATTGGATTCGTTTTACTTATTGCAGCGCCTAGTACGCCGATTTCAGCTGCCGATGAACACGCCGAGGCTCATCTAACTGGTCGGTCGGTATCTTCGGTAACGAAATTAAATCCTTTACTATAATTTTATGTAATATATTAAGTGAATCCAAATACTGGCAGTCGTACATCACAGTTTAATCTTATAAACAATATAAAGTAATCTGTTTACATTAAACTAAATCTTAAAACTGGAGCAACATTTGGGGGAGAACTTAAAATGAAAGTATAAAATAAGATTATCAAATATTATTTTACATAAATTATGACTGGAAGAGAGACCTAATTTCTAACGGTGCCAAATGATGGTGTCAATAAACTTTTGCTTTCGAGATTTGAGTCAGGATGGTAGGGCAAGTGCACAAGCACCTTTCTTGTAAATACAGATGGCCAGTTTGTCTTCCGGGGTTTATTTGGCGTAATAAAGAAAAAGTAAAGGTCAGTAAACCGACAGGGTAGATAAAAGTAAAAAGGGTATTTTATTAAATTAAACCTAATCTGAGTTAGTAAAGAGAAATGAAAAAGGGGGTTTAATAAGTTAAAGGTAATCTGCATTAGTAACGAGAAATCTTAAAAAGGATTGGGTTGGAGTAAATATGAATAATCGCGGTTGACCAACGTATTATCAAGATTGGCAATGATAAAATAAAGTGTGGGTCTAGGTATTGACATGATGCTACCTGTAGAACGTTAACAGATAATAGAACGGTGTGATGGGTTTTCTTAGGAACGGGTTATAACCGACGATGGTGCGCTGTCGAGGTTTTCGGTTCCTAAGCAATAAGGAAACAACATCCGCTCGAGAAGAAAAGTGACACATGCGTATGGGCGGATGGACTCCTAACTTTGCACCTTTATAGGTTATACGTTGAGGTGTCCGATATTTTGTTTGGGTATTGTTCTGATTGTAATCGGCTAATTACAGTAAATTAATTTAACAGTGGGGTTCCACTGTACAGGTTTTCGGCTCCTCACGGACTGTCCAACAGCGGGTTCCGCTGAAGGGCTTTCCACCCTACGTAGTAGCATTATGCCAAGCTCGTACGTCATTTGGGGTGATACTGAGTGTTAAAAGGTATTCAAAGAGTAAATGAAAATTATACGTACACGTCAGAAGGGGCGATACCAATGATAAAATGCAGATTATCCGGGTTATGTAAGCGAAAGGGTCCTATATAAAAAGGGACGCAGTAATAAAGTGCATGCAGAGGTTCGCTGCAGATGCACAGTAGCAAGTATAAGGGTTTAGGTAAAGAAATACGTAAAGAAACACCACACGTGTCCATCAGTGTCGCAGACATTAGATGTGTAAACCATGAATGGGAAGAGCGCAGCCAAGAAAATCGCCGGTAAAATGTAGTCAAGAAACTCCTCTGTAGTTTCGCAGACATAAACAGGTGACAAAAGTGAAAAGGGGTACAAATTACGGGAGACAGACAAAGGCATGTGTAAATAGATTGAATTGTAAATTGTTATCAATATTTTATTGATATTTTGAATGTGAAATTGATAAATAACTGGTGTACAAATAAATAAATGATAAAAACAGGTTGATTCTTTGATTTCTTCTCTCTACAATGCGACAGATTAACAAGGGGAAAATATAATTAAATACTACCAAAATCTGATATTAAATTTACTGTTGTACCAAATTTTAAAAGAACCTGAAATAAACACAACGTAGGAAAATAAGGTAATGCATCCAGACGATTACAGCCAACTGACTGACTTTGTCACGTGATGAATAGACTGGGGGTTGAGCAGTTACAATATCAACACACACACACACACACCTACGCACACCTAAACATCACTCCGAAAATAGCTAAAACGGCTTCAGAACACCTTAAAACGTCAAAAAGCTTATATAGAAAAAAATGGCTGTAGATTGTTTTCGGAAATTACAAAGATTATTTATCATACAAAAAAAAAGAAAAATCTATGGTGTTTTTAAGTTTCGGCACCAACAAACAGATCAAGGGAAACTAGACACCATGTTTTTCATGATCTATGGACTCAAAACGTGAAGATCATTTTTTCACAAATACAATACCTAGTGTCTGTAGCGATGGAAGTAAAAAATTAAAATTAAAATATGGGGTATTCTTTTATTAACTATTTAATTGCATTTCCGAAGATTTTATTAGTTTCTCAAAATTAAAAAAAATCTGCAAAGGTCTTTGCACGGAACTTCCTTCGCGAAAGTGTAATAAAATTTGAAAATGCATACTATTTCGCCTCTCGCTAAAAGTAAAAAATAATCTATATTAGCTAGTCAGTTCTGACAACTTAAATTGTGATAATTATTGTATTTAGGTAGGAATATAGTAATTAAATACATTAATAGAAAAACCAGGAAAACAGATTGTCCACCCTGTATAAAAATTTATTTTCGACATTATCGCTCAGTATAAAATACTATTTCTTTTAAGCTAAGGTTCTAGAGCTGTAGCAAAATTTATCATTTTTTTAATTTTTTTTATCCTCTGTTGTATAATTATTAATCTAAGCTGTAACTGAAAGTTTTAGGTACTTCCAAACACCTTTTTTAAGAGCAGCCAAGTAATCTAAATACAAGCAGTAAATAATTCATATTTTTCTCAGATAATAGTGCTTCCCTTGGAACAAAAAACGACAACGTTTATTTTTTTAAGCGATCCACTGTGTATTTAAGAATCAAGTGCCTCCCTTTATATCAATGGTAAAAACCTTAACCATACATTCCATTTTTAAGAGAAACATAGGGTTAAACTTTTAACCCATGCTTGGCTCAGTTGTATTAGAAGTAAAGTGTTAACATTTCGCATAGGTAAATGGTCTCAAGATTATTGTTAAAATGCCCAAAAAGTTCCAAAAATACCTGAAAATGCAAAAATTGTGACAATAAAGTTGTAAGTGTCAGAAAATGTATGTTACCGTCACTTTATACCCAAAGGCAAAAAATAGTAAGGTAAATGCACCGTCTCAAACCCCTTAAGGAGGAAACCAAACTTTATATGCTCACAGATATAAGTACAATAATATAAATAAATATTGTTTACTTTTCAAAAAATAATAGACACTCATGGACAAAAATTGCATATTGTAATTTAGGTGTTTATAGATTTTTCTGTTAACACTTTTGTGATTTTTATTGTTAAGAGTCCTACATTGGACCATTTGACGCTTTACCACAGATTTGTGGAGGAATCAATGTAATAACCTGTTTTTGGTTATAACATTTAATTGGAAACAGCAACAATAACCACAAAGTAACATTACTTTAGGGCAACATAGTTAGAATTTAGTACTTAATATTTACTCCTCTAACTCAGCTATAGTTTGCATCCTCCTAGACATGCTCGACAATAACTTTTTGGTGAATTTTTGTAGAATTCGATTCCATTCTTTCTGTGCCGAAATTCTTAATTATGCAATTGAGTTAGGAGCTGTATTTCGAGCTCGTATAGGTCGTTCTGGCTGTCTCATAGATGTTTTATGGGATTTGCAACAGAACTGTTTGGTGGTTACTCTAGCATCTCAATCCCGACATCCCCAAAGTACTGAATCATTGTTCTTGCGGCATTATCATGCATTAACACAAAGTTATCGTACCCAATAAAGTCGCTATAAGGTACAACATGTTCCTCAAGAATATTGCGTTTGTACCAGTCAGCATTTATTCATAAATTCACCTCAGCGAGCTCCGTGCTACTTTCCCAACTAATGTCACCCCATAGCAAAATGAAACCGCCACCAAAGCTAAGGTTTGGTGCAAGATTACATTCTGCGAAACATTTACCAGACCTTATATATACTCGACTACGTTTCCTTATGTATACTCGACTACGCTTCCATAATTGTATTCTTGTTTGGTATTAAAGAGAGCTTTTTTCCATTAGTGCTCACTCCAGTTAGCATGGGCTCTTGCAAATTTTCATCGTTTGGTTTTGTGACCCGGAGGAAGCCGAGGAACTCTGGCAGGGCGTTTTGGATTTACACCGACCTCTCTTAGGCCTTATTACCATTTTAACACTACGTTGCCTTGTTTTGTAATCAGTAATTCATTTTCCTGATGCGGAGCTATAAGTATGCGATTTCGCAAACATTGAATTGTCAAATATTGGTCATCTCTTGACGTTGTACATCTTTTACGTCCTTGGCCGCCTTATTTATTCTTTACTCTCACTGTATCGTTTTGCCATACGAGGAACAGTCGATTGATAAACATGCAATATCTTCTTGTCTGTTAGCTGAAGTAACAGGAAGTAACTCGCTTATATGTGGCATATTCTCACTAACCGAAACTACAGAATCAAGAAATAAATCGCCCGAAATCTCCTTCTGATAACACCAAAAAAAAAAGAACAGTGCAACTCTATGCTACGCTTGTAATTTTTTAGGTTACTGTGTATTCAGTTATTAAAGCTATATCTAAACATTATTTTAACTGTAACCAATTGCAATTTACCTCTCTGATCTGAAGCGTTGGGAGAGTGAGCCGAAGCTCTACGGCACTTAGGCCTCATTAGACCCATTGGGCACCCGTCCGAAATAGGAGACTTCCTCTCAGCGCGTCAAGCAGCCTACTGATTTAAAGTAGTTGATGACATCACCGGGAGGTGCCTCTCTGATGTTGATTAAGGTGGTCCAATACTCGCCGAACACGGATTTCCTTAAGGGTGAAAATGTCGGGCAGTCACAAAGAATACGCTCTACAGTTTCATCCCATACTTTTTTAAAAAGTTCATGGGAGTGATTTTTAATTAGGTTCGCTACCACCGACGTCGCTATGTCAGTGGATCAGCCAGGCCCGAGCATATTTAGGGCGGCCGCTCCCCTGGCTAAGGAGTCTCCAATGCGCTTTCCTGTTGATGTGTCGTGCCCTTTCCTCCACCTCAGAGTGACCACATTATGATAGGAAGCTTCTACAGGGGCTCGGTGACATTCTAATAATGTGCCTGATATGATACGTGGTCTGTCCAGGGCCAGAAATGCTTGCCTACTGTCCATGAGGAAGTGCACATTTTGTCTAGTAATATTCTTACTGGTTATTTCTCTTGCTGCTATACCTGTGAGTTATGTTTGAACTGGACTTGCATCTTTACCTATAGCCCATTTTATGTTCAGGCTCAGGGCTCTGGAGTATATTCCACATCCTGAGCCCTTTTTGGTTTTGGAACCGTCAGTGTAGATGTGTATAACACCTGCCGTTGCGGTATCTTGTGTGTGTTTAGTAATTATCCTGTAATGTTTCTTGAAGACGAATCTCGGTGCAATAGCGTCGATGCTCGCTTGCAACAATGGAAGCGCATTTAACGCATCGTTCCACAAGCGGCGTTTCATCGCACCGGAACCCGCTCCTGGTTCGATGCCAACCGTGCGAAGTCGTATCATAATCATCAACGCAACCTCCTTAATGTGAATATTAAGGGGGTGGATGAGATTAAGGATCACTTCCATAGCTCTAGATGGTGTAGTTTTCATGGCTCCAGTAACATTGAGACATTCTATTCTCTGGATTTGATCTACCTTTCGTGAGGCTGTCGCTTGGAGGACTTTTGGTCCCCAGGCTATTGCTCCGTATGCTAGCATAGGTCTTATGATGGTCGTGTAAGTCCATGCGATAACTCTGGGGAATAAACCCCAGGTTCAGCCCACGGTCCGATGGCATTGTTCGTCATGCGTTACGGCATGCTTTCTTTACTCTGTTTAGCAAGTGAGAGTCCCATGTTAGCCTGCTATCAAAGATGACTCCAAGATATTTCACCTCTGTAGAGAAGCTTAGTTTAGTTTTCAGAAGCTTCAGTGCTTTTGGGTCCGTTAACTTCCTTTTCTTTGTGAAGAGGACCATCTCCGTCTTTCTGGGATTTACAGACAAGGAATGATCTTTGCACCACTTTTCTATGGTTTTAAGGGCAACCTGCATCCTTTCGCAGAGTGTGCTCTCAAATCTACCTGTTAGCAGAATGACTAAGTCATCTGCGTAAGCAAGGGTGTAGATGTTGTCATTGTTTAGGCGGCTAATCAGGGTGTCAAGAACAATATTCCACAATAGCGGCGATATCACTCCTACCTGTGGACACCCTTTCATGACCGTGTCTTGTACCATGACACCGTCTACACCGATTTTTATTGCTCTTTTTGAGAGCATGTTGAATATCCATCCGTTCACCGTCTTGAGACGGTGAACGGTGAATAATAATTCACTTAGAAATTTTGTTCCACCCTACATTTTGTTTGATATGTCCTAGAGTTTAGAAGTTACTTAGCAAAATTTCCATGCATGCTTAAAAGGGAAGACTGGCTAGAGCTTGAGTTGCAGCGGAAAGAGAATCGGATATTTTGGGAATGGTAGTTTTGTCGAAGGCACCTTCTATGTCTATGAATACTCCCAGGGTGGATTCTTTAGTATCCAGAGATCTCTCTATACGGCCCGCGACAGTGTGGAGAGCTGTATCCGTAGATCTGCCTGGTGTGTACCCATTCTGATTGGGATGGAGTGGTTTGTCGATAAGCACCGTATCCCTAATGTATCTTTCGCAAAGCCTTTCTAAGGTTTTTAAGCAAAAAAAAATGTTTGTCGAAAAATTAATACATTTTTTAGGTATTTTTTAGCTTTTGTTGCATAATTTGCAAATTAACATAATTTTAAGACTTTGACATTTACCTACATAAATATGCCAAGCTTTATTTCTATACATCTAATAGAACATAACCTAACAGGGGATTGAAAATTTAACATGTAAAACCCTATATTACTATACAAAATAGACTTGTTGTAAAATGACTTGTTCCTGATTTCAAGCGACCAAAAATGTCAATTTTTTTTAAGTTGCTTGCTCAGACATATTTTACAGAAAGTGTAGCAGGTTTCAAGCCAGGATAAAACCTAAACTAAGTGCAAAATTTCATTTATATCTCAAGTAGTTCTTCTTTTAGCGCCAACAGACCGACCGACAGACATACCGTTCTGGTATGGAGTACGGTAATTTTAAGCCATGTTTTTCGTGATTTAGGCATCCCAAAAAAGATCTAAAAAATAGCGATAGGTGATTTTTCCATGGCTTCACTGCGTTTTTTTAGCGAGAGAAGTTAACAATTAACATAATGGAGTTTCATTTTTTAAAATGATCTCATCTGAAAGTTGGAGTTTTAAATTAACAGTGGCAGACAACACAACTGATTATGGTACTATAAATTAATGCCTGGGTTATATTAATAGAAAATTGTAGTTTTGTATAATATATACCTTTAAAATCACTGTTTTACATTTCAGATCTAAAAAGTTTGATACGCAAGATAAGAAGTGACCCGTCTCAAGATTTTATATTTCCTGAACCTAGAAATGCAGGTAACAAAAAGTTTGTAGGTAGTCGCCTTACTAAAAAGACAATTTGCTTGATATAAAATTGTCTTTTTATTAAATAGGCTTGGTCAGGATAGCTCGGACTGATTTTTTACATAATATCTCGTTTGTCTGCTTAATAACCAAGCGTGTTAAAATATCTTAAAATACACTTATGACGGCGCGTCACATTTGCCAGTCAAACATTTGTTAGCATAATAATTACTTTCGTAGTTTGAACACAGAATTTTTCAACTCTACAAAAGCATTTTGGCAGAATCCGATGTCCCAAGCAACCATCTTATAACCAAAAAATCAGGCCGAAGCACATTACGCCATCAGCTCGCTATAGTTAGTTTGTTCTCAACTGCAGGGTATATTCATATTTTTAAATTTTGATTTTAAATGTGATGATTTTCGGAATTTCTTATCTTTTTTTATTAATATTCCAAATTTTTACATGTATTTATAAAAAAGTTAATTTATATAACCTTTATGTTTTCAAATCACTCGAAGAATACCTGCCGTTTATACAAGATTTTGACAATCAGTTTTTACATGTTTCAATTGGTTGAGTTTTGATTGTTGAATAGTTATTTATAGATACTATTTTCGACATGCCAAAAAGTGTCGATTTTTATATGTTAACATAACATCTAGTCTAATTTAGGCACCCCTAAATATATTTGTAGGACACTGACTTAACCTAATAACTCATTTCGATAATAATAATTCACTTAGAAATTTTGTTCCACCCTACATTTTGTTTGATATGTCCTAGAGTTTAGAAGTTACTTAGCAAAATTTCCATGCATGCTTAAAAGGGAAGACTGGCTAGAGCTTGAGTTGCTCAAAATATCAGGGGCTCAGAACCCGCCCTCGGGATATTGAAACAGGTGGCAAAAACAACAATGAATAGATGGATACAATAACAATATCTATATCAATGGAACACAACACCTTGTTAGAGACTCGCTAGAGCCACATTAGGCAACTTCTTAAAGGCACTTACCACTGGAATGCTGCTTTTAACACGCACCCGAATAAAACAAGTAACAATCTTATTGACAGACCACCGTAGCTTAAGAAGGCACCTACAAAGAATAGAAATCCACGCCTCACACATTATATACAGCTGCGAACTCAAATATTTGCAGGAATGCAGTGACAGCGTCTCACATGGGAAGCTTGGAAGAAACCTGCTTGATCTGATCAAGGGAATAGGGCTCTTCTGGCAAGACAGGGGAGCACAATAAGATGACGTTGCCTTGCGAGGATTAGGACACATAATAGCTGATCCCCGCTTTTACCCAACCAACCAAGGATGTGGCGTGTAAACAGGTTTTAATGATCTCCCAAAATCAGGGCTTGTGTTTATAGTTTCTACTAATCGTATATTTACTCTCTCAAAAAAAACATGATTTATTTTTCTAGCCTGCCGTGATGTTGCCATGATCGTCATTCATCTGAATGCTACCCTATCAATGCCGGCATACGTCAAGTTTCAGTATTGGCACCAACAATATTCGGCCTGCTCTCGTCCACTACCAGTATGACACATAAATAGCTGATTATGGCAATCTTTATCTAATAGCCATTTTCCAAAATCAATCCCAAAGCCTAAGTTGGTAATTTTAATACTCCTACTTTTTGCTAAACAAGTAAGAAAATCAAAAAATGTCCAGCATACACTGCAACGCCTGCATACACCAGCAATATTAACGTATCAGCAGAAATTTGCCACACAACCTTAAAGTTATTTATTTTCTAAACCGGGGCTCTAATTTGCTTTTCTTGAATTGCGAGCCTATTTTTCAAGAATGTCACTATGGTTGTAATGTTTATTAAAAAGTTTGTTTTGATTTTATACTGACTGTTATAAAGATTTGGTATTTTTTCCAGAAATTTTGTGTCACCCTGTGGGGTATACTTGCAATTATAACATAATGGCAGTTGGAATCAACCAACTTTACGTCGACGAGGCATACCTACAAGAAATTGAATTTCTAATTTGGCTGTGATCAGTCTTATTTTAGATATCAACAACCCTTTCTTCATGAAGAGTGACAGAAGAGTATCAAATTTCCGGTGTTGCGTGAATTTTCCTGGGCAGTTCACTTTTATTATTTTTTGTTCTCTCTTAAAAATGAGGTGGTAAAAATTCCTGTTATCCGTCGTGTTGCTTTGAATTTACATCTAACAGTTTTTTTAAAATAAATAACCTAATAATTTACAAAATTTATTTAAGAAAGTTTAAAATTGCTTTCTCGATGATTTTTTATTTAGTATTGTGTTATTGTGTATTTCTTTACTTTGTTTTATATATAGCTGTCGGAACCCGTTTTGGTAAGTCAGTGTATACATACTTTAATCAATATTTTTGTGCGACATAGAAATTTTACTTTGAAAAGTAATACATGTGGAGTTTTTTGAAAAGGATCGAACATTAGAACACGCTCGGACTCGAAAATTAATTTAATTTTTGCCTATTAGGTAGTGTCAAATTTTTTACGTTTCCAATTCTTAACATCTATTCAAACTGGATAATATACTATTTTACTACATACTTAAAGTACTGTACTATAAATTTGTAGTTAAATATTAGTATATTGCAATTTCAATTCTTTTTGGTTTGGGACATGGTGACAATTTTGGTATGATTCCTTACCGCTTGGTAACCCAAATACTGTGATACATGTTCGGTAAAAATAAAGAAAATCCAATACCAGACACGTCCATGGGTGCATCACGATCAAATGTTTTTTTAGATTTGTGTAAAAACAGAAAACCAGACGGAAAGCTATCATGAATTTATTACTTTAAATTGTATATATTTGCGCTGTACTGGCTATGCTCTCCACCCATTAAAATAGTCTGACGAACATATTTTGAACGCAGTATTGTTTATTCCATATGTTATGATATTTTTCAGACAATTTGAAAAATCATTTTCAACATGTGGCTGCCGTTGCAATTTGTTCATTTTTATCGACAAGGGGCGCATTATTTGAGTGTACAAGCGGTAAGGAAACATACCCCAATTTTCTGCCACCATCTCTCGGACCGTAAAATATGTTATGATATCTGAACATGATGCCATCACTTTCCCAATAGTCCAAGAGGCGACCATAAAAATTTCAGCCGACTTTAAAGCAACAAAAATTTGTGCAATGTTAGTACAAACCGGAACAAGGTAAAGGCGCCTTGAATGCCTGTAAATACCGCAGTATAAAAATAGCCGGTAGCACTTTTTGAAAATAAATAATTATTATTTGAGAAATAATTGGGTCGAAACACGTGTCAGGCAACTGAATAAATTTTGTGAAACTATAACAAGTACTCTGTCTTTCATTTAAAAGTAAAAATGTTAATCCAGTTTCACCAAGAATGTAGCAGTACACACATCAACTTTATAATTTTTAGAATGGTCTATGCTGAAATTTAATCTGTACTTTTTCACACAGTTGATCAATGCCATTTATGCCAAAGCGAGGACGGGTTTTCGTTCACCGCGACTATTTGGGGCTTGGTTTGCTGGGGCGGAGCATTAAGTTAACTACACTATGATTCAGTATTGCTAGTTATTTTATAGTAAAACACATAACTAGCAATACTGAATCATAGTGTAGTTAACGTAATGCTCCGTCCCGGCAAACCAAGCCCCAAATAGTACGTAGATATTCCAAGCGACGCAGATACACATATGATTTTCAGCGATAAGCTGAGACAAAATCATTTTATAGTAAAACACATGTGATCGTGATTAAGGGGCCCAAAAACCCTTGCTTTCAGTATTGCTAGTTATATGTTTTACTATAAAGTGATTTTGTCTCAGCTTGTCGCTGAAAATCATATGTGTATCTGCGTCGCTTGAAATATCCACGTGATCGTGATCAAGGGGCCCAAAAACCCTTTCTTTAATAAATATATAGGTGACACAGCACTGTTAAGCTTCAAAAAGGTCGCGTCGGATGGAAAAAATTATAAATAGTAGCAAACGCTCTTTGTTAAACCGTTTTGTTGTTGTATTTGTGCTGTAAACTTCGAATCTTTCGCCTTTAAAAATAAATTTCATTACACATAAAAATGAAAAGTTGTTTTTAAAAATACCACCCGCCATAAATACTTAACATTTTAATAAAATAATAAATCCGTCTTTCATGTATTGTTCCTTTTCTTTTTTTTAAAAAACCCCATGCATACGCTTTATATTTAAGAAGTAAGATTTTTAATACATAACTTTTCCTTTGTTTTTAGGGATAAGAAAGGATTCTCAAGGACGACCTTTGCAAAAGCAGCCACGACATGCGGCGTTCGACTATTTGGAAGATGTAAATCCGTGTAAGACAATTAAGTAATTAAATACATATCTTGAGCGTGAGCAATAACGTTCCTTTTTGGCTGATCCCTGCTTTTATGCACCCAATCAAGGATGTGGCGTGTCAACGGGTTTTAATGATCTCCTCCCAAACTCAGTGCTTGGGTTTATAGTTTCTAGTAATCGTATATTTCCTGGCTTAGAAAAACGTGATTTATTTTTCTGTGCTGCCATGATGTTGCTCTGATCGTCATTCATCTGAATGCATTCCTATCACTGCTGGCATACATCTAGTTTCAGTACTGGCACCAATAATATTCGGCCTGCTCTCGTTCACAAGTATGATACATAATTAGCTGATAATGGCAATCTTTATCTAATTGCCACTTTCCAAAATCCATCCCAAAGCCTAAGTTGGTAATTATTAATACTTCTACTTTTTGCTAAGCAAGTGAGAATATAAAAAAAAGTTCAGCGTACACTGCAACACCTGCATACACCAGCAATATTAACGTATCACCAGAAATTTGCCACACAACCTTGAAGTTAATTATTTTCTAAACCGGTGCTCTAATTTGATTATCTTGAGCTGCGAGTCCATTTCTCAAGAATGTCACTGTGGTTGTATTGTTTACTAAAAAGTTGGTTTTGATTTTGTACTTAAGTACTGTTATAAAGATTTGGTATTGTGTCCAGACATTTTGTTGCACCCTGTAGGGTATACTTGCAATTTTAACATAAGAGCAGTTGAAATCAACCAACTTTACGTCGGCGGGGCAGAAATTAAATTTCTAATTTGGCTGTGATCAATCTTATTTTAGACAACCATTCCTTCTGTCATGTAGGGGGGCAGAAGAGGGATTATTGGTATCAAATTTCCGGTGTTGCGTGAATTTTCCTGGGCAATTCACTTTTATGTTTTTGTAAAGTTCTCTCCTAAAAATGACTTGGTAAAAATGCCTGTTATCTGTCGTGTTGCTTTGAATTTACATCTAACAGTTTTTTTTTAATAAATAACTTAATAGTTCATAAAAATTATTTAAGAAATTTTAAAATTGCTTTCTTGATGGTTTTTTATTTAAAGCTGTATTTATAATATATATTTTTTTTACTTTGTTTTAGACACAGCTATCGGAACCCGTCTTGGTAAGTCAGTGTATACATACTTTACTCAATATTGTTGTGCAATACAGAATTTTTACTATAAGACACGAAAATTTATTAAATTTTTCCCCATCAGACAGCGTCAAATTTTTTACATTTCTTATTCAATCTGGATGTTATATTATACTACAGATTTAAAGTATTGTACATTAAATGTGTAGTAAAATATTAGTGTATTATTATTTCAATCCCTTGTAATGGTTTGGGAGATGGTGACAATTTTAGTATGATTCCTTACCTCTTGGTAAAATACCACCCATTAAAATTGTCTGACGAACATGTTTTCTAATATATTTAAGTAAAAGTAAGCACAGGATAAAAAATTATGTACTAAGTTATTATTTTTAATATTTAAGTCACTAGGTATAAACTGAGATCTTAATTCTAAAACGATTTTTTAATCTGACAAAAATTTTCACCCACCTAATTGGTCTAGCAACTTTTTACAAATTAGGTAGACTGATTCATAGATTGTTAGATCAGCATTCGTTTCAATAAATACTGGTAAAAATTCACAAATCTAGAAATATATTCATAAATAAATAATAAACATAAGTTTTTTTGTCCCACTCAGGCTACTCCCCATCCACACAAACAGTCTGGCACTTGTTTTTCGGGATATTCAAAAAATCTTTCAAGTGCAATACAGTTTATCCCATAAGCTATAACAAAAAAAATCAATATTTTTCAGACAATTTCATAAATTGTTTTCAACATGTGGCTGCCGTTGCATTTCGTTCCTTTTTACCGACAATGGGACAAATTATTTGAGCTTCCAGGCGGTAAGGAATCATACCCCAATTTTCTGCCACCATCTCCCGAACCATAAAATTAATTATGGTACCTATCTAAACGTGTCCAAGAACCATAAAAATTTTAGCGAATTTAGAAATCTCTTTTATAATTATGATTTGTTTGCATCTCCAGAGACTGTCATTGTATGACTAGGAGTATTAGTCCTAGTATGATTTCCATTGCAGCGTGGGGTACTTCTCATTGCACCACTATGCACAGGCAAGCCAGCCTCTACAGATTATTTAGACTGTTGGCTGTCGTAATTTGCTGTATTTCTGTCCATCATATCACAGCCCCGTATATTATCATAGGTATCATATCTATACGCCAATGAACCATCTGTGGTCTCAGGCCGCATGTGTTCCCAAACATGCTCCTGCATATAATAAGGCACATTTTTGATTTGTTTAGGTTTCTGTTGATATAGTGGTCCCAGGCTAGCTTGGCGTCGAGAGTTATCCCCAGGTATTTTACCTCACTAACTCTTTTAATCTGTTCCCCAGCGATGTTTAGGTTGTTATAGTTGCCTGTTGTCCTACGTTTGATGAACGGTAGAATGGTCGTATTACAGCCTTAGAAGCATTGACTTTGAGATTGACAGGCTCGCACCAGCGCTGTATTCTTTTCAGTGCTTGTTGCATAAGCTCTGCTATAGTAGTGGATTACGTCTCTTGAATAAGTATCACATCCCATCTTAGTAGCTCATCTGCATATCCTTGGGCGTAGAAGCCCCTCTGTGTTTAGACGTGTTAGCAACTCATCAACCACCGAGTTCCACAGAAGAGGCAAGAGAACCCCTCCCCGCGGGCACCCATGTATTACATCGGCTGGTATGGAATCACAGTGCAAACTGGCTGTAACCTGCCGATACTGCAGCATGTTGTGGATCCACCTGAAAGTACTATGGTCGACTCCGTATCTTTTAGCAGCCGCCATCATTAAGGCGCAAAAGGCGTTGTCGAAAGCACCCAGGGATATGCATTTGTGATGTAGCGATGGTTTGGCCCTTGTTATTAGGTTGTATAAGGCGGTTTCACATGATTTACCTGGCCGATAAGCATGTTGATGTTCGTGAAGGGGTTTCTCCAAGAGCGTCCCGTCTCTGATGTGCCTATCCATAGGTTCCGCTAGTGCTTTCAGTAGAAAAGAGAAGAGACTTATGGGTCGATATGCCTTAGCTTCGGTGTATGTGACACGTCCGGGCTTGGACGACGTTTGTGGTTCCCCATGCCTCGGGAATGTAATCCATGGCGATGCGAGCTCGGTAGATTCTGCGCAGGTGCGGCACCAGAAGTTCCTACTGTGATGTAGGTTTAGCTGCAGCAGTTTCCATGTTGCAAAAGAGGTTGAATCACATCTGGCCCCGGGGATTGGTAAGGTTCGAATGTTCCCATTGCCCATTTGATCCTTTCGATCCTGTTTTAACGACCGTTTCCCAGTCGGCTTTCTTGGCTCTGTGCACGAGGTTTAGTTTTTGTCGCTGAACTTCCGGTTGCCTGATTTTTGATCCTGGAAAGTGCTCTTGAAAGAGCGCTTCCAGAGTCTCTTTTCCATTTGTGGTGTAGTCTCCTGTTGGCGTCCTTATTGTTCTAACGGAGTTAGATGTATCTTTAGCGAGTATTCGGTGGATGCGCGCTGCTGGGGAAGTTGTTTCGACTTTCCGCAAAATTTCCTCCATAATTCTCGTTTGGCTTTCCTTAGAGCTGTTATATTCAGTAAGAGATCCCATCTCCCGTAGTCTTCGCTCTGTTGAAAAGATTCTCTCCTCAGGTTGGCTGAGTAGTTGTTCCACCACGTTACTTCCCTTTTATTTCCCTTGGTCTTTAAAGGGCAGTTATCTTTAAAGGTCGTTATAATTACATCGTAAAGTTGATCCGCAGTAAGATCTATGTCTGTGTTTTTTTGCAGATTGGTTTTGGCATAACTCAGACTCTGTTTTAGTTGATTTCTGTATAATTCCCAGTCAGGGCAGCAAGGATTTCTATAGGGCTTTATATCCTTGCCGAGATTTTGATGTGCAAACTCTATGCATCTATGATCAGATGCAGATGGTTCGCTTGAAACTCGCCAGTGTTTAACCACGTCATATAAGCCCGTTGTGACCAAGGTTATGTCGATTACCTCTCTTAGTCTCTCAGTGACAAAAGTCGATTCGTTTCAATCGTTCCCATGATTAATTAATAGTAAATCATTACTTACCAGAAATTCTAGCAGAGCATTTCCATGTGGGTTGTCATTTGTAATCCCCCATGCCATCGTGCTAATAGTTGGAGTCGGTTGGCCCCGCAGCATTCCATTAGAGTCCTCAACTCTGCAAGAGATGGTGGTGTTTCTGAGTCGTAAGGAAAATAGGCGGAAGAGATTATTGGCTTCTTCCTATTCTTATCCTCCGTGTACCTCAGTTTGGCGGTCGCTAGATCCCTACAACATCAGCTTAACAAGAGTACACAGTCTATGTTATTTCTGACATAGATACATGCCCTAGCATTACCAGATGACAGATTGTATATTAGTATACTACCTGATTGTCCGAGTCCTTTCACTTGACTCCTAATAATACAGGGCTCCTGAATTAGCGCTATCGTTATAGATTCGTTTGATAGTCTGCGACATAAAGCCGCAGACCCGGCTCTACTGTGCTGTAGGTTTAGCTGCGACATCTTCAGGCTGATTGATGGTATTAGAGCCATCTTTCTTGCCACTAGCTATTGGTAAGGCTCTAAACGATGCCTTCCAGAGTCCTAGGTATGCCTTCATGTTAGACTTCTTTGGACTCTTTAGAGACTGTTTGTCAATGTTTAGTATCAATATGACGCTGTTGTCTTCCTTGGTATGGTTTATATTATGCCAGTCGTCCGTTTTTATTCCTTAATTCAGGGTTTTGATTAGTTGAATTCTGAAGTTTCTGGGGGCTATCATGATCACCTTAGCCCTTTGTAGTAGGCTTTTGCAATCCCCACTTTTAAAGATGCGCCTTCCACCATCTTCAGTTTAAGGGCCTCGGTTTTTACCCAGGTTACCTTGGCATGATAGGATTATGGCACCTTTGTCAAGGAAGCAGCTGTTGAACGCAGGCTCAGTGCCTTCCGGTCCGGGTTTAATCGCGTTCGGTAGTGTCATCTGTTTTTTTTTTGCGATTGTTCCTCTGTCAGGCGTGTCTCAGGGAAGTAATGGGAAACAATGGCTGGCTTTATAGCTGTCAGGGCGTCTTTAAAAGCGATCACGCTTCCTTCGTTTATTCAATGTCTAGTTAGAGTCAGGAGCGCTGCCATTAAACCTTGTTCATTTGTTACTGGTACTTCCGGAAAAACTGTTTAAGCTCCTGTCACGAAATGTACCAGCGAGTCAGCTCCCTTGTGTGCAGGTCTTTTCTTTTCGTAGCGAATTGGTTCGCCTTTTTTCTCTGCAGCTTAAATAGCCATCTTCTGTCGTTAAGCGCCAGAGAGTCGTGTCAAGTTGAGATGTTTGAGGTCAGTGTTGAGCTCTGGTTCTTTTGCCTTAGTTTTGCTAACCTCTGTTTGTGTAGTCAACGTTGTGTTGATGTCATCGTCCATATCAGTTGACACAGGGCTTTTTAGCAGGGCGCCTTCAAGTTCCCCACTGTCGGTTTGGTTTTTTATGTCTTCCATAAAGTTCCCACGAGTAGGGAGGAAATAAACGGTCAACACCTGCAGCGCCTCCTGTATCGATGCAAGACGCAAATTTACTCCGGGAGGTCGTCTGGTATCCCGAATGTTCCGTTATCTATGTTGATTGTCTCAGACCCAACACCATCCATCCCCTCAGCACGGAAACGCATTACACCTTGGGATTAAGCCTGTCGCCATGAGACTTTACTTTAAACATCGTTCATAAATACATTTTAATGAAATAATAAAAGGGTCTTGTATATGTGGTTCTTTTACTAATTTTTTTAAAAACCAAATTCACACGCTTTATATTTAAGAAGTAAGATATTTAATACATAACTTTTCCTTTGTTTTTAGCGATAAGAACCGATGCTCAAGGACGACCTTTAGAGAAAGAGCCACGACATGCACGGGTGAACGATATGGAAGATGTCAATCCATGTAAGACAATTTAGCAATTAAATACATATTTTTAGTGTGAGCAATAACATACTTTTTATTTGGTAGGTTTTCATAAGTTTGCATTCTTACTTTATAAATGATTTTAGAAATACGTTTACTGAATTGTCTAATAACTAACTTTCTTTAAACAGCTCAAATCTTTCTTTACTCACTGGGAACTTTTCCCAATAAACCAATATATTTGTTTTTTTCTGCATATATCTCGGACGTTACATTATCTCTGTAAGAAAATTAAAAAATTAAGTTTGTTAAATGTGCGTGATGCTCCTTCACAAGATAAAGATGAGAAAACAAAACAGGAATTTTATGATAACATTAAACTGGTTTATAAAACATACCAAAGTATGATCCAAAGATAGTGTTAGGTGACTTAAATGATAAAGTAGGGAATGAAGAAATCTATAGAAAAATTATAGGGGGTAAGAGTAAACATACTGAGAGTAACGGAAATTAGTTTTGCACAAGAAAACGATATGCGAATTATGAGTACCTACTTGTAGCATAAGATCATACATAAGGAAACATAGATGGCAAGACAAGAAACTAGATTGGCCATATCCTAGTGAAAAGAAAACATACGAGATCTATAAAAGGTATTTAAAGGGGCAGGCGGAGACTCCGGCCATATTTAAGTGATCGCAAAAGTAAAAGAAGAAATCTCTAAAAAGTCCCACAAACAGAAGACAATAAAAGATTGATATCGGAAAATCAAAGGAGGATTTACAGGCACAACAGACAAGAAACTTAAATCGGCAAATACACGACAACATCGACAGGGAGTGAAGAAAAGTAGAAGAGGGAAACTGGAGGTAGCAGAAAAATGTTTAGTGATAACGTCACGAGGTAAGAGGAAGGATTGGTATGATGGGAACTGTAGGGAAAAAACTGAAAAAAGAAATGCAGCAAGGCAAAAGATGCTGAACATCCCCAAGAAAGAGATAAAAAGACAATACGAAACAGCAAGAAAATTGGCAAAAAAATAAGCAGAAGAAAAAAACTAGAACATATCGAAAGATACCTGCAGAGAATTGAAGATCACTATAAAGATCACAACATCAGAAATTGTTACGAAAAAGCCACAAGGAAGAAATAACCCTATATAAGAATGTATTACAAGAATAACCAAGGAGATACAGATTTAAAGTACTGTACTATAAATTTATAGTTAAATATATAGTTATATATATTATTTCAATTCTTTGTGGTTTGGGACATGGTGACAATTTTGGTATGATTCCTTACCGCTTGGAAATCCAAATACTGTGCCACATTGTCTGTAAAAATGTAAAAATAAAGAAAACCCAAACCCAGACAGGTTCATGGGGGCGTCATGCACAATTTTTTTTTTAAATTGTGTAAAAACAGAAAGCCAGACGAAAAACTATCATAAATTTGATACTTTAAACGGTATATCTTTGCGCTGTACTGGCTATGCTCTCCACCCACTAAAATAGTCTATAAATAGACATATTTTCTAATATTTTTAGTAAAAAAGTAAGTACCTACTGGACAAAAAATTGTGTATTAAGTTATTATTTTTAATATTTATGTCACTAGATATAAACTGAGATCTTCAATTTTAAAACGATTTTTCAGTCTGACAAATGTTTTCACCCACCTAATAGGTCTGGTAACAATATTTCTCAAATATACTTTTTACAAATTGGGTAGACAGATAGATAGATAGATAGATCAGCATTCATTTCAATAAATATTGGTAGAAATTCACAAAGCTTGAAATATATTAATAAATAAATAATGAACATAAGTTTTTACAAACCACAATACACATTTTGTATAACAAAATTAAATTTACCTTCTGATTTAAGATATTCTTGAATCGAATATGGTTCAATGTTATTAATACGGTCAATGTTTTCTCAAAAGGACTGATGTAAACACCTGATATAGAGTAATATTCTTGTTTCTTTTTATGTTTGGTTGACATGCTTGAGTACATTCCATATGTAATATAATTATTCGGAATTTTTGATGTAAAAAAGCTTTTCTCAGCCCTGGTGTGTGACAGTGTGGCCCTAAAATATTGTTCCAGAATGCTATAATTATAAGAAGTTCCTGTGAAATTTTATTAGAGCAATATTATAATTTAAATATTTGGACGCTAGTATTACAATGTAACAAAGTTGCTCAATTTTTACAAAGAATGTCAGTATGTGTATGTCATTTTAAGTTTGCATCGATGTGCAGTACCTACTAATGGTGAAAACAGAAAGGAGACAATGACACATAATACAATTAAAACTAAAAAGTTGCTCTCTTTTGTCCGACTCAGGCTACTCGCTCCACCCACTAAACAGTCTGGCATATGTCTTTCGGGTTGTTTAAAAATTCTCTTGAGTGCAGTATAGTTTATCCCATGATAAAAGAAATCAATATTTTTCAGACAATTTGAAAAACTATTTTCAAACATGTGGCTGCCGCTGCAATTTGTTCATTTTTATCGACAAGGGACACATTATTTGAGTGTACGAGCGGTAAGGAAACATACCCCAATTTTCTGCTACCATCTCCCGGGCCGTAAAATATATTACGATATCTAAACATGATGCCATCACTTTCACAATAGTCCAAGACGTGACCTTAAAAATTTCAGTCGACGAATTTAAATCAACAAACATTTGTGCAATGTTAGTATAAACCGTAACGCGTAAACGCGCCTTGTATGCCTGTAAATCCCTCAGTATAAAAATAGAAGGGTAGCACTTTTCGAAAATAAACAATTATTATTTGAGAAATAATTTTTAGAATGGTCTATGCTGAAATTTAATCTGTAACTTTTTCACACAGTTGATCAATGCCATTTAGGCGGAGCCAAAGCGGGGACGGGATTTCGTTCACCACGACCATTTGGGGGCTGGGTTTGTTTAGTTTTATATAGTAGTAGACTATATCTAGCTGTGGCGGAGCATTAGGTTAACTACGCTATGATTCAGTATTGCTAGTTATGTGTTTTACTATAAAATGATTTTGTCTCAGCTTATCGCTGAAAATCATATGTGTATCTGCGTCGCTTGAAATATCCACGTGATCGTGATCAAGGGGCCCAAAAACCCTTTCTTTAATAAATATATAAGTGAGTCAGCACTGTTAAACACAAAAAAGGTCGCGTGGATGGAAAAAATTATAAATAGTAGCAAACGCTCTTTGTTAAACAGTTATGTGCTGTAAACTTTGAATTTTTCGTCTTTAAAAATAAATTTAATTACACGTAAAAATGAAAAGTTGTTTTTAAAATTACCACCCTCCATAAATACTTATCATTTTAATAACTTAACATAAAATAAATAGTGTCTTTCATGTATTGTTCCTTTCCTAATTTTTTAAAAACCCCATACATACGCTTTATATTTAAGAAGTAAGATATTTAATACATAACTTTTCCTTTGATTTTAGGGATAACAAAGAATTCTCAAGGACGACTTTTGCAAAAGCAGCCACGACGCGAGTTGCACTATTGGGAAGATGTAAATCCGTGTAAGACAATTAAGTAATCAAATACATATCTTGAGCGTGAACAATAACGTACCATTTTTGCTGATCCCTGCTTTTATGCACCCAATCAAGGATGTGGCGGGTAAACGGGTTATAATGATCTCCTCCCAAACTCAGTGCTTGGGTTTATAGTTTCCAGTAATCGTATATTTACGGTCCTAGAAAAACTTGATTTATTTTTATGTGCTGCCATGATGTTGCTCTGATCGTCACTCATCTGAATGCATTCCTATCAATGCTGGCATACATCTAGTTTCAGTACTGGCACCAATAATATTCGGCCTGCTCTCGTTCACAAGTATGGTACATAATTAGCTGATAATGGCAATCTTTATCCAATAGCCACTTTCCAAAATCCATCCCAAAGCCTAAGTTGGTAATTATTAATACTTCTACTTTTTGCTAAGCAAGTGAGAATATAAAATAATGTCCAGCGTACACTGCAACACCTGCATACACCAGCAATATTAACGTGTCACCAGAAATTTGCCACATAATCTTGAAGTTATTTATTTTCTAAACCGGTGCTCTGCTATGCTTTTCTTGGATTGCGAGTCCATTTCTCAAGAATGTCACTGTGGTTGTATTGTTTACTAAAAAGTTGGTTTTGATTTTGTACTTCAGTACTGTTATAAAGATTTGGTATTGTGTCCAGACATTTTGTTGCACCCTGTAGGGTATACTTGCAATTTTAACATCAGAGCAGTTGAAATCAACCAACTTTACGTCGGCGGGGCAGAAATTAAATTTCTAATTTGGCTGTGATCAATCTCATGTTAGACAACAACCATTCCTTCTCTCATGTAGGGGGGCAGAAGAGGGATTATTGGTATCAAATTTCCGGTGTTGCGTGAATTTTCCTGGGCAATTCACTTTTATGTTTTTGCAAAGTTCTCTCTTAAAAATGACTTGGTAAAAATGCCTGTTATCTGTCGTGTTGCTTTGAATTTACATCTAACAGTTTTTTTTTTAATAAATAACTTAATAGTTCATAAAAATTATTTAAGAAATTTTAAAATTGCTTTCTTGATGGTTTTTTATTTAAAGCTGTATTTATAATATATATTTTTTTTTACTTTGTTTTAGACACAGCTATCGGAA
This sequence comes from Philopedon plagiatum, assembly GCA_963971165.1. NCBI lineage: Eukaryota > Metazoa > Arthropoda > Insecta > Coleoptera > Curculionidae > Philopedon > Philopedon plagiatum. The sequence goes on along the minus strand of OZ020193.1, from coordinate 90,165,080 downwards.
CCCGTCTTGGTAAGTCAGTGTATACATACTTTAATCAATATTGTTGTGCAATACAGAATTTTTACTATAAGACACGAAAATTTATTAAATTTTTCCCCATCAGGCAGCGTCAAATTTTTTACATTTCTTATTCAATCTGGATGTTATATTATACTACAGATTTAAAGTATTGTACATTAAATGTGTAGTAAAATATTAGTGTATTATTATTTCAATCCCTTGTAATGGTTTGGGAGATGGTGACAATTTTAGTATGATTCCTTACCTCTTGGTAAAATACCACCCATTAAAATAGTCTGACGAACATCTTTTCTAATATATTTAAGTAAAAAAGTAAGCACAGGATAAAAAATTATGTACTAAGTTATTATTGTTAATATTTAAGTCACTAGGTATAAACTGAGATCTTAATTCTAAAACGATTTTTTAATCTGACAAAAATTTTCACCCACCTAATTGGTCTAGCAACTTTTTACAAATTAGGTAGACTGATTCATAGATTGTTAGATCAGCATTCGTTTCAATAAATACTGGTAAAAATTCACAAAGCTAGAAATATATTCATAAATAAATAACAAACATAAGTTTTTACAAACCACAACACCGCACATTTCATATAAGAAAATTAAATTTAGCTCCTGACGTCAAGATATTCTTGAATTATGGTTCAATGTTATTAATACAGTCAAATATTTCTTACTTGATTAACATTATCAACGTCAGAGTGAGGCATTGTAAGAGTGATAGCGGCATAGTGACACTTATGTTTAGTTAATGACAAAGACAGTTTTTGGTAATATAAGTACAGGAGTTTACCTCTTGTAAAATAATGATAATTTCGTTTAATGTGACAGAATTTATCTGTGTTTTCGCAAAAAAGAATGATGTAAACACCAGGAATTGTTTTTATTTCTTTTCTTTCGGAAACTCGTCCACAAGTTTGAGTACATTCCATATTATGTAATATAATTCTTCGGGCTTTTCGATGTAAAAAAGCTTTTCCCAGATCTGATGAGTGGCCCCAAAACATTTTGGCAGAACGCTATAATGATATGAAGTTTCTGTGAAATATTATTAGAGCAATATTATAATTTACATATTTGTAAAATGTAGTTGCTAAATTTTTACCAAGAATAGCAGTACATGTATGCCATTTTACGTTTGCATCGATGTGCAGTACTGATGATGAAAACGAAAAGGAGGCAGTGAGCCATAATTCAGTTGAAACTAAAAAGTTGCACACTTTTGTCCGCCTCAGGCTACTCCCCATCCAAACAAACAGTCTGGCACATGTTTTTCGGGTTATTCAAAAAATCTTTCAAGTGCAATACAGTTTATCCCACAAGCTATAACAAAAAAATCAATATTTTTCAGACAATTTCATAAATTGTTTTCAACATGTGGCTGCCGTTGCATTTCGTTCCTTTTTACCGACAATGGGACAAATTATTTGAGCTTCCAGGCATTGGTAAGGAATCATGCCCCAATTTTCTGCCACCATCTCCCGAACCATAAAATTTATTATGGTACCTATCTAAACGTGTCCAAGAACCATAAAAATTTTAGCGAAGTTAGAAATCTCTTTTATATGATTTGTTTGCATCTCCAGAGACTGTCATTGTATGACTAGGGGTATTAGTCCTAGTATGATTTCCATTGCAGCGTGGGGTACTTCTCATTGCACCACTATGCACAGGCAAGCCAGCCTCTACAGACTATTTAGCCTGTTGGCTGTCGTAATTTGCTGTGTTTCTGTCCATCATATCACAGCCCCGTGTATTATCATAGGTATCATATCTATACACCAATGAACCATCTGTGGTCTCAGGCCCCATGTGTTCCCAAACATGCTCCTGCATATAATAAGGCACATTTTTGATTTGTTTAGGTTTCTGTTGGTATAGTGGTCCCAGGCTAGCTTGGCGTCGAGAGTTATCCCTAGGGATTTTACCTCACTAACTCTTTTAATCTGTTCCCCAGCGATGTTTAGGTTGTTATAGTTGCCTGTTGTCCTACGTTTGATGAACGGTAGAATGGTAGTATTGCGGCCTTAGAAGCATTGACTTTGAGATTGACAGGCACGCACCAGCGCTGTATTCTTTTCAGTGCTTGTTGCATAAGCTCTGCTATAGTAGTGGAGTACGTCCCTTGAATAAGTATCACATCCCATCTTAGTAGCTCATCTGCATATCCTTGGGCGTAGAAGCCCCTCTGTGTTTAGACGTGTTAGCAACTCATCAACCACCGAAGAGGGAAGAGAATCCCTCCCCGCGGGCACCCCTGTATTACATCGGCTGGTATGGAATCTCAGTGCAAACTGGCTGTAACCTGCCGATACTGCAACATGTTGTGGATCCACCTGAAAGTACTATGGTCGACTCCGTGTCTTTTAGCAGCCGTCATCATTCAGGCGCAAAAGGCGTTGTCGAAAGCACCCAGGGATATGCATTTGTGATGTAGCGATGGTTTGAACCTTGTTATTAGGTTGTACAAGGCGGTTTCACATGATTTACCTGGCATGTTGTTGTAAGCATGTTGATGTTCGTGAAGGGGTTTCTCCAAGAGCGTCCCGTCTCTGATGTGCCTATCCATAGATTCCGCTAGTGCTTTCAGTAGAAAAGAGAAGAGACTTATGGGTCGATATGCGTTAGCTTCGGTGTATGTGACACGTCCGGGCTTGGACGACGTTTGTGGTTCCCCATGCCTCGGGAATGTAATCCAGGGCGATGCAAGGTCGGTAGATTCTGCACAGGTGCGGCACCAGAAGTTCCTACTGTGATGTAGGTTGAGCTGCAGCAGTTTCCATGTTGCAAAAGAGGTTGAATCACATCTGGCCCCGGGGATTGGTAAGGTTCGAACGTTCCCATTGCCCATTTGATCCTTTCGATCCTGTTTAACGACCGTTTCCCAGTCGGCTTTCTTGGCTCTGTGCACGAGGTTTAGTTTTTGTTGCTGAACTTCCGGTTGCCTGATTTTTGATCCTGGAAAGTGCTCTTGAAAGAGCGCTTCCAAAGTCTCTTTTCCATTTGTGGTGCAGTCTCCTGTTGGCGTCCTTATTGTTCTAACGGAGTTAGACGTATCTTTAGCTAGTATTCGGTGGATGCGCGCTACTTGGGAAGTTGTTTCGATCTTCCCGCAGAATTTCCTCCATAATTCTCGTTTGGCTTTCCTTAGAGCTATATTCAGTATGAGATTCAATCTTCCGGAGTCTTCGCTCTGTTGAAAAGTTTCTCTCCTCAGGTTGGCTAAGTAGTTGTTCCACCACGTTACTTCCCTTTTATTTCCCTTTGTCTTTAAATGGCAGTTATAATTACATCTTAAAGTTGATCCGCAGTAAGATCTATGTCTGTGGTTTTTTGCAGATTGGTTTTGGCATAATTCAGACCCTGTTTTAGTTGATTTCTGTATAATTCCCAGTCAGGGCAACAAGGATTTCTATAGGACTTTATATCCTTGCCGAGATTTTGATGTTCAAACTCTATGCATCTATGGTCAGATGCAGATGGTTCGCTTGAAACTCGCCAGTATTTAACCACGTCATATAAGCGCATTGTGACCAAGGTTATGTCGATTACCTCTCTTCGTCTCTCAGTGACAAAAGTCGATTCGTTTCAATCGTTCCCCTGATTAATTAATAATAAATCATTACTTACCTGAAATTCTAGCAGAGCATTTCCATGTGGGTTGTCATTTGTACTCCCCCATGCCATCGTGCTAATATTTGGAGTCGGTTGGCCCCGCAGCATTCCATTAGAGTCCTCAACTCTGCAAGAGGTGGTGGTGTTTCTGAGTCGTAAGGAAAATAGGCGGAAGAGATTATTGGCTTCTTCCTATTCTCATCCTCCGTGTACCTCAGTTTGGCGGTCGCTAGATCCCTACAACATCAGCTTAACAAGAGTACACAGTCTATGTTATTTCTGACATATATACATGCCCTAGTATTACCAGATGACAGATTGTATATTAGCATACTACCTGATTGTCCGAGTCCTTTCACTTGACTTCTAATAATCCAGGGCTCCTGAATTAGCGCTATCGTTATTGATTCGTTTGATAGTCTGCGACATAAAGCCGCAGACCCGGCTCTACTGTGCTGTAGGATTAGCTGCGACATCTTCAGGCTGATTGATGGTATTAGAGCCATCTTTCTTGCCACTAGCTATTGGTAAGGCTCTAAACGATGCCTTCCAGAGTCCTAGGTATGCCTTCATGTTAGACTTCTTTGGACTCTTTAGAGACTGTTTGTCAATGTTTAGTATCAATTTGACGCTGTTGTCTTCCTTGTTATGGTTTATATTATGCCAGTCGGCCGTTTTCATTCCTTCATTCTGGGTTTTGATTAGTTGAATTCTGAGGTTTCTGGGGGCTATCATGATCACCTTAGCCCTTTGTAGTAGGTTTTTGCAATCCCCACTTTTAAAGATGCGCTTTCCACCATCTTCAGTTTAAGGGCCTCGGTTTTTACCCAGGTCACCTTGGCATGATAGGATGACGGCACCTTTGTCAAGGAAGCAGCTGTTGAACGCAGGCCCAGTGCCTTCCGGTCCGGGTATAATCGCGTTCAGTAGTAAAGTGTCATCTGTTTTTTTTTTGCGATTGTTCCTCTGTCAGGCGTGTCTCAGGGAAGTAATGGGAAACCCAACCCAAACAATGGCTAGCTTTATAGCTGTCAGGGCGTCTTTAAAAGCGATCACGCTTCTGTCTTTCCCTCGTTTCTTCAATGTCTGGTTAGAGTCAGGAGCGCTGCCATCAAACCTTGTTCATTTGTTACTGGTACTTCCGGAAAAACTGTTTAAGCTCCTGTCACGAAATGTACCAGCGAGTCAGCTCCCTTGTGTGTAGGTCTTTTCGTAGCGAATTGGTTCGCCTTTTTTCTCTGCAGCTCAAATAGCCATCTTCTGTCGTTAAACGTCAGAGAGTCGTGTCAAGTTGAGTTTTTTGAGGTCGGTGTTGAGCTCTGGTTCTTTTGCCTTAGTTTGGCTTGCCTCTGTTTGTGTAGTCAACGTTGTGTTGATGTCATCGTCCATATCAGTTGACACAGGGCTTTTTAGCAGGGCGCCTTCAAGTTCCCCACTGTCGGTTTGGTTTTTTATGTCTTCCATGAAGTTCTCACGAGTATGGAGGAAATAAACCGTCAATACCTGCAGCGCCTCCTGTATAGATGCAAGACGCAAATTTACTCCGTGAGGTCGTCTGGTATCCCGAATGTTCCGTTATCTATGTTGATTGTCTCAGACCCAACACCATCCATCCCCTCAGCATGGAAACGCATTACACCTTGGGATTAAGCCTGTCGCCATGAGACTTTACTTTAAACATCCTTCATACATACATTTTAATGAAATAATAAAAGTGTCTTGTATATGTGGTTCTTTTACTAATTTTTTTAACAACGAAATTCACACGCTTTATATTTAAGAAGTAAGATATTTAATACATAACTTTTCCTTTGTTTTTAGCGATAAGAACAGATTCTCAAGGACGACCTTTAGAGAAAGAGCCACGACTTGCACGGGTGAACGATATGGAAGATGTCAATCCGTGTAAGACAATTTAGCAATTAAATACATATTTTTAGTGTGAGCAATAAGATACCTTTTATTTGGTAGGTTTTCATAAGTTTGCATTCTTACTTTATAAATGTTTTTAGAAATACGTTTACTGAATTGTCTAATAATTAACTTTCTTTAAACAGCTCAAATCTTTCTTTACTGACTGGGAACTTTTCCCAATAAACCAATATATTTGTTTTTTTTTTCCGCATATATCTTGGACGTTACATTATCTCTGTAAGAAAAGTAGGGAATGAAGAAATCTATAGAAAAATTATAGGGGGTAAGAGTAAACATACTGAGAGTAACGGAAAATAGTTTTGCACAAGAAAACGATATGCGAATTATGAGTACCTACTTGTAGCATATGATCATACATAAGGAAACATAGATGGCAAGACAAGAAACCAGATTGGCCATATCCTAGTGAAAAGAAAACATACGAGATCTATAAAAGGTATTTAAAGGGGTAGGCGGCGACTCCGGCCATATTTAAGTGATCGCAAAAGTAAAAGAAGAAATCTCTAAAAAGTCCCACAAACAGAAGACAATAAAAGATTGATATCGGAAAATCAAAGGAGGATTTACAGACACAACAGACAAGAAACTTAAACCGGCAAATACACGACAACATCGACAGGGAGTGAAGAAAAGTAGAAGAGGGAAACTGGAGGTAGCAGAAAAATGTTTAGTGATAACGTCACGGGTAAGAGGAAGGATTGGTATGATGGGAACTGTAGGGAAAAAACTGAAAAAAGAAATGCAGCAAGGCAAAAGATGCTGAACAGCCCCAAGAAAGAGATAAAAAGACAATACGAAACAACAAGAAAATTGGCAAAAAAATAAGCAGAAGAAAAAAACTAGAACATATCGAAAGATACCTGCAGAGAATTGAAGATCACTATAAAGATCACAACATCAGAAATTGTTACGAAAAAGCCACAAGGAAGAAATAACCCTATATAAGAATGTATTACAAGAATAACCAAGGAGATACAGATTTAAAGTACTGTACAATAAATTTATAGTTAAATATATAGTTATATATATTGTTATTTCAATTCTTTGTGGTTTGGGACATGGTGACAATTTTTGTATGATTCCTTACCGCTTGGAAATCCAAATACTGTGCCACATTGTCTGTAAAAATGTAAAAATAAAGAAAACCCAAACCCAGACAGGCTCATGGGGGCGTCATGCTCAATTTTTTTTTTTAAATTGTGTAAAAACAGAAAGCCAGACGAAAAACTATCATAAATTTGATACTTTAAACGGTATATCTTTGCGCTGTACTGGCTATGCTCTCCACCCACTAAAATAGTCTGACGAACATATTTTCTAATATTTTTAGTAAAAAAGTAAGTACCTACTGGACAAAAAATTGTGTATTAAGTTATTATTTTTAATATTTATGTCACTAGATATAAACTGAGATCTTCAATTTTAAAACGATTTTTTAGTCTGACAAATGTTTTCACCCACCTAATAAGTCTGGTAACAATATTTCTCAAATATACTTTTTACAAATTGGGTAGACAGATAGATAGATAGATAGATAGATCAGCATTCATTTCAATAAATATTGGTAGAAATTCACAAAGCTTGAAATATATTAATAAATAAATAATGAACATAAGTTTTTACAAACCACAACACACATTTTGTATAACAAAATTAAATTTACCTTCTGATTTAAGATATTCTTGAATCGAATATGGTTCAATGTTATTAATACGGTCAATGTTTTCTCAAAAATGACTGATGTAAACACCTGATATAGAGTAATATGTTTGTTTCTTTTTATGTTTGGTTGACATGCTTGAGTACATTCCATATGTAATATAATTATTCGGAATTTTTGATGTAAAAAAGCTTTTCTCAGCCCTGGTGTGTGACAGTGTGGCCCTAAAATATTGTTCCAGAATGCTATAATTATAAGAAGTTCCTGTGAAATTTTATTAGAGCAATATTATAATTTAAATATTTGGACACTAGTATTAAAATGTAACAAAGTTGCTAAATTTTTACAAAGAATGTCAGTATGTGTATGCCATTTTAAGTTTGCATCGATGTGCAGTACCTACTAATGGTGAAAACAAAAAGGAGACAGTGACACATAATACAATTGAAACTAAAAAGTTGCTCTCTTTTGTCCGACTCAGGCTACTCGCTCCACCCACTAAACAGTCTGGCATATGTCTTTCGGGTTGTTTAAAAATTCTCTTGAGTGCAGTACAGTTTATCCCATAAGTTATGATAAAAAAAATCAATATTTTTCAGACAATTTGAAAAACTATTTTCAAACATGTGGCTGCCGCTGCAATTTGTTCATTTTTATCGACAAGGGACACATTATTTGAGTGTACGAGCGGTAAGGAAACATACCCCAATTTTCTGCTACCATCTCCCGGGCCGTAAAATATATTACGATATCTAAACATGATGCCATCACTTTCACAATAGTCCAAGACGTGACCTTAAAAATTTCAGTCGACGAATTTAAATCAACAAACATTTGTGCAATGTTAGTATAAACCGTAACGCGTAAACGCGCCTTGTATGCCTGTAAATCCCTCAGTATAAAAATAGAAGGGTAGCACTTTTCGAAAATAAACAATTATTATTTGAGAAATAATTTTTAGAATGGTCTATGCTGAAATTTAATCTGTAACTTTTTCACACAGTTGATCAATGCCATTTAGGCGGAGCCAAAGCGGGGACGGGTTTTCGTTCACCGCGACCATTTGGGGGCTGGGTTTGTTTAGTTTTATATAGTAGTAGACTATATCTAGCTGGGGCGGAGCATTAGGTTAACTACGCTATGATTCAGTATTGCTAGTTATGTGTTTTACTATAAAATGATTTTGTCTCAGCTTATCGCTGAAAATCATATGTGTATCTGCGTCGCTTGAAATATCCACGTGATCGTGATCAAGGGGCCCAAAAACCCTTTCTTTAATAAATATATAAGTGACTCAGCACTGTTAAACACAAAAAAGGTCGCGTGGATGGAAAAAATTATAAATAGTAGCAAACGCTCTTTGTTAAACAGTTATGTGCTGTAAACTTTGAATTTTTCGTCTTTAAAAATAAATTTAATTACGCGTAAAAATGAAAAGGTGTTTTTAAAATTACCACCCTCCATAAATACTTATCATGTTAATAACTTAACATAAAATAAATAGTGTCTTTCATGTATTGTTCCTTTCCTAATTTTTTAAAAACCCCATACATACGCTTTATATTTAAGAAGTAAGATATTTAATACATAACTTTTCCTTTGTTTTTAGGGTTAAGAAAGAATTCTCAAGGACGACTTTTGCAAAAGCAGCCACGACGCGAGTTGCACTATTGGGAAGATGTAAATCCGTGTAAGACAATTAAGTAATCAAATACATATCTTGAGAGTGAGCAATAACGTACCTTTTTTTCTGATCCCTGCTTTAATGCACCCAACCAAGGATGTGACGGGTAAACGGGTTTTAATGATCTCCTCCCAAACTCAGTGCTTGGGTTTATAGTTTCCAGTAATCGTATATTTACGCTCTTAGAAAAACATGATTTATTTTTATGTGCTGCCATGATGTTGCTGTGATCGTCATTCATCTGAATGCATTCCTATCAATGCTGGCATACATCTAGTTTCAGTACTGGCACCAATAATATTCGGCCTGCTCTCGTTCACAAGTATGGTACATAATTAGCTGATAATGGCAATCTTTATCTAATAGCCACTTTCCAAAATCCATCCCAAAGCCTTAGTTGGTAATTATTAATACTTCTACTTTTTGCTAAGCAAGTGAGAATATAAAAAAATGTCCAGCGTACACTGCAACACCTGCATACACCAGCAATATTAACGTGTCACCAGAAATTTGCCACACAATCTTGAAGTTATTTATTTTCTAAACCGGTGCTCTGCTATGCTTTTCTTGGATTGCGAGTCCATTTCTCAAGAATGTCACTGTGGTTGTATTGTTTACTAAAAGTTGGTTTTGATTTTGTACTTAAGTACTGTTATAAAGATTTGGTATTGTGTCCAGACATTTTGTTGCACCCTGTCGGGTATACTTGCAATTTTAACATCAGAGCAGTTGAAATCAACCAACTTCACGTCGACGGGGCATACCTACCAGAAATTAAATTTCTAATTTGACTGTGATCAATCTTATATTAGACAACAACCGTTCCTTCTGTCATGTAGGGGGGCAGAAGAGGGATTATTGGTATCAAATTTCCGGTGTTGCGTGAATTTTCCTGGGCAGTTCACTTTTATGTTTTTGTAAAGTTCTCTCTTAAATATGACTTGGTAAAAATGCCTGTTATCTGTCGTGTTGCTTTGAATTTACATCTAACAGTTTTTTTTTAAATAAATAACTTAATAGTTCATAAAAATTATTTAAGAAATTTTAAAATTGCTTTCTTGGTGATTTTATATTTAAAGCTGTGTTTATAATATATATTTTTTTACTTTGTTTTAGACACAGCTATCGGAACCCGTCTTGGTAAGTCCGTGTATACATACTTTAATCAATATTGTTGTGCAATACAGAATTTTTACTATAAAATAGTAACACATGTAGAGTTTTTTTTTAAAGAATGCATCATTAGAACACGCTCAGACACGAAAATTTATTAAATTTTTCCCCATCAGACAGTGCCAAATTTTTTACATTTCTAATTCAATCTGAATGTTATATTATACTACAGATTTAAAGCATTGTACTTTAAATGTGTAGTAAAATATTAGTGTATTATTATTTCAATCCCTTTTAATGGTTTGGGAGATGGTGACAATTTTAGTATGATTCCTTACCTCTTGCTAACCCAAATACTGTGATACATGGTCGGTAAAAATAAAGAAAATCCAATACCAGACACGTCCATGGGTGCATCACGATCAAATGTTTTTTTAGATTTGTGTAAAAACAGAAAACCAGACGGAAAGCTATCATGAATTTATTACTTTAAATTATATATATATATATATATATATATATATATATATATATATATATATATATATATATATATATATATATATATATATATATATATATATATATATATATATTTGCGCTGTACTGGCTATGCTCTCCACCCATTAAAATAGTCTGACGAACATGTTTTCTAATATATTTAAGTAAAAAGTAAGCACAAGATAAAAAATTATGTCCTAAGTTATTATTGTTAATATTTAAGTCACTAGGTATAAACTGAGATCTTAATTCTAAAACGATTTTTTAGTCTTACAAATATTTTCAGCCACCTAATTGGTCTGGCAACTTTTACAAATTGGGTAGACTGATTCATAGATTGTTAGATCACCATTCGTTTCAATAAATACTGGTAAAAGTTCACAAAGATAGAAATATATTCATAAATAAATAACAAACATAAGTTTTTACAAACCACAACACGGCACATGTCATATAAGAAAATTAAATTTAGCTCCTGACGTTAAGATGTTCTTGAATTATGGTTCAATGTTATTAATACAGTCAAATATTTTTTAATTGATTAAAATGATCAACGTCAGAGTGAGGCATTGTAAGAGTGATAGCGGCGTAATGACACTTATGTTTAGTTAATGACAAAGACAGTTTTTGGTAATATAAGTACAGGAGTTTACCTCTTGTAAACTAATGATAATGTCATTAAAGGTGACAGACAGAATTTATCTGTGTTTTCGCAAAAAAGAATGATGTAAACACTAGGAATTGTTGATATTTTTTTGTTTCGAAAACTCGTCCACAAGTGTGAGTATATTCCAAATTATGTAATATAATTCGTTGGGCTTCTCGATGTAAAAAAGCTTTTCCCAGATCTGATGATTAATATTATTAGAGCAATATTATATTTTACATATTTGGACACTAATCTTAAAATGTAATAAATAGTTGCTAAATTTTTACCGAGAATATCAGTATGTGTATGCCATTTCACGTTTGCATCGATGTGCAGAACTAATGGTGAAAACGAAAAGGAGGCAGTGAGCCATAATTCAGTTGAAACTAAAAAGTTGTTCAATTCTGTCCGACTCAGGCTACTCCCCATCCACACAAACAGCCTGGCACATGTTTCTCGGGTTATTCACAAAATCTTTCAAGTGCAATACAGTTTATCACATAAGCTATAGCAAAAAAATCAATATTTTTCAGACAATCTCATAAATTGTTTTCAACATGTAGCTGCCGTTGCGTTTCGTTCATTTTACCGACAATGGGACAAACTATTTGAGCTTCCAGGCGGTAAGGAATCATACCCCAATTTTCTGCCACCATCTCCCGAATCATAATAGATATTTATGTTATAAGGATCATAATAACGATCATTATGGTACTAGCCGTGAGTATTATTGGACGAGGCGTCAGCCGAGTCTAATAACACGGCGTGTACCATAATGATTGTTTATGATCCGAATTTCATACAATATCTTATATTCCGACGATTTTTGTATTTTTTTTTGATGAATTTTAAGTTTTCGTCAGTAAACTAATCCAGTGTAAATGTAGCTTGATTTTAATAAAACCAGGTAACTATAGAAATATTTGTTTGTATTGTCATTGTCAGAATTGAGTTTTTAATTTTGACGTTTATATAATATGTCTATTTTTCATTATAGTACTCAGTACTATAATGAAATCATTATAGTACTCAGTCCTATAAAGTATGTCATTTTGACACTGAAAATGAAATTCATAATAATGTCATTATGACACGTCGGAATATAATAGATATTTATGTTATAAGGATCATAATAACGATCATTATGGTACTAGCCGTGAGTATTATTGGACGAGGAGTCAGCCGAGTCTAATAACACGGCGTGTACCATAATGATTGTTTATGATCCGAATTTCATACAATATTTTATATTCCGACGATTTTTGTGTTTTTTTTTTGATGAATTTTAAGTTTTCGTCAGTAAACTAATCCAGTGTAAATGTAGCTTGATTTTAATAAAACCAGGTAACTATAGAAATATTTGTTTGTATTGTCATTGTCAGAATTGAGTTTTTAATTTTAACGTTTATATAATTTTCATTATAGTACTCAGTACTATAATGAAATCATTATAGTACTCAGTCCTATAAAGTATGTCATTTTGACACTGAAAATGAATTTCATAATAATGTCATTATGACACGTCGGAATATAAAATATATTATGCTATCCAAACGTGATGCCATCGCATTCACGATCGTCCAAGAACCATACAAATTTTAGCCGATAAATTTAAAGCAGCAAACATCTGTGCAATGTTAGTAAAACCGTAACAAGGTATGCCTTATATGCTTATAATATGCCTGTACAACTGTACACGTACACCCCATGGTATAAAAAATAGCCGGTGGCGCGTTTTAACAATAAGTAATCAGTATTTAAGAAATCATTGTTAGAATGATCTAGGCTGAAATGAAATCTGTAACTATTTTTCTGTAACTTTTTCACACAGTTGATCAATGTCATTTAGGCGGAGCCAAAGCAGGAACGAGTTTTCGTTCACCTCGACCATTTGGGGCTTGTTTTACTCAGTTTTATATAGTAGGCTATATCCAGCTGAAGCGGAGAATTAAGTTAACTACACTATTATTCAGTATTGTTAGTTATGTGTTTTGCTATAAAATACTTTTGTCTCAGCTAATCGCTTAAAGTCATATGTGTATCTGCGTTGCTTGGAATATCTACGTAATTGTGATCAATGGACCCAAAAACCCTTTCTTCCTCTTCACCATATTGTTTGCATTCTATAGGACAAGTGTGGATTCCTAATCTTTGTAGGTGTTTTAATAATCTTTGTTACTTGTTTTATCTGGGTGCGTATTTGAAGTAGCATTCCAGTGGTAAGGTAAGCACCTTTGAAGGGTTGCTTAATGTAGCCCTAGCGTGTCTTTGATCAGGTGTTGTGTTCCATCGATATAGATGTTGTTGCTGTGCCCATCTATTCATTGTTGCTTTTGCCACCTTTCTCGATATTCCAAGGGCGGATTCTGTGCCCCTGAAATTGTGTGCAGCTCCAGTTCTGGCTAGCTCATCTGCTTTCTCGTTGCCCGCTATACACGAGTGACCAGAAGCCTATTGGAGTTCAACACTGGCTGATAGGTTTTTAGTTCGTTCTGGCATTTCATAGTGTTCTTTGAAGTCAATCGATAGGTTTGACGGTTAGGTTTTAACGCCTTGAGGGCAGCTTGGCTGACAGAATAAATATGTTTTGGTTGTGATATCCCCGTTCGATATTTTCCTAAATTCATGCTTGTATTGAATGGATTTCTGCTTTGTATACTGTGCCGTTGATTCCTAGGGGGATGCTTATGTCCATTCTGAACTTTTTCTCAAATATATCCGCGCCTACTCTATCTGCCGTTTTTGATCCATCAATGTACCATAATAGTCGAGGAGGCGTTCCTCTTGTCAATAGATCAGAGTCAAGTCTGATGCTAAATGGTTTCTCGAAGTTAGAGATCTCTTTTATGTGATTTGTTTGCATCTCCAGAGGCTGTCATTGTATGGATAGGGGTATTAGTCCTAGTATGATTTTCATTGCAGCGTGGGGTACTTCTCATTGCACCACTAATGCACAGCCAATCTACAGACTATTTAGCCTGTTGGCTGTCGTAATTTGCTGTGTTTCTGTCCATCATATCACAGCCCCGTATATTATCATAGGTATCATATCTACACGCCAATGAACCATCTGTGGTTTCAGTCCTCATGTGTTCCCAAACATGCTCCTGCATTTCATAAGGCATATTTTTGCTTTGTTTAGGTTTCTGTTGATATATTGGTCCGAGGTTAGCTTGGCGTCGAGGGTTATCTCCAGGTATTTTACCTCACTAACTCTTTTTATCTGTTCCCTAGCGATGTTTAGGTTGTTATGGTTACCTATTGTCTTACGTTTGGTGAACGGTAGCATTACGGCCTTAGCGGCATTGACTTTAAGGTTGACAGGCTCGCACCAGCGCTGTAAGCTTTTCAGTGCTCGTTGCATAAGCTCTGCTATAATAGTGGAGTATTGAATGAGTACACCCCATCTTAGTAGCTCATCTGCATATCCTTGGGCGTAGAAAACCCTCTGTGGTTAGACGTGTTAGAAATTCATCAACCACCAAGTTCCATAGAAGAGGCAGAACAACCTCCCTGCGGGCACCCCTGTATTACATCGGCTGGTATGAAATCACCGTGCAAACTGGCTGTAGCCTGCCGATACTGCAGCATGTTGTGGATGCACCTGAAAGTACTCGTCAACTCCATGTCTTTTAGCAGCCGTCATGATTAAAGCGCAAAAAGCGTTGTCGAAAGCACCCAGGGCTATTCATTTGTGATGTAGCGATGGTTCGACTCTTGTTATTAGGTTATACAAGGCGATTTCATATGACCTGGCTGATAAGCATGTTGATGTTCATGAAGGGGTTTCTCCAAGAGAACCCCGTCTCTGATGTGCCTATCCATAGGTTCCTCCAGTGCTTTCAGCAGAAAGAAAAATAGACTTATCGGTCGATATGCTTCGGTGTATGTCCGGGCTTGGACGACGTGTGTGATTCTCCATACCTCGGGAATGTAGTCCATGGCGATGCAAGCTCGGTAGATTTTGAACAGGTGCGGCACTAGAAATTCCTACTGTGCTGTGGGTTCAGCTGCAGCAGTTTTCATGTTGGAAAAGAACATGTTGAATCACATCTGGCCCCGGGGATTTGTAAGGTTCGAATGTTCCCATTGCTAATTTGGTCCTTTCGCAACTGACTGTTTTAGCGGCTGTTTCCTAGTCGGCTTTCTTGGCTGTGTGCACGAGGTTAGATTTTGTTGCTAAACTTCTAGTTGCCTGATTTTTGATACCGGAAAGTACACTTAAAGGAGCGCTTTTAGAGTCTCTTTTCCATTTGTGGTGTAGTCTCCTGTTGGCGTCTTTGTTGTTCTAACGGAGTTGGACGTATCGGTGGATGCGCGCTGCTTGGGAAGTTGTTTCGACCTTCCCGCAGAATTTCCTCCATAATTCTCGTTTGGCTTTCCTAAGAGCTGTTATATTCAGTAAGAGATCGGCTTACTTATTCCATTCTCCCGTGACGCCGTTGTCTTCCTGGGTATTGTTTATATTATGCCAGTCGTCCGTTTTTATTCTTTAATTCTGAGTTTTAATTAGTTGAAGGATCTCCGTCGGCGTTTTGATTCTGGCGACACCTTTGTCAAGGAAGCAGCTGTTGAACGCCGGCCCAGTGCCTTCCGGTCCAGGTTTAATCGCGTTTAGTAGTTCCATCTGAATTCTTGCGATTCTTCTTCTGTCAGACGTGTCTTAGGGAAGTAATGAAAACCAATGGCTAGCTTTATGGCTGTCAGGGCATTTTTAAAAGCGATCACTTTTCTGTCTACCGTTAGTTTTTTCAATGTCATTAGAGTTTCAGAGTCAGGAGTGCTGCCATCAGACCTTGTTCAGTTGATACTGGTACTTCCGGAAGGAGCGTTTAAGCTTCTGTCACGAAGTGTACCAGCGAGTCAGCCCTCTTGTGTGTAGGTCCTTTCTTTTTGTAGCGAATTGGTTCGCCCTTTTTCTTTGCGCTCGAATGGCCATCTTTTGTCGTTCAGCGCCAGAGAGTCGTATCAAGCTGAGTTTTTTGAGGTCAATGTTCAGCTCTGGTTCTTTTGCCTTAGTTTTACTTGCCTCTGTTTCTGCCTGACGGCATGAGACTTTACTTTATACATCCTTCATAAATACATTTTAATGAAATAATAAAAGTGTCTTGTATGTATGGTTCTTTAACTAATTTTTTTAAAAACCAAATTCACACGCTTTATGTTTAAGAAGTAAGATATTTAATACATAACTTTTCCTTTGTTTTTAGCGATAAGAACAGATTCTCAAGGACGACCTTTAGAGAAAGAGCCACGACTTGCACACGTGAACGATATGGAAGATGTAAATCCGTGTAAGACAATTTAGAAATTAAATACATATTTTTAGTGTGAGCAATAACATACCTTTTATTTGGTAGGTTTTCATAAGTTTGCATTCTTACTTTATAAATGCTTTTAGAAATACGTTTACTGAATTTTCTAATAATTAACTTTCTTTAAACAGCTCAAAACTTTCTTTACTTACTGGGAACATTTCCCAATAAACCAATATATTTGTTTTTTTCTGCATATATCTTGGACGTTACATTATCTCTGTAAAAAAATTAAAAAATTAAGTTTGTTAAATGTGCGTGATACTCCTTCACAAGATACAGATCAGAAAACAAAACATGAATTTTATGATAGCATTAAACCGGTTTATAAAACATCCCAAAGTATGATCCGAAGATAGTGTTAGGTGGCTTAAATGATAAAGTAGGGAATGAAGAAATCTACAGAAAAATTATAGGGGGTAAGAGTAAATATACTGAGAGTAACGGAAATTAGTTTTGCACAAGAAGACGATATGGGAATTATGAGTACCTACTTGTAGCATAAGATCATACATAAGGAAACATAGATGGCAAGACAAGAAACCAGACTGGCCATATCCTAGTGAAAAGAAAACATACGAGATCTATAAAAGGTATTTAAAGGAGCAGACGGCCACTCCGGCCATATTTAAGTGATCACAAAAGTAAATGAAGAAATCTCTAAAAAGTCCCACAAACAGAAGACAATAAAAGATTGATATCGGAAAATCAAAGGAGGATTTATAAGCACACCAGACAAGAAACTTAAACCGGCAAATGCACGACAACATCAACAGGGAGTGAAGAAAAGTAGAAGAGGGAAACTGGAGGTAGCACAAAAAGGTTTAGGGATAACGTCACGAGGTAAGAGAAAGGATTGGTATGATGGGAACTGTAGGGAAAAAACTGAAAAAAGAAATGCAGCAAGGCAAACGATGCTGAATAGCCCCAAGAAAGAGATAAAAAGACAATACGAAACAGCTATAAAATTGGCAAAAAAATAAGCAGAAGAAAAAAACTAGAACATATCGAACGATATCTGCAGAGGATTGAAGATCACTATAAAGATCACAACATGAGAAATTGTTACGAAAAAGCCACAAGGAAGAAATAACCCTATATAAGAATGTATTACAAGAATACCCAAGGAGAATTAATGGGGGCCAAAAATAGGAAACTAAACAGATGGAAAGAACGCTTTAGTGACTTGCTGAATGACGAGGTAGCCGAAAATGAACAAGATGGCTAAGAGGAGAAACAAGTTGGAAATGCACAAGGCCAAGTTTTGGAAACCCCTACAGATGAAGAAATAAAGGTAATAATAAATAGCTTGAAAAACAATACAAGCGCAGGACGAAATAGCATACTGGCAGAGATAATTAAGCAAAGAGGGGAAACTATAATAACTAGGTTATGTTGTCTAATAAAGAAAATCTGGGGAAACAAATGCCATATAGATGTAAGGATGTCATCATCTGCCCTATATATAAAATGGGTGATAAGGAAATATGTGCCAATCATAGGGGTATCACAGTACTGTATGTAGCCTATAAGGCACTTGCCAGAGGCATAAGAACCAATCTTGATAAATAGGTAAATGAAGAGGTAGAGAGAAGAGTATCAAGGGGGCTTCAAGAAATGCAGATCAACTAGTGACCAAATTTTTGTGTTAAAGATGATACAAAACAATTCCTGCGAACAACAACTGGACCTCAAATTGCTGTTTATTGACTTTAAATAGGCCTATGACTCGATAATACGAAGACGGTTGTATCACGCTATGAGAGCACTCCAAATACCTATGAAGATTATTAAATCGATGGAAATGACTTTGGAGAAAACGGAAAACAGTTTAGCGGTCGAAGGAAGTCTTTCAGAGAAATATATAGTTAAAAAAGGACCCTCTATCAACTGGACTTTTTAATTTACTCCTGAAACAAATACTTGGGGAGACGGGAATAAGAAAACAAGGGACAATTTACAATGGTAAAAACCAAGTTTTAGCCTATGCCGATCATATAGTACTTATGTCCAGAACGAAGGCAGAGATCACAAAAACATTTAAACTCTGAAAAAAAGGAAAAGAATGAAGAGAAAACAACGTACCTGGAGATGGGGGATAATTTAAATAACGAAAAATCGCAAATTATAATAACAACAGAACAAAATAAAGTATACTGTTTCGAAAGTTTTAAGGAATTTGATTACCTTGTAAAAGCGAAGAAATAAGGGAAGTTGAAAAAAGGGCAAAAGGGAGAAAAGCTGTGGTAGCGATGCACAACTTCTTAAAATCCAAAAAAGTTTCATAGGAAGCAATGTTCAGATTAATCGGACAGTAATCCAACCCACGGTACTCTATATAATATGTGAAAGCTGTTTGATAAATAGAAAAGAGGAAGAAAAATTAAACATCTGGGAACGCAAAGTGATTAGAAAGGTTTTCGGAGGCTTTAAGGTACAAGGAAATGAACGAGGAGGGTGAATAAATGTTAAAATTAAGCAATTGTACAAAAAATCAGCTATAAGCCAAATAGTTAGAACTACCCGGCTGCGATAGTTAGGGCACGTGGAAAGAATGCCAATGAACGGATGGGCAAAAACAATAATGATGAGTTGGGGAGTTCGGAAAAGGAGAGGACGCCCAAGGAGGAAATGGTTGGAAGCGTTTGAGGAAGATTAAGAGCCCAGGGAATCGCAGAATGGCCAGATTTAGCCATGAAGAGAAAAGAATGGAAAAAAATAATAGCGAGAATTTAAGCCAATTGCCTCTACGGCCTGTTCAAGATTAAACACAAACTTCTTCCAGATAGACAAAATGGATTTTCTAATAAAAGTTTTACAGCAGATCTTCTCACATTAGTCACATACAACTACTATGTATGTACTACAACTAGTGTGAAATCTTGGAGAAGCAGCATATTGGTGCTTTATCGGTTAGATCCAGAAGCACAACAGTTTAAGGCCAGTTTGTTCCATTTTTACTTATAATTATTTAAACATAATTTCACAATTTTGTCTGGTAATCTTAGCAATCCTCCTTTCATTCATTATGTAATGGCAAATTGGTTGCGATAATAATTTTCTTATTTTAGCTAAAAGATTTTAATTCGCGCCCTATTCGAATTCGTGAATGTCGATTAGCGGTTAGTATTTATAATACTTAAAGTTTCTATCAAATGAAACGAACCAATTCAGCTGAATTATTTTTGGAACCAGCCGACCCTACGGAAACTCTAACTCTCCGAATGCTAGCTAGGGCTTATAATATTACCCAAGTAATATTGTAATAACACCCTGTATAAAATTGGTATTTTTTCCAGAAATTTTATTATATCTAGCGTGGTATACTGACAATTATAATATAACGGCATTTGAAATTAACCAACTTTACGTCGGCGGGGCATACTTACTAGAAATTAAATTTCTAATTTGGCTGTGATCGGTCTTATATTAGCCGTCAGCTACTACCGACAAGTTCTAATTCCTTATGTACTACTGATGGGTCCTCAGGACACAAATTTTGTCTTTTGTTTTCAAGCAAAAGCACATTAAGAGAAACTTTTATTCAAAAATTTAGTTTATTGACTGAGGTGCTTAAAATATATAAAAACCTAAAGCTATTTTTCAAAACACTTAGGGTAAAGTTTTTTACAACATTGATTGCAAATGGACAATTTACATAAGTCGCACTAGGCGGTTTTCTCATCCTTGTTGGTGGGGCATATGGCACATCTTTTCCTTTTGTTTTTTTCAGGATGTGCTTGGAGTTTCTCAGAAATTGGATTCACAATTCCCAATAGTCCAGAAATGAGATTTTTAAACCAATAAGCAATTATTAAATTGTCGCGCATTTACTACTGATGGGTCCTTAGGACCCAGCCTACTACAATCTGTGCAGCTCTCTGACGCTACAAATACTGTAGCGCCAAACTATGCCAGTAAAATCATGTGCACCTTATATGGTAAGAGGCTACTGGAAAGCCAAAGATGACATGAAATATTTAAGAAATACGGTAGAATTAAAAATTGCGACGGGCCCTCAGGAACCATCGGTAGCAACTGAGGATTAGATATCAACAATCATTCCTTCTGTCATGAAGGGGACAGAAGAGGGATTATTGGTATCAAATTTCTGGTGTTGCGTGAATTTTCCTGGGCAGTTCACTTTTATGTTTTTGTAAAGTCATCTCTTAAAAATGAATTGGTAAAAATGCCTGTTATCTGTCGTGTTGCTTTGAATTTACATCTAACAGTTTTTTTTTAAATAAATAACTTAATAGTTTACAAAAATTATTTAAGAAATTTTAAAATTGCTTTCTTGATGATTTTTTATTTAAGGCTGTATTTATAATATATATTTTTTTACTTTGTTTTAGATACAGCTATCGGAACCCGTCTCGGTAAGTCAGTGTATAGTGTATACACACTTTAATCAATGTTGTTGTACAATACAGAATTTTTACTATAAAATAGTAACACATGTAGAGTTTCTTTAAAGAATGCATCATTAGAACACGCTCAGACACGAAAATTTATTAAATTTTTCCCCATCAGACAGCGTCAAATTTTTTACATTTCTTATTCAATCTGGATGTTATATTATACTACAGATTTAAACTATTGTACATTAAATGTGTAGTAAAATATTAGTATATTATTATTTCAATCCCTTGTAATGGTTTGGGAGATGGTGACAATTTTAGTATGATTCCTTACCTCTTGGTAACCCAAATACATGGTCGGTAAAAATAAAGATCAAATGATTTTTTAGATTTGTGTAAAAACAGGAAACCAGACGGATAGCTATCATTAATTTATTACTTTAAATTGTATATCTTTGCGCTGTGCCGGCTATGCTCTCGACCCATTAAAATAGTCTGACGAACATATTTTCTAATATATTTAAGTAAAAAAGTAAGCACAGGATAAAACAGTATGTCCTAAGCTAGTAATTTTAATATTTAAGTCACTAGGTATAAACTGAGATCTTCAATTCTAAAACGATTTTTTAGTCTGGCAAATATTTTCACCCACCTAATTGATCGCAATAATATTTCTCAAATATACTTTTTACAAATTGGGTAGACTGATTCATAGATTATTAGATCAGCTTCCTTTCAATAAATATTGGTAGAAATTCACAAAGCTAGAAATATATTCATAAATAAATAATAAACATAAGTTTTTACAAACCACAACACCGAACATTTCGTATAACAAAATTAAATTTAGCTCCTGACGTCAAGATATTCTTGAATTATGGTTCAATGTTATTAATACAGTCAAATATTTTTTAATTGATTAAAATTATCAACGTCAGAGTGAGGCATTGTAAGAGTGATAGCGGCGTAGTGACCCTTATGTTTAGTTAATGACAATGACAGTTTTTGGTAATATAAGTACAGGAGTTTACCTCTTGTAAAATAATGTTAATTTCGTTAAAGGTGACAGACAGAATTTATCTGTGTTTTCGCAAAAAAGAATGATGTAAACACCAGGAATTGTTGATTTTTTTGTTTTTCGAAAACTCGTCCATAAGTTTGAGTACATTCCATATTATGTAATATAATTCGTCGGGCTTCTCGATGTAAAAAAGCTTTTCCCAGATCTGATGAGTGGTCCCACAATATTATGCCAGAACGCTTTAATGATATGAAGTTTCTGTGAAATATTATTAGAGCAATATTATAATTTACATATTTGGACACTAATCTTAAAATGTAATAAATAGTTGCTAAATTTTTACCGAGAATATCAGTATGTGTATGCCATTTTACGTTTGCGTCGATGTGCAGTACTAATGGTGAAAACGAAAAGGAGGCAGTGAGCCATAATTCAATTGAAACTAAAAAGTTGCTCACTTTTGTCCGATTCAGGCTACTCCCCATCCACACAAACAGTCTTGCACATGTTTCTCGGGTTATTCACAAAATCTTTCAAGTGCAATACACTTTATCCCATAAGCTATAACAAACAAATCAATATTTTTCAGACAATTTCATAAATTGTTTTCAACATGTGGCTGCCGTTGCATTTCGTTCCTTTTACCGCCAATGCTGCAATGGGACAAACTATTTGAGCTTCCAGGCGGTAAGGAATCATACCTCAATTTTCTGCCACCATCGCCCGAACCATAAAATATATTATGGTGTCTAAACGTGATGCCATCGCATTCACAATAGTCCAAGAACCATAAAAATTTTAGCCGATAAATTTAAAGCAACAAACATCTGTGCAATGTTAGTACAAACCGTAACAAGATAAACTCGCCTTATATGCCTGTACACCCCATGGTATAAAAAATAGCCGGTGGCGCGTTTTAACAATAAGTAATCATTATTTAAGAAATAATTGTTAGAATGGTCTAGGCTGAAATGAAATCTGTAACTATTTTTCTGTAACTTTTTCACACAGTTGATCAATGTCATTTAGGCGGAGCCAAAGCAGGAACCAGTTTTCGTTCACCTCGACCATTTGGGGCTTGTTTTACTCAGTTTTATATAGTAGGCTATATCCAGCTGAAGCGGAGAATTAAGTTAACTACACTATGATTCAGTATTGTTAGTTATGTGTTTTACTATAAAATAATTTTGTCTCAGCTTATCGCTTAAAGTCATATGTGTATCTGCGTTGCTTGGAATATCTACGTAATTGTGATCAATGGACCCCAAAACCCTTTCTTCCTCTTCACCCCATTGTCTGCATTCTATAGGACCAGTATGGATTCCTAATCTTTGTAGGTGTTTTAATAATCTTTCTTACTTGTTTTATCTGGCTGCGTATTTGAAGTAGCATTCCAGTGGTAAGCACCTTTGAAGGGTTGCTTAATGTAGCGTGTCGGTGGTCTGGTGTTGTGTTCCATCGATATAGATGTTGTTGCTGTGCCCATCTATTCATTGTTGCTTTTGCCACCTTTCTCGATATTCCAAGGGCGGATTCTGTGCCCCTGAAATTGTGTGCTGCTCCAGTTCTGGCTAGCTCATCTGCTTTTTCTTTGCCCGCTGTACCCGAGTGACCAGAAGCCTATTGGAGTTCAACCCTGGCTGATAGGTTTTTAGTTCGTTCTGGCTTTTCATCGTGTTCTTTGAAGTCAATCGATAGGCGTTTAACGCCTTGAGGGAAGCTTGGCTGACAGAATAAATATGTTTTGGTTGTGATAGCCCCGTTCGATATTTCCCTAAATTCATGCTTGTATTGAATGGATTTCTGCTTTGTATACTGTGCTGTTGATTCCTAGGGGGATGCTTATGTCCATTCTGAGCTTTTTCTCAAATATACCCGCGCCTACTCTATCTGCCGTTTTTGATCCATCAGTGTATCATAATAGTGGAGGAGGCGTTCCTCTTGTCCATAGATCAGAGTCAAGTCTGATGCTAAGTGGTTTCTCGAAGTTAGAGATCTCTTTTATGTGATTTGTTTGCATCTCCAGAGACTGTCATTGTATGGATAGGGGTATTAGTCCTAGTATGATTTCCATTGCAGCGTGGGGTACTTCTCATTGCACCACTAATGCACAGGCAAGCCAGCCTCTTAAGACTATTTAGCCTGTTGGCTGTCGTAATTTGTTGTGTTTCTGTCAATCATATCACAGCCCAGTATATTATCATAGGTATCATATCTATACGCCAATGAGCTATCGGCGGTCTCAGTCCCCGTGTGTTCCGTAACATGCTCCTGCATCTCATAAGGCATATTTTTGCTTTGTTTAGGTTTCTGTTGATATATTGGTCCCAGGTTAGCTTGGCGTCGAGGGTTATCCCCAGGCATTTTACCTCACTAACTCTTTTTATCTGTTCCCCAGCGATGTTTAGGTTGTTATAGTTACCTATTGTCCTACGTTTGGTGAACGGTAGCATTACGGCCTTAGCGGCATTGACTTTAAGGTTGACAGGCTCGCACCAGCGCTGTAAGCTTTTCAGTGCTCGTTGCATAAGCTTTGCTATAATAGTGGAGTATTGAATGAGTATCACACCCCATCTTAGTAGCTCATCTGCATATCCTTGGGCGTAGAAACCCCTCTGTGGTTAGACGTGTTAGAAATTCATCAACCACCAAGTTCCATAGAAGAGGCAGAACAACCTCCCTGTATTACATCGGCTGGTATGAAATCACCGTGCAAACTGGCTGTAACCTGCCGATACTGCAGCATGTTGTGGATGCACCTGAAAGTACTAGTCAACTCCATGTCTTCTAGCAGCCTTCATGATTAAAGCGCAAAAAGCGTTGTCAAAAGCACCCAGGGCTATTCATTTGTGATGTAGCGATGGTTCGACTTTTGATATTAGGTTATACAAGGCGATTTCATATGATTTACCTGGCTGATAAAGATGTTGATGTTCATGAAGGGGTCTCTCCAAGAGAACCCCGTCTCTGATGTGCCTATCCATAGGTTCCTCCAGTGCTTTCAGTAGAAAGAAAAAGAGACTTATCGGTCGATATGCTTCGGTGTTTGTCCGTGCTTGGACGATGTTTGTGATTCTCCATACCTCGGGAATGTAGTCCATGGCGATGCAAGCTCGGTAGATTTTGAACAGGTGCGGCACCAGAAATTCCTACTGTGTTGTGGGTTTAGCTGCAGCAGTTTCCATGTTGCAAAAGAACAGGTTGAATCACATCTGGCTCCGGGGATTTGTAAAGTTCGAATGTTCCCATTGCTAATTTGATCCTTTCGCAACTAACTGTTTTAACGGCTGTTTCCTAGTCGGCTTTCTTGACTATGTGCACGAGGTTAGTTTTTGTTGCTAAACTTCTAGTTGCCTGATTTTTCATCCCGGAAAGTGCACTTAAAGGTGTCTTACAGTCTCTTTTCCATTTGTGGTGTAGTCTCCTGTTGGTGTCCTTGTTGTTCTAACGGAGTTGGACGTATCGGTGGATGCGCGCTGCTTGGGAAGTTGTTTCGACCTTTCCGCAGAATTTCCTCCATAATTCTCGTTTGGCTTTCCTAAGAGCTGATATATTCAGTAAGAGATCGCCTTAGTTATTCCATTCTCCCGTGATCTTCGCTGTGTTGAAAAGTTTGTCTCCTCAGGTTTTCTAAGTGGGTGTTCCACCACGTTACTTCCCTTTTGTTTCCCTTTGTCTTTAAGTTGATTCGCAGTCAGATATATATCTGCGGTTTTTTGCAGATTGGTTTTGGCATAGCTCAGACTCTGTTTGAGTTGATTTCTGTATAATTCAAAGTCAGGACAGCAGGGACTTCTATAGGGCTTAATATCCTTGCCGAGATTTTGAAGTTCAAACACTATTTATCTATGATCAGATGCAGATGGTTCGTGTGAGACTCGCCAGTATTTAACCACGTCAATGAGCGCATTGTGACCAAGATTATGTCGATTACCTCTCTTCGTCTTTCGGTGACAAAAGTCGATTCGTTTCCCTGATTAATTAATAATTAATCATTACTTACCAGAAATTCTAACAGAGCATTTCCATATGGGTTGTCATTTGTGCTTTCCGATGCCATCCTGCTAATAGTTGGAGTCGGTTGGCCTCGCAGTATTCCACTAAAGTCCTAAACTCTGCAGGAGGTGGTGGTGTTTCTGCGTCGATAGGAAAATAGGCGGAAGAGATGATTAGTTCCTTCATATTTTCATCCTCCTTGTACCTCAGTCTGCCGGTCGTTAGGTCCCTACAACATATGTTTAACAAGGGTACGCAGGCTATGTTATTTCTGACATAGATACATGCCCTTGCATTACCAGATGACAGCTTGTATATTAGCATACCACCTGATTGTCCGAGTCCTTTCACTTGACTTCTAATGATCCATTGCTCATGAATTAGCGCTATCGCTATGGACTCGTTTGATAGTGTTCGACATAAAGCCGCAGACCTGGCTCTACAGTGCTGTAGGTTTAGCTGCAGCATCTTGAGGCTGATTGACGATGTTAGAGCCACTAGCTATTGCTAAGGCTCTAAACGAGGCTTTCCAGAGTCCTAGATATGCCTTCATGTTGGACTTCTGTGGACTCTTTAGAGATTATTTATCAATGTTTAGTATCACTGTGATGCCGTTGTCTTCCTGGGTATTGTTTATATTATGCCAGTCGTCAGTTTTTATTCTTTAATTCTGAGTTTTAATTAGTTGAAGGATCTGCTTCGGCGTTTTGATTCTGGCGGCAACTTTGTCAAGGAAGCAGCTGTTGAACGCCGGCCAAGTGCCTTCCGGTCCAGGTTTAATTGCGTTCAGTAGTTCCATCTGGATTTTTGCGATTGTTCTTCTGTCAGGCGTGTCTTAGGGAAGTAATGAAAACCAATGGCTAGCTTTATAGCTATCAGGGCATTTTTAAAAGCGATCACATTTCTATCTACCGTTCGATATTTCAATGTCTGGTGAGAGTCAGGAGTGCTGCCATCAGACCTTGTTCAGTTGTTACTGGTACTTCCGGAAGGAGCGTTTGAGCTTCTGTCACGAAGTGTACCAGCGAGTCAGCCCTCTTGTGTGTAGGTCCTTCCTTTTTGTAGCGAATTGCTTCGCCCTTTTTCTTTGCAGCTCAAATGGTCATCTTTTGTCGTTAAGCGCCAGAGAGTCGTGCCTAGCTGAGTTTTTTGAGGTCAATGTTGACTTCTGGTTCTTTTGCCTTAATTTTGCTTGCCTCTGTTTCTGTAGTCAACTTGTGTTGATGTCATCGTCCACATATGTTGACACAGTGCTTTTTAATAGGGCGTCTTCCAGTTCCCCACTGTCGATGTCGGTTTGGCTTTTTATGTCTTCCATAAAGTTCCCACGAGTAGGGAGGAAATAAACCGTCAACACCTGCAGCGCCTCCTGTATAGATGCAAGACGCAAATTTACTCCGGGAGGTTGTCTGGTATCCCGAATGTTCTGTTATCTATGTTGATTGTCTCAGACCCAACACCACCCATCCCCTCAGCACGGAAATGCATTACACCTTGGGATTAAGCCTGACGGCACGATACTTTACTTTAAACATCCTTCATAAATACATTTTAATGAAATAATAAAAGTGTCTTGTATGTATGGTTCTTTTACTATTTTTTTTAAAAACCAAATTCACACGCTTTATGTTTAAGAAGTAAGATATTTAATACATAACTTTTCCTTTGTTTTTAGCGATAAGAACAGATTCTAAAGGACGACCTTTAGAGAAAGAGCCACGACTTGCACACGTGAACGATATGGAAGACGTAAATCCGTGTAAGACAATTTAGCAATTAAATACATATTTTTAGTGTGAGCAATAACCTACCTTTTATTTGGTAGGTTTTCATAAGTTTGCATTCTTACTTTATAAATGTTTTTAGAAATACGTTTACTGAATTTTCTAATGATTAACTCTCTTTAAACAGCTCAAATCTTTCTTTACTTACTGGGAACTTTTCGCTATAAACCAATATATTTGTTTGTCTCTGCATATATCTTGGACGTTACATTATCTCTGTAAGAAAATTAAAAAATTAAATTTGTTAAATGTGCATGATGCTCCTTCACAAGATAAAGATTGGAAAACAAGACAGGAATTTTATGATAACATTAAACTGGTTTATAAAACATCCCAAAGTATGATCCACAGATAGTGTTAGGTGACTCAAATGATAAAGTAGGTAATGAATAAATCTATAGAAAAATTATAGGGGGTAAAAGTAAACATACTGAGAGTAACGGAAATTTGTTTTTCACAAGACAACGATATGCGAATTATGAGTACCTACTTGTAGCATAAGATCATACATAAGGAAACATAGATAGCAAGACAAGAAACCAGACTGACCATATCCTAGTGAAAATAAAACATGCGAGATCTATAAAATGTGTTTAAAGGGGCAGACGGCGACTCCGACCATATCTAAGTGATCACAAAAGTAAAAGAAGAAATCTCTAAAAAGCCCCACAAACAGAAGACAATAAAAGATATGATATCGGAAAATCAAAGGAGGATTTACAGGCACACCAGACAAGAAACTTAAACCGACAAATACAGGAGAACATCGACAGGGAGTGAAGAAAATTAGAAGAGGAAAACTGGAGGTAGCACAAAAATGTTTAGGGATAACGTCACGAGGTAAGAGGAAGGATTGGTATGAAGAGAACTGTAGGGAAAAAACTGAAAAAAGAAATGCAGAAAGGCAAAAGATGCTGAATAGGCAAAAAAATAAGCAGAAGAAAAAAACTAGAACATATCGAAAGATAACTGCAGAGAATTGAAGATCACTATAAAGATCACAACATAAGAAATTGTTACGAAAAAGCCACAAGGAAGAAATAACCCTATATAATAATGTATTACAAGAATAACCAAGGAGAATTAATGGGGGCCAAAGATAGGAAACTAAACAGATGGAAAGAACGCTTTAGTGACTTGCTGAATGACGAGGTAGCCGAAAATGAACAACATGGCTAAGAGGAGAACCAAGTTGGAAATGCACAATACCAAGTTGTGGAGACCCCTACAGATGAAGAAATAAAGGTAATAATAAATAGCTTGAAAAAAGAGGTAGAAAGAAGAGTATCAAGGGGGCTTCAAGAAAGGCAGATCAACTAGTGACCAAATTTTTGTGTTAAAGATGATACAAAACAATTCCTGCGAAGAACAACTGGACCTCAAATTGCTGTTTATTGACTTTAAACAGGCCTATGACTCGATAATACGAAGACGGTTGTATCACGCGATAAGAGCACTCCAAATACCTATGAAGATGATTAAATCGATGGAAATGACTGTGGAGAAAACGGAAAACAGGGTAGCGGTGGAAGGAAGTCTTTCAGAGAAATATATAGTTAAAAAAGGACCCTCTATCAACTGGACTTTTTAATTTACTCCTGAAACAAATACTTGGGGAGACGGGAATAAGAAAACAAGGGATAATTTATAATGGTAAAAACCAAGTTTTAGCCTATGCCGATCATATAGTACTTATGCCCAGAACGAAGGCAAATATCATAAAACCATTTAAACTCTTTGAAAAAAAAGCAAAAGAATGAAGAGAAAACAAAGTACCTGGAGATGGGGGATAATTTAGACAATGAACAATCGCAAATTACAATATCAACAGAACAAAATAAAGTATACTGTTTTTAAAGATTTAAGGAATTTGATTACCTTGTGGTGACAATAGCTTGTAAAAGCGAAGAATCTGAAAATAGAAAAGGGGAAGAAAAACTAAACATCTGGGAACGCAAAGTGATTATAAAGATTTTTGGAGGCACTGAGGTACAAGGAAATGGACGAAGGGGGTGAATAAATGTTAAAATTAAGCAACTATACAAAAAATCAACTATAAGCTAAATAGTTACAACTATCCGGCTGCGATGGTTAGGGCACGTGAAAAGAATGCCAATGAACGGATGGGCAAAAACAATAATGATGAGTGGTGGAGTTCGGAAAAGAAGAGGACGGCCAAGGAGGAAATGGTTGGAAGCGTTTGAGGAAGATTAAGGGCCCTGGGAACCGCAGAATGGCGAGATTTAGCCATGAACAGAATAGAATGGAAAAAATAATAGTGAAAGTTTAAGCCAATTGCCTCTACGGCCTGTTCAAGATTAAACACAAACTTCTTCCAGATATACAGAATGGATTTTCTAATCAAAGTTTTACAGCAGATCTTCTCACATTAGTCACATACAACTACGTGTAATGTCATCATATGTAAGGCCTTCGACCAAGTAGGACATGTTGCTTTCCTCAAAAAACCCACTACCCAGCAAAACTCACACGAGTTTCACGGTATTACCAATCCCCAGTAGGTTAATATGTTTTGAAAAATACTCAATAAATGTTAGAAAATTTGGTATGCAGGTTTTTTATCTGAAAGCCCACGTATACTTCAAGCATAAGTACTAGCATACCGTGGAGGTCTGAAAAGAAGAAAACTGTACGGGATATATGTGATACACGGGATTTAACGGATAAAGGGTTGGGAGGGGAAGAGAGACATCTACAGGCATTCGTTCCATAATCTGGACACCCTAGGAATGAATGACCGAGAAAAGTGGTATATTTTAAGTTTTTGTAGCTGGACAGAAAATACGGAATGCACCTCTTGTTGCTCTGTTAGGAACAGCCAAGGGGGGAATTATAGCGGCTAGTTCTTCCGATCAACATCCGTGGGAGTATCGGTAGAAAAGGGATGGGCGAGAGATGGGAGTTTCCTTGTGAGGACTGGGTCATTAATGAGTCTAGTGGCTCTCCTTTAGATAGAATTAAGGATGTTACGTGTCAAAGGAGATGCTGCTCCCCAGATGTGGGGACAGTATCAGGTTAGGACTTATTTGTGAAACAGAAAAAGTAAGTAAGTAAAGTAAAGATCTATTTTCTGGCTCGCAAGAGAAAACCAAGCTTTTTAGCTGCTGATGTGGCTATTGAAGTAATGTGTTTGTGCCAGCTGAGATGATGTTCGAAAGCGATGTCAACAAGATCGAATGATTCACTGTTCTGTAGGGCTTGGCCATTCATGTGGATGGGGTAAGTGTTGCGGGATTCTTTGCGTGACATGGAGCAAGACTGGATTTTGGAGGCGTTAAAATGAACAAGGTTCGTGGAACCTTATCTAAAATAAGTTGAAGATCTTGGGAAATATATAGGTGCATGGATCTGCGTCTGTTATCTAGCTCTTGCTTCGAGGCTTGTCTGGAAAAATGAATGTTGGAGTGGAGCGTTCTGTCGTCAGCATAACCGTGGATGCGATTGGTAGTTGAAGAGGGCAGGTCATTAATGTGAAGAAGAAATAGGGTTGGTGCCAGGACTAAACCTTAGGGTACGTCAATATTGATAGGATGGAAGTTTTATGAGTGACCATCTACTACGACAGACATGCGCCGATTAGAGAGAAAGGTACATAGTCTGGGAGAAAGACCGTAAGAAGGTAGCTGGTTGAGGAGTGCGGCATGCCATACTTGGTCACAGGCCTTGAAAATATCAAGAGCAAGAATCTGGGATTTGCCATGAAATTTGAGAGACTTCTTCGTAATGGGATCAGCTGTGGATCTTTGGTGACGAAATCCATACTCTCTGGCATGGATGATTTCGTGTTTTTCTGGATGTTTTAGAATTTGTAGGTTGATGACTTTCTCCATGACTTTGCTGACAGAGAGAAGAGAGATGGGTCAATAATTGGATGGGAGGGACTTAAAACTTTTCTTCGGGACAGGCTGAACACGAGCAGTCTTCCAGCTATCTGGGAAGATGCCCTCGTCATAAGAGATGGATTAGAAGGATGAGCTAAGATGGGTGCAGGTTCTGATGTGCATTTTTTGGAAAAATTGCTGGTATGTCGTCCAGACCGGAGGGCTTTTTGGTGTCAAGGGATAGAAGCATTTTTTAATTTGTTTGACCTTAAGTATTATGTCGGACTTGTGAGGTACAGACGTCGCGGTTGGAACAGCGAAATTGGCAGGAGGAAAAATGGTAGAATTGG
This sequence comes from Philopedon plagiatum, assembly GCA_963971165.1. NCBI lineage: Eukaryota > Metazoa > Arthropoda > Insecta > Coleoptera > Curculionidae > Philopedon > Philopedon plagiatum. The sequence continues at coordinate 90,133,231 of OZ020193.1, read as the reverse complement.
CAGCGAATTGTTTGGTATTTGCCAAACAATCTATTTAGGTTAGCTTTTCCTTTAGAGGTGGATATAATTTCATTGTCAGAGGTCAGGGGAGAAAGAGTGCTTTTCGGAAGTTTTGACTTATGTTTTTGGCAAGTGACCAAAAAGATTTGCTGCCTTTGGAACAAGAAAGCACTTTATCTTTTATGCGGTTGTTAAAAGCATTTTTGAACTCTAAGACAGTTTGATTGTATTGATTTCTTGCCTTGGTGATGATTTGACGATTATCAGGTGTAGGATTTTGAAGCAACCTTTTGTGAGCGTGGACTTTTTGAGCCTGGCTTTGTCAGGGACCTTGGAGAATCAGTGCTTTTGAGGGTAGAGTTTAGGTTTCTTGTGGGTATGTGGAATGAAACTTTCAATACCCACTTGAACGATATCTGTGACGTGAGAGCAAATTTCGGAAGGATCGGGAGTGGAAAAACAGATTGGGTTCTAAGGGAAAGCAGAGAAGGATTTTCGAAGACCATCCCAGTCGGCAGAATTGGAGTGCCAGATCATGCGTTCCGGCATGATTTCAACGCATGTATGGGACAAGAGACGGCTATGAAGCCGTAATCTAAGCGACCAAGGGGAGTGCATACAGATGTTAAGTATGGCTCAGGTTGGGTTGTAAGAAAAAGATCTAGTGGGTTTAGATTATGGGTAGGAACACGGGGAAAGTTTCTTGGCTCCCTGGTTAAATGGTGAGCGAGTTGCTGATTGCGAAATTCTCTGTCGCTCTTTCCCCTGGGTCGGTTTTTGTGGATCTTAGCCATTCCTTGCTATGGACGTTAAAGTCGCCCAGGACGAATACTTCAGCGGAGGGGAATTCAGAAATAAGAGGGTTAATTTTTGCCGAGAGGAAGTCAAAGTACTTATTGTAGAGTTGTCTGATGGGGAGTGGTAGATGCAAATTTAGTGGAAGATTTAAAGTTAAGTTTTAGCCAGAACACATCGGGCTTGCGTGATTCCAGGTTCGGCAGCCTGATGCAAGAAATACTGCTGCGAGCGTATGCGCATATCTCACCATGAATACTAAAAGATGAGAGAAGTTCATGGCCTGGAGACAGGAAATGGTTAGTTGAGGATTTGGGAGATTCGGTCAGAAAAAGAAGGTGGGGTTTGCATGATTAGAGGTGGACAGAGTCCAAATTGGAATTAAGCCCGCAGATGTTGGCAAAGGATATTGTACTTTTAGAATCCTTCGATGATGGTCTTCCTGAGCACCCCTTGCCTGGAGATCCGAATGGTGGGGTAGTTTACCTCCGGAATTTTTTACCTCTGGGAGCGCCATCATCATTTTCAAATTTGTTTTTTAAGAGGTGGATAGTTAAAAGAGAATAGAATTAGAAGTGAAAGACAAAGAATAGCGAAGAGAAAGAATGGCCGTCGAGAGAGAAAAGGGAAAACCAACTCATGCACCCAAGGCTAAAACCATTCGTTAAGCTCTTCAAGTGGGTGTTTGTGTTTGCTTGGGTTTGATCTTCGGTTTTGTAGGTTTTAATGTTGTTCTTATGGTTTGGTGTGGTTTATGTACAGCTGGTATATTATGCTTACGAGGAATGCGACCAGTCCTATCAGGAGTTCCTTTATGTATTTCTATATGCAATATGGTTCCTGGTCTGCTTTCAGAGTCTCCCTTTTGTTTCTGTCTTGGATGCTGTTGCAGTTCTATTGCTTTTCTAATTGTGTCCTCTTTATATCCATTTTGTTTTAGGGCAGCGGTTATCTTGTCTAGCTCTTGAGGTCTCTTGTTGTCGTTGGTGAACCGGATGGCTCTGGAGATCAGCGTGTTTGCTACTGCCTGTATTTGTATACCTTGTGTTCTAGTGGTCCAGGTACATGTAATCAAAAATGAACATGGACGACTAGAACATACGGTATACAGGAATCCAACTCACACGAATATATACTTAAATGTCAAATCACATCACCACCTATAACAAATATAATATATATATATATATATATATATATATATATATATATATATATATATATATATATATATATGTATATATATATACAATATATATATATATATATATGGTGTTTCAAAAAACATGTACCATCGCTTAAAGGAAGATTCTTTGAAAGAAACCAAGGCGAAAGGTTCATATGAACATGGGTCCGCAGATGCTTTGTTTCAAATACACAAGGTGTTAAATTTTTTAGATTCTCTTTATATGTTAAAACCGATGCTGTGCAATTATCTGTTAGGCAAAAATAAACCAGACGCGGAATAAAATTGCGTTTATCTTCTAAACGAAGTGAAAATTGAAAAAAATATGAAGAGATAACTTTTGTTAACAATTTACCGTATACCCCTGTACATGACTGATATTCGAAAATGTGAAAAAATCAGAGGCACACATTTTTTTATTTTACCGTCTTTTCATATGCACTGCCCTGGAGGGCCGGTCTTTTCATAGTCAGAATTAAGCTTAATTTTAGAACTTCACACAGTAAATTGCATCAAAATTGCCGAAGCTATTTTGAAAATATTTTTAAAAAACTTTAAAAAAATTAGCACCCTGTAACACCCTGAAACAAAGCATCTGCGGACCCATGTTCATAAAAACTTATTGATTTAGTTTATTCTAAAGAATCTCCCTTTAAGCGACGGCACATGTTTTTTGAAACACCCTGTATGTACTTCGCCACAAGGAAAAGGAATATAGTAAAAGTCTTCTGTTTGTAACGTTTTTGTGTCTTTGGGTAACCTAAGGGGTTGTTCAGTTTTTTATGCCTGTTGAACATCGTACAAATATTAGATTCACAGAGCAATTTTATCTGTGGTTCCATGAACAGCCATTTACAATTTAGTTTCAGGCCTAATGGAAATACAATGCGTATCTGAAGGCTTGAGTTGTCAATGGTTACACTTACAGGGATATCCAAATAAAAGTGCACAGGCCTTATAAATTTTTTATTTTTGGAGATGGGAAAAATGTTAAATATGAATATGAATATAGTATAAAACATCGATTTTCTCGCTTATTTTAAATTGGATGGTATGATTTTTGTTATATTTTTGGATTCTAGGAGAAGTGAATATTCTTTTATACTCCCTGTATAAAATTTTAATTTGTTAATAACATGAATCTTATTTATTTTACAAGCAAGAACTTTTATTAGGAGTGACATTTTTATGTATTTTGCAAAATTGGGTTCTTTTGTTCTTTTCTAAGTCCCATCCGCGGATATACTGTACGTAAATAGTTACCCTGCGTAGATCTCGCGCAGAGAACTTATGGTTCAATTGTAACCTACTTTTCTCTAAGGATTTTCTCGTTACATCTTTACCAGGTAATGTAGATGTTCTGATCTGGGCACGGCAGCCTTTATTAGTCGCTCAAAATTAGACTATTAGGTTGATTAGTTGTGACTGAGGACGTATAATATTACCAAATCAATTTTTTTTCTAAGAAAATGATATTTTGATTAGTAAGTTTGTTGTCCCATTCGATATAGTAAAAAATAGTGGTGTTTTACATACCTGTAAATTCAGTGAAAATGTTTACAGGCTGGTGGATATAATATATAATATTTTAATTTGTAACTATATACCAACTCTTTTCTTTTATCCAAGTACTGATATTACCGATTTATTATAGATATACATTCAAGAGCAGGAGATTCCGTCTCCAAAACCATTAAACTAGTAAGAAGATTTTCACAAAATCCATCACAGGCTGTGTATCTTTCCAGAGCGAATGCACAAGACCCCGAAAAAGCAGTCCAGCTAGCTTCTAGATTATCAGCCGATCCAATTCACACAATCAAAGTAGCCCAAAGATTCGCAGAAGATCCCCTGGGATTTATGACTCTGGCCGCCAGATTTGAAGGAGATCCCATATATCACATTGACCCACGTGACCAACATCTAAGAGCACAAGCGGCTTTGAGCAGTCGTTTGAAGGTTCTCGCTCGCCTTTCGCAGAACCCTAAAGAAGCTGTTATGCTAGCTACCAGATTCAACCAGGATCCTGTAAGAACTATGAGTTTAGCTGCTCGAATTTCTGAAGATCCTACCTATGCCATAAAAGTAGCTCATAGGCTAGCTTCTGAACCCACCAAAGCCGCGACAATAGCACGAAGATTTGCTGTTGATCCTGTTGGGGCGATCATATTAGCTGCAAGAGTCGCGGAGCCTGATACGTCCCACAACTTGGATTCTGCTAGGAAAGCAGTAGCACAGGCGAGACATTTAGGTGTGTCTGACGTAAGTACAATGGTTTAATAATATCCTACAAGTTAGGCTCTAATTTGCAATTAATTTTTAATCTTCAAAATAATTATTTTCCTTTTTTAATTGGCGTTTCCCAATTTTAGGTGGGGGTCGACTTTTCTGGTTAATCGTTTTCACAAAGCCCAATCCTGAGATTGTTCGTTGATCAAACTTGTTTCTTTTAGATCATTCTGTTGCTATAGCCTTCTTTCCTATATCCTTATATACTCCCACAACTTGGACTATTCGCCTCGTTGACCTCGTCTCTTTTTGTTAATACAGCCTTCTTAATATTCTTGCTTCCTTCAGAGGTAACATTCCCTCTATCGGTCATATTTGCGCTTCTTACAACGTTGCAGATCTGACCATAGTTATATAAACCACTCTTCTCAAGTGTTACTAAGGTGAATTAAGCCAGTTATATGAATAACTTTGAAGATAAAACTCTTCGCCATTATCGTTAGAACCGATCTAATTTATCAATTACGGTTTTAGATTGACCAGTGTGTGAATAAGACAACTAAGTTTCGATCTACAAATTTATTTTTGATTTTAGCAAATTAATACTTGCTGGTCTCAGTAAAAGAATTAAATTCATCCAAGACAAGAATTATTTGGAGGACAAGCAAATAGCAGAAACATTATAATACTAATTTATTTATAAGTTGACAACTTGTTCTAGTAACACGACCAAAACGTGTCATAAACTATCTGGCGAACTATAGTCTTTGAAAGACGCAGAGTAGTAAATTACTTCTAAAATTATGTACTTATTGAATCGTGTAGTGCGAGTCCTAGTGAGTTCTCACAAAATGGTGGAGAATTTGAGCGAAAACCCGAAATTCGGTTCCGGTACCGTTGTCTTGTTTCCGCTCGTGTTGTTGTTTTTCCATTACAGTAGTTCTAACAGATGGCGTTGGTACATATTTTGTACCACTTATGTTCTAGAAAAAGTATTGACTATGCGACTATGCTATTGAGGAAGCTGCCTGATGCATTACGTCAGTCTGATGATCCCCAACAGGGATGAAAGCTTACTGTCTACCCGGTCCGGGGTTTTCCATTAGATTTTGGATACCCTGTACTTTAATACAAGATGAGAATTCAGTGCCTTTATTGTTTGCTATGCCACAATCATGTTCCTTTGGTTATATTTATCAATATATTTTGTATTATTGGATTCGCCTGAGCTTTCCCAAACGCAGGTAGTTTTACCTGGTATTAAGGTAATTTTAGATATATTAAGTTATAACAATAATTGCTGCCATTAAGCAATTGTTATTATATTTAATGGCTAGGGTCTATGAGAACAAGCCATCGGCTAGCTCTAATGTAACGGGGCAATTTATTTAAGGTTTTTTTTATTAATTATAGTTCATTATTGCCGCATGCTAATGATCAATGTACTTACCAAATAAATATACACTCTTTAACATTACTGGTGTGGGCCCATATATACAGATCTAATTTGGCGCCATCTTACAGTAGGTATTATACCGTATCAAATAACCCACAGTCCAACAAATTAATGTTTCTGCAAGTAAAGTTAAATAATGTACAAAATGAAACGACGTTAAAAAGTAAACTGAATGCTTAATTTGAAAAAGATATCGTTGAATATGTATTGGTTGTAGAAAAAAAAAGGAAAATGATATCTTTACGAGCTTTTGGGGGTTGCAACGCCGTCACAGAGCTAGGACGTTATCTCAAAACTGTTGTCTCTATAAAAAATGTGGCTATTTAAAAACATTTGGCTTTTCTTATTAATCATGAAATTGGGTACTTAGCTTGATGTTTACGTTGTTCGTAGCTCGGGTGCTGGAACTCCCGGAGTCATTTTTTTTAATTCAAAAACTTTCGAGGGTTACACATGCCCAGGCGCCCAGGACTACCCTCGAGTCAACTAAAATCCGATCACCAGAATGTCATCAAAGGACCTCGTAACACCGTGATTCAATAAATTATAATCATTGAATTGAATTCATTGAATTGACTAGATAATTAGACCTTCTGGTAAATCCATAAGGTAATGTAATGGAATGGGGCTAGATTTTCCTAAAAGAACAAGGTCCAATTCCGAAACGTGAAATTATATATAATGAATATTATATAAGTCAGAATACAAAATATGCAAAAATAAACAGAGAATTTTAACCTTTAGAGTCCCTAAAAAGGACCATCTGTGAAAATAATAGGGATGAAACTGGATTTAAGTTTCCTCTAGGAAAAAAGGTTATACTTCACCATCATCCCTTAGAGCAGCAACAGGCAAGTGACGGGCAATAACTCTACAGTCATAATCGTCAGACAAGGTGTGTTATATTACTACCTCAGGATCATGCTCTCGCGAACCCAGACGACCGAACCTAAACAACCCGAAAAAATCGTTACAACAAAATCACTAAGTTGAGTTCATAGTCTCGCGAATTCGCGCGATTTTGCAGTAACGCACGTTACCAAGTGATTTATTACTGTCTTTCTTCAAAAATAGGTTATGAATAGGGGATTTAGCTTTAAATCAGTGCTAAATTTTAAATCTTTTAAGTGAATTCCATAGTAAAATTTTAAAGTAAATAGTTAAAATAACCACTTATTTAATCTGAGATGATATAGATAATTATGAATTTAAGTGTAAGCCGATATTGTATAAAACCAGTTAAAACAGACTCTGTATGGCGATTTTTTTTAAAAATTATGTTTACCATCAGCAACTGAAATGCCAAAAATTTCGCATTGTAATTTCAAGACAGGTCATTGATTTTAGACATGTGTAATTCACGTAGGTAATGTGTTTATTCTTCTTTGACTTCCTATTCACTATTATTCGATGTTGGGGACCTCATTTCAGGACCTTTCTCTGTTTATTGCTGTACTACTCAACTCCCTAGTAGTTCTTAGCCTACTGCATTGTCTAATGTTAACTGACCATGACATTTACTTCACTGCCACCCCTCTTCTTCTATTTTACCCTCTAAAATAAGTTGCACATTTCAAAAGCTTCATATTATTGGTCACGCTTGCTTTAATGGCCTAGGATTGAACTCCGTAGACTAGCACAGATGAAAATATGTAACATCAAGAATAACATATCCGAAGAAATAGTTGTGTGTCACGTAACATACTTACTTTTCTTTATTTAACAAATAAAACTAATTTGTCGTAATTTTGGCAGGTAACCGATGATGTAGACCATTCCAGTGCTTTGGCAGGAAGAAGTTTGTTTACGTTCGATGCGGTAAGTGTTTTTGCATATCAATTTCCTACAAAATTACCATTTATGGAAATTTATTTATACTTATTGAATTCAGGGAAGCAGCATGATATAAATGTACCTCCAAATGGTTTAGAATGATAGAAAAGAAATAACACGTTTATTAAGTCATGGAGGTACGTAGTTCTCTAGCTACAAATAAAATAAAAGAACCAACGATAAATATGTATTAGACAAATATTTTTATTTAGGGGAAATAACCTATTTTATTTATTTATTATTAAATGGCGTTCAAAAAATAAGTTCAAAATGCAGCTACGTAACGTAAGATAAAAACAACATCTTCAAAGTATGCAGTGGAATCAATTACGTATGTCTTAAATTATTACTCTTGAAAGGTAACATAGGTAAAAGATAGAGGTAAATAAAAAATAAAACTGTCAAGTTCTGAAGTTTCTATTTTTAGGAAAATTACATTATTGTCATTGTCATTGCATAATACAGATTTTAAAAAAAATATATATATATACAACAAAGAACCTAAAAATTATGAATTTAAACTAAATGAGAGACGTGTCCACGTTCTACTTCTACGCATGTTCTCATTATTCTGTTTACAGCATCAAAAACATTGGTGAGCACTTGAGGGGAGTTGTTAATCTCCTGAAATTTACTTGTAATTCTAGCCAGTTGGTCTTCTAAATTTTCACAAGGGGTTTTGAAAACCGAGTTTTTAATATGTGGTCATAAAAAAAGTCGCACGGCGTGAGATCGCAATACAGTGGTGGCCACCTAACTGGCACATTACGACTAATGATTCGGTCTTCGAAAAATTATTCCAAAATTTTTAAATTCTCGAGAGTTACGTAAATTGGTGTGCCTTCCTACTGGATGTAGCCTTGTCGCATCTCTTCATCGTCTAATGCGTTTACAAAATTTTCTAAAATTTCATTACGTTATAACGCCGAATTGAGAATCCCTTAAACAAAAAATCGGTCCAATTAACCTTCTTTTCGATATGACCGCCCACACGCCAACTTGCTGTGAATGCGTAGGCTTATCTATAAATGTGGATTTTCAGGACTCCACAGTCTCACTTGTTGAGAATTTACATAACCAGAGAAGTAAAACCATGCCTCGTCGGTAAGAAGGTTTTTTTAAAACACGTTTTAATTATTATGCAAATTACCCATAAACCACTCTGAAAATTGTATTCGCTACGGCTTATCGTTTGGTAACAATTCTTAGACTGAGCTTAAACGGTAAACGTGCATATGCAGGTCACATTTCAGGATTGTATTGCAGGTTCCTTAGGATACATTTACTTGTAACTGATTTAAATCAACTTCATTATTATTATTATTTGCTGGCTTAAACGCCGACTAGGGGTTTGTGGGTGTTAATTAACAATTTGCCCCAATTCTTCTACTTTTTGTGAAGTGAAAACTTTCTGTCTCCCACTGTCTTCTTTTCCATTCACACTTCCTGTTTCTCTAAACAAATCCACAGATCTAGTCAAAACTTGGCGAAACTGGTCGAAATCCATGACTATGTGTGGAAACTCTGTTTAAGAATCGCGAAAAGCGCCCCGTGTTGAATAAATCAACTGGCCATCAACCCTTCTACTATTTCTAAAGTAACTTTCGATCATAAAAGCTTTTTGATCTGCCGTGATTGCCATATTACCTCTGTTACCTTTTAAGAATAGTAATTGAAGACAGGCGTGATTGATTCCACAGTATACTTTGAGGAGGTTTTTTTTATATTACGTTATTTTTTGACTAGACGTTCAATGCAAGTTAAAATCCAATATTGATTTAAGAATTCTGATAACGTCGTTATACAAAGAAAGGGATACATAATGTTTCTATAAAAGATTTTTAATGGTCATTTGCTTTAATTTTTTTTATAAGGTTAGATACTAAACAATTTGAATACTCTTCAATCTGCCTAAACCAGTTCTTAATATAATTTTCTGAAACATTACCGCTAGCAGTCGTAACTGCCTCTGCAGCCCTGTTTGTCAATATTGGATGTCTTTGTAAAAACATTTGTACCAGTTGTTCCTAGGAATATTGTTTTTGAATGGCATGTCCAGAGGATTTTTATCTAAAAAGGTTTTACTGAGAGTTGTATGTCTTGATGTCTTTTGGGAAATCCTTTTTTATGTCCCTCCATAATCCATGAAACTAATAAATCCGACGATAGTACTCTTCACTCTAATATTAATTTTTCCAGGCAAGTTTCGAGTCGGGAGTTGGACGATGAACGCAGATCCATGTACCTGTCCCTTTCCCAAGATCTTCAATTAATCTTAGACTGGGGTGCCAAGAACCTTGTTCAGTTCAACGCCTCCAAAACCCAGTCTTGCTCCCTCTCACGCAAAAAATCTGGCAACGCTTACCACATCCACATGAATGGCCAATCCCTACAAAACAACGAACCATTCGATCTTGTTGGCGTCGCTTTCGAACATGATCTCAGCTGGCACAAACACATCACTTCAGTAGCCGCATCGGCAGCTAAAAAGCTTTGTTTTCTCTTTCGAGCCAGAAAATACTTCTCCCTTCCAACTTATACACTCTCTATGTTTCCCAAATAAGATCTAATCTAGAGTACTGCTCCCACATCTGGGAAGCGGCATCCGCTTCAACACTTAAGATCCTTGATTCTATCTAAAAGAGAGCCATTCGACTTATCAATGACCCAGCCCTCACGAGAAAACTCCATTCTCTCGCTCATCGCCGGCTTCTTTTTTTGGCATCCCATTTTTAATTTCTGCCAGAGCATTTTGAACTGATTCTTCGCTGTATTTTTTAGTGTAGGACTTGCAGTTTTTCTTAACTTTAGGCATGATAATTTAGTTCTGGAAAAGAACATGTCAATTACTAATTTTGCATTTATTTCGCCAACGCCAGTTATTGGCACCACTGCCAATTACTGAAGTGTGTCGATTTTCTCTGGCCAGTTATTGGCACCCTTAAAATTTATTTTAAATAGTGCTAAAACTACATTATTGTATTGAATTTTAAATCTTAAACATCATTAAATATCATCAAAAACACAACAGACTTAAAAAATAGCGTCTCAAAGTTCAAAATATCAAACAAAATTTGCCGATTTCTAACGGAACTCGTTAAATTCTTACCTTGGACAGACACATACACTTTCACCTGCAACAGTCAAAACCACACTGAATTAAATGGCGTCGGTGAAAATTTTCCGCTTAGCTTACGTTGCCAAGTTTCTAAAAATGTAGAATTAATGCTTAAAAACGGGTACAGAAACTAATTATATTTAAAAAAAGATCTAAGTGCCAATAACTGGGTGGGTACCAACGATTGGGTAGTTTACCCTATATATTATTCATCATTAATTCTCAATTCAAATGGGATAGATCATAGTACAAAATGGTGCTGCCGTCGACAGAAAGGACCCCGCACAAATCCAATGGGAAATGGATCTCCGTCAAATTAGCTGAAACTTTGGGAAAATGTTCTTCTCGGCATCCTGAACAAAAGTCTCAACGGGCCCAACAAGCTCCTATGATTAGTTTTTGAGTTATGGGACCTAGAAGTCCCAGATTATTGTTATTGCTTATATCAAACGGGATAGGAGTAAGACTACCCCTAAAAATGCATTCCGGGACCAGACAATGTTGATCTTATGCTTATTCGCTTATTTATCTTGAAGTAAGTTCTATTTTTCTTAAAATTGAATCCCGCATCCCAAGTGGACTAGCCCGCTGACCCACTTATACCCCTAACGCCTACCTTTCCTTTCCTTACCGGATTACCCTTGACTTGAGTGTATGTGTATGTGGATACGTATATATCACTCTATCGTATGTCAATGTATCGAAATACATCAATATATTGAAATAGATGGATCTATCGAAAAATATTGTTATATAAAATATATCGCAATGCTCAGAAGATTAATCTTGCAGCTTCCGTGAATTTCCCTAAGTATCGTTTATAAAAAATTGCCTTTTAATGCTCTGGTTTCCATCTCATTAAAAACAATCTGACCAGTTTATATGCTCACGTTTGCTATCTAAAATACTACATACTGAAAGTTATTTTTGCCTGGAGGCAATTGTTAATTTCTTTTTTGAAATATAATTGTATTAATTTTTTTATATTTAAATATATTCATTATCAAAATGTTTAGGTAGTTATTATAGTTATCAGATTTTACTTTGACATAGATGAATCACTTATATTTAAATAAATACGTAGATACGTATCTAAGAATTCACTTGTTTTTCAACGAACCCAAGAACTCGTTTTTTCATCAAAATACTATTTTTAGAAAGTGATTTTCCGCTAGAGGCATTTGAAAATGCTTAGTTAGTTATTATATTACTGCTACATAACAAAATCTTTATTTTAAGAATGATTTTCTTATTTATTTGTCTATCTAAGCATACATTTTTCAGTTAGTACAACTTATGACTGTTTGATTTGATATAATCTAATACTTTGAAGATTGTATTCTGTGATTGCGATTGTTAATTATTGCGACTATTATTCTCATATTATTTTTAATAATATGGCTTTCAGAAACCTTCTTACTTGTTACGGGTGTAATGGACGTTTTATCCCCAGACTTATGTCTCGAATAGACGGAGAAGAACATAACGATAAATGCGAAATCGCCATACGCAGACGAGAGGCGTTTGGTAGACCACCTCTTAATGTCACGCCGAACACAAGAATATGCGGTAACTGTAGTCGGTCAATTAGAAATGAAATAACAGCTATGGAACAAGATCCATCTTGTTTGAGACTAAATGTATTGACACAGACCGCAAACAGTACTTGTCTGTTTTGTGAGGCTGATCTACATAGATTATCAATAGAATATAAAGCAGAAGTTTTCATTTTAGCAGATATCTATATCCCTGAAAATGTGAAGTCATGTCAACATCATTTGGATGACCGAGGTTATATTTTAAAACACTTGGTTAACGGGTTACGTTTCATTAACAGACCATATGTAATTAAAGGACCGCAACTGTACGTGTTTTTGCAAGGACTTCGTACTGTAGCACAAAATCTTGCAAGTTTAAATGATGAAAATAGTTTTTCTGATGAGGAGTTTCGAAGCTTTTTCCCTGTGACTAAACAACAGTTTCTGGATCTGTTTACTTATTGTGATAGAGTACCTTGTCAAAACGGCTTCAGATATGTCGGAAAAAAAGATTTGTTGCTATTTCTATGCAAACTACGTCAAGGTCTTTCAGATGATTTTCTCACCCGCATATTTAAATACCCAAGTAGACAGATAACAAGTTTGACAATCGCTACGGTTAGACAATCCCTTATGCAACGTTTTGTGCCTAGTAATATAGGTTTTAATGCTATAACAAGAGATCTTTATATTCAAAGGCACGTAACAGAATTCGCCAAACAATTATATACCCCATATCCAGATATTCCCCGAGTAATAGCGGCTATCGACGGTACCTATAGCTTTATTCCAAAATGCAGTAATTTCAGAGCTCTCCGACAGTCATACTGCGTTCATAAGGGTCGACACTTGGTAAAACCAGCTCTAGTAGTGGCTCCAGATGGATACATACTTGCAATTCAAGGGCCGTACTTCTCAGATTCACAGAATAATGATGCAGCTATGTTACAGAATGAATTTGATAGAGATGTTGATAGAATGACTACATGGTTTCAGGAAGGTGATATAGTTATTGTCGATAGGGGATACCGTGATGCCACAAAACTACTTGGTAGATTAGGCATTACATGGAAAATGCCGGCACTTCTTGAGGCAGCTCAAAGTCAATTATCTACAGAAGATGCAAATGAGTCACGATTGGTTACAAAGGACAGATAGGTGGTTGAAGCCAGAAATGGACATATTAAATCCATTTTTAAATTCTTTGCCCAGACAATGCAAATTCAGCATGTACCAAATCTGGGAGCTTTTTACAATATAGCAGGAGCCATCATAAATAAGTATCATCCACTGCTAATTATGAGAGGTGCTGATGCTGTAGCTGCTCAGCAGTTATTAGAAAGAGCAAGGCAACCAAACGTTCTTCAGGCTTTAGTTGAAGTAGAAAATCTTCAAACAAGAAATGCCCAAAGGTGGGTTTTGTTAGCTGCTAACCAATTACTTGACTTTCCTATTTTAGCTATTCAATATTTGAAAGATATCACAGTTGGTATATACCAAATCAAATTGGCTCCAAGCTACATACAAGATAAGACACAAAGACAACAAGAAGAAGAATTTCAAGTTGAGATGTTGAGAGATGAGAACAGATTGCCACAACCAGGATTAATGAGGGTAAGGGTATTTTCAAGATTTCGCAACGCAGGGAAATATCAGTTATGGATCTCATATCAATCAAATAACGATAATGAGGAGGAAGACGACAATGAGGAACGTAAGTTTCAGCTAATTTGACGGAGATCCATTTCCCATTTGATTTGTGCGGGGTCCTTTGGCTCAAACTAGAGCAAAATTTTTCCGCCAAACCCTTGTTGATTATAGCGCATTGTATTTTAGAGCACAATAGTTACATGAAACCAATCTTGTAGAAATATAGAAATATTTAAAAAATAATACCTTAAAGTAGAACGTTTCGAAGAAATTTCAGTTCAAAAAATATCCGTTTATTTTTATTAATATTGTTACGCAATCAAACCCAATCAAACCCAACCAAATCTCGAATATGTAAACCTGGTGTCGAATATGTAAACCGGGTCTCGAATATGTAAACCGGGTGCTTAAGCACCCCCCCCCCCCCCAAAAATAGAGGTCTAGAACCGCCTATGAGTGGCGTGCTTTTTTGTATTAAATTTTTGTCATCCTAATATTACTAATATGGCATGTAAGAGTACACCAATGGATTCGATACAAGTGAATACACCACACCTGTGGAAAGGAACTTCTTGATTTAAATAGTCCAATTTTTTGCAAATTTGACACTGCCGCACCACATTTAAATGTTTTTTCGGAAAATAATGTTAGCTTCTTTAAAGAGAAACACTTAAACGCTTCTCGAAAACACAAAACAATACAATTATTCCACTTTCGAACAATGTCGCAAACGTCAGCGGATTTTATGAATGGTCGCTTGTTTCACTTTTCAGTTCATAGTAAAACTGGTAGTAAACCATCAAATAACGTTGTCATTTTTACTTAATAATTTATCACAGTGAGAAGGGAATAAAAGTTTATTCGGTTATGATGCATAAAATAGAACAAAATGTAGGTATTACTTTTTTATTACTTAACACTTACGTATGTGCGCTAATTTAATTAGATGAAGGTATAGTCAAATAAATATCGTATAATACTGTATTGCTTGAATGGCATTAATTAGGATATTTTGTACACTTTGGCAACCGTCTGCAATTGCCCAGTCAATACAATCCACCAGTCTTTAGTGCAAATTCAATGACTGATTGCTTTGAATAGTAAATAACTTTGTCTCTAGATGTTTCAAAGTCTATGCCACAGACCAACGCGAATTCGCTGTGGCAGCGGATGCGATTCTTTTTATCATTGTCAGGGTCAATGATTAAAAAATCGCAGCCGATGCGACAGCGAATTCGCGTTGGTCTGTGGGCTCCTTATTAACGCTTTTATAACTCTAGCCGAGAAGTAGGTTACTGGCGGTTAACCGCTGACATTGACAGATAAAAACTAATTAATATGTCAAATTGTTGCGAAGTAGATGCCAGGTGGTGCATTTTTGCAGATTTTTCAATTCAACACATTTAACATTAACCTGTATTTGTTTCGGTGGCTTTCGCCTTAAAACTATGATGATAACAAAATATGCCTGTTAACCGCTGCGATATTTGGTACTTGTATTTTGCACTTGTATTTTGGTATAAATACTTGGAAAGAGGGAAGCTTTTAGGAGGGGGGGGGGCAACTACATCGATTATAATGTGGTAATAACCAATGCAATGCAAAAATTCCTTGTAGGATGAAACTCTTACCCAGTGAATATTTTAAATCCGGATGAGCTCGGCTAAATGTCTCCACAGTCGTTTCTTTGAGTGATGTCCGCAGCTGCGAGAAAATATTTTTATGGAAAGAGAACGACCGTTCGACATCCAACAATGTAACCACAACCACTTTTCCATTTATTTAACGACTGTGTACTTATATGCACGTCATCTAAAATTTGCAAAGACTCCACTAAAAACAACTAAGGATTCTGTAATTTTTGTATCGCTTAGCAATATGTACTTCGCTTTGCGTTGACCTGCTTTCGTTTTATTTGCCTAGATACCCGGTACCACGACAGCACGATAATGGAAGTGAACCGAAAGTGGCGCGCCTTATTTATGAGGTTGTCACATATATTTTTTTGTCTTTTTAAAGTACTCGCTGTTAAAATTTTGTTAGTAATAGGCTTATTTATTTTTTTTTAAGGCGGACCAGGCCAAAATTAATCAATATTTAGCAGAGATGGACCAAGCTGAAAGACAATTTTTGACACCATATAATTCACAATCGCCAACGTCAGCGCCGATATTCTTTCCACAGGTATTGTAAGCATTTATTTTATGCGGTAAAAAGGTGTATCGTAGTACAAGGAGAGGCACGTTCAGGTCACCGATTTACCAGAAATTTCCCAAGAATGTCAAGGCACACAAGTACAACATAATGTCCTCAAAGAATATCCGAAAAACAACGGATTGACGAACACCATTTTCTAGATAGTAAAAAAATACATTGTTATTTAAAACTAACTTCTAAAGAAAGGTATGATTTCTATGCTGTTGTTGAAGGTTAAGTGGACTGTGAAAACTGGACTGTAATATCTTGTGCCGCTCGACGCACTTTTATTTCAGTAAAAAAATACTAATTCTAGTTTGAACAAAAGTAATGTGGTGCATGGCATTTGATGACATTCAGAATGATTCTTTTTCGATCTCTCTTTATTCCTGTCTTAGTGTCTTAAGGAAGTCGACGGTGCTGATTCGGCGCAAAAATTTAAAATATACCGCGTGTTTGTATTGTTGCCTATGTAGTAGAGTACTTTGAAATAAACAAAAACCAGGAGTCGAACAAAAAATATACCTTTAAAATTTTTTTCAAAATAAGCAATGTGCTTCTCTTTAATTTTTAGGACCTATGTATGTACTTTCTGATCTATCCTTAAAGTACTTAGCTAAGGTAATAATATTTAAAAACCTTGTTTTATAAATTGGCGGATGCGCCACAAAAGTCCTTCTTCTTTTGGGTTGCCTATCTTTTGTTAGGTACGGGATAAATTTAGGCAGGAGTCAATGACATATAATTTCAATGGCATGAGTTGTGTTGTTTAATAAATAAATAACTTTTTAGATTTTCAGTGCTGATAGTAAAAAAGGCTGTATTATAATATTTTAACTTTTTGAAATATATAGTAGGATTTCTTTCTTTAGAGGCAACAATATTATTTTTTTAAACTTGTTACCTAGGAATATGGTAGAGAGACTTGGAAAAACTGTTTTTCTGTGACTGACGTTTCTCATTGTTTTTTATTTGGCCATGTATTTATTACTAGTGATGCGCAAAATTTTGTGGGACGATATCTAGCTTTTTTTAATCCTGAAGCGCCATTCATGAATATTTTTATTCAGTCTTAATTCAGACCAGGTTTTACAGGTTTTAATATATGCAGTGAATTTCATAACACTATATACTATATATATATATATATATATATATATATATATATATATATATATATATATATATAGGGTTTGATCTTAGAAACGTAATCAGTTATGGTCAGTAAAGTGATTAAAATGTTGTTACCAGTGAAATAAAATTGGAAAACAGTAAGTTTGGCCATTCGGTAAAATATGTATACAAAAGGGATTTGGTACAACATACTATACAGGGTGGCCGACTGAAAACTTTCCAGTCAAGATTTCTCCTTTTTGACGTAATAAACAGAAAAACACTGGGACCTCAATTTTCGTTTTAAAGGGGACATATTATTTTGATATAAATATTAAGGTGGGTCGATTTTTAAAAACTTTAGTATTTCAATTTGGAATACTTACAAAAAGTTACCTTTTATAATAATAAAAAAGTTTATATAAATAGTTTTAATTAATTTACATCTTCCACCCTCTACATATATCTAAAGCAGATTGTCGGTCGATTTTTACATTTTCTTGAAGAAAATTCCGAAATTTTGATTTGGAATATCGATTAATTGATTTCTCTTTTACATATATACAAAAACCTCTAATTGCATTCAACAAAAAAAATTATTTCGTTCACCCTCTACCAGGTTTTAAACATTTTAGAATCAATATCCTTTAAAGCAAAGAAGACTTTTATAAATGTTACTGGTGGATTAGATTTAGTTTAAAGCCTCCTGATTTTGGACAAGGGCCAAAAGTTTTCAAAATATCGTAGTTACATGCTAGCAGGCAAAATTTTGGGTTTATGGAAAAAAATCAGGAATTCCCACAGTGACACGAAAACAATATGTTCTACAGTTGATCAAGGCGCATCATGAAAAATATTTATATCTTGTGAGGTATTTAAGTGCTAAAAAAAAATTAAACCTTTAATTTAAAAGTTCAAGAACTTAAAGTTGAACTTAAGAAATCATTTGACATTAGTGTCTGTAAATGTAAAAACTTTGTTCGATGTTTTTGTAGTAAGGAACAGAAAGTTTTGTTTTATTGGAACTTTCTGTTCTTTACTACAATAACATCGTTTAAAATTTTTACATTAACAGGCACTGACTGATGTCGAAGAGTTTCTTAATTTCAACTTTAAATTCTTGAACTTTTAAATTAAAGGTTTCATTTTTTAGCATTTGGATACCTCACCACAAAAGCTTTTAATACGTAATACGGAATACGTTTAATACATAATGCGCCTTGATCAACTGTAGAATACTTTTTTGTGTCACTCTGGGAATCCCTGATTTTTCCATAATTCCAAAATTTTATCTGCTAGTATGTTTGATATTTCCAAAATTTTTGGCTCTTGTCCAAAATCGGGAGGCTTTGAACTATATCTAATCCACAAGTAACATTTTAAAACGTCCTCAAGAATATTGTCCTTAAAATCAGCAGGAGAACCTATCAAAGAACATTCAAGGTCGTGCCTTGTATAAAATGTGCTATAAGCACAACAAACCACGATTTAAGAAAGCAATTGCAACGAGAGCCTAGGTAATACTAATATTAAAAATTTAAAAAAACACCCAACGATGGGGGACGCCAGCCGGACGGTGCTAACTACAAGGCATGTCAGGGATGATATAGCTTTAATGTTTCAAGGCAGGTAAAGGGTGGAAGAAATAATTTTTGTGTGGAATGTAATTAGAAAAATTTGTATATGAGTAAAAGAGACACCAATTTATCGACATTCTAAATCGAAATTTTCAAGAAATGAAAAAATCGACCGACAACACGCTTTAACTACATGTAGAGGGTGGAAGACGTAAATTTATAAAAAAAATTATATAAATTTTATTTTTATTAATATAAAAGGAAACTTTCTGTAAGTATTCCAAATCGAAATTCTAAAACTTTTAAAAATCGACCCACTCTAATAATCATCCTCTAAATTTCAATCTTCAGCCGGTGGTGATTTTAACCTTGAAATGTTAAATGATATCGTTTTAAAGGGCACTTATTTATATTTCCAACGCCAATTAGTCTTTTAAGAGTATATAAGCGGTTCTCGAGGAATTAAAGTAAAAAGTATAGGATAACATATTCACGTACCGAATGTTTCAATTTATTAAATGTTGAAGATGCCCACCACCAACCTCCATGAAGTAGCAAAGAGATTGTTGAAAAGTTCCCTAACATTGTGGAGAATTTCTGGAATGATGAGATTACACTCGTGTTTGATACGTTGCCGCAAGTCATGTAATGATACAGGCTGTGTCGCATAAATGTTTGTCTTTAAATGGCCCCACAAAACAAAGTCAGTGACCCGAACCTCTGAGCATCTGTTAGAACCGTTTGACAATAGAACAAATTTTACCAATAATTTAAGCAAAAATTTGTATTTTGTATTTAGGGTTATATGCACATTTAGCTTTATAATAAAAGTAACACAGTTTGTTATTTTAAAATTTCTTAACAAATTTCAGCTTAAATTGATGGTAAATTTGTAGCAGTGTCAAACGGCTGTTAAATATAATAATTTTAAAAATCAGTGAAAACACTGGTGACATATTATTTTACTTGTAACAATTCTTTCATTTAAACCCTGAGTAGTTCTTAATCCCATTACAAAATTTGTATTTTTTATTGACATTTGCCACAAGCATAAAAAATTATTGCTTAAAAGAGTTGCAACATTTATTTTAACTTTTAAAAATTTTAAATTCCGCGAAGAAATGTTATTTTATAAAATGGTTCCTTAGGTATCACCAAGAAAATCTCCCCATTCCGCTTTATCCAGAGTCCATGTCCCCTTATTGTAGGGAGGGGATTGTAGAGTAACCAAATATCATATTGACATTTTCCCAACTTTCTGGCAACTGTGATAAAAAAAATTAGTGCTGTAACATAGTAGTTTGTTGAAATTTACCTAGCCAATATTTAAAAATATCTGACGAAAAACATACATACATAAAACCATTTTTCATAATTATTTACTTTAAGTAATTTATTCACAAAAGTTCTGAACTTTAAAGTAAGCGCAACTCCGTATTAATTGTTTGTGAATTATTATTACGGATCCCTATACTGTGAAATTGAGCCGACTTCAAAGTTTAGAACTTCGGTGTACAAGTTGCCTAACTTTGAACAAAATTAAGTTTAACATTAAGCCCAGTTATAAATACATTAAAATATTATTCCCTGCTTTTTATTTTGCTTTTGTGAAGGTTAATTTTTTTTTTAAAAAAAGTTTATTTCTTTCTCTTTAGTTCAACTATTCTCCCTCCCCCCTTCATGTTATCGCTTCATCTTTAAACTTGTAATGTCCATGTAATATTGAATTTTCTGACCTCAGTAAACCCGAAAATGACATTGTTAACATTTTTAAAGAATTTTCTACCCGCCGCTTTGGCCTCCCTTCCCCGCCGTATTTTTTTTAAATCCGTTACATGAACTTAGCTTTTCCGACTTCAATAACCCGAAAATGACCCATTAGTTAACACTCTTGGAGAAATTGGCAGTCGCTCCTCTTTATCCTCCCCGCCGTTAATTTTCTTAACATCTGTTACACAAAATTAAATGTATTGCCTCAATAACCCCGAAAATGACTTGGTAGTTAACATTTTTGGGGAAATTGTCAATCGTTTCTTTTTATCTTCCCCCTTTTTTTAACATCGGGTAGATACAATAAGATTTTTTGACCTCTGTAACCCCGAAAATGATATACCTATATTAGCATTTTTGGAGAAGCCGCTCCTTGTTGTCCCCCTCCCCATTAATGTATTTTTAGGATCTGTTAAACAAAATGAGATTTCTGACATCGAAAAAGATACATTAATTAACATGTTTGGATAAATTCCCAGCCGCTCCTTCTATTAACTTCTCTTTTAACAATTCTTAGAAAAAATCAATATACTGCCCCCGCTAGCTCTGAAATTGACATGTTAGTTGACATTTTTGAAGAAATTCCTAGTCACTTCCTTGTATCACATCCCCCTCCGTTAAGTTTTAAAAAATATATTAGCAAGATTAGATTTTCTGACCTTAATATCCCCTAAAATGACACATTAGTTAACATTTTTGGACAATTTCCCATTATTTCCTTTTTATTCCCCCTCGGTATTTTTTTTATATCTTGTAGACAAAATTAGATGTTACGCCCTCATTAACCCCGAAATTAAGATATGAGTCAAGATTTTCGGAAAAATTCTGAGCCGCTCCGGTTTTAACCCTCTCACCTCCTCCCCTTTACTATTTTTTAAAGTGAAATACTACCAACAGGACTACCATGTCATGCTAAACACTACTGGCTACTGCAAAATTTAATTGTGGCCTTTTGGGGTGGGTAAACGGAAAGACTGCTTCGAAAAGTTTACAGTACGCACTACTCATATTATAAAACTAACGATTATCATCACGACTTAACCAGACTGACTCTTTACCGTTACTGCGTATTAACCTTTTCCACCCTGTATTAATTTGTAAAGGGATTAGTCTAATCCCTCTTAACAACGTAGTAGGGATACAAGTTGTTTGTTACTTTTAAAAGATTTCTTAAATAAACATTGAGGGAAATCATTTTAATATCAGAGTTATAAAATATTTATTTAAATTAGCTAAAGTGTCATTAAATTTACACGAAACCTTGGAAATAATAACAGCACTTTACAGTGAACCTTGTTTCAGCTTATAATGTTTTAGCAAATTAAAGTCTACTTTCGCACATTTACAGATCGTAAAGACCGATAGGAACTTATTCGATATATATATATATATATATATATATATATATATATATATATATATATATATATATATATATATATATATATATATATATATATATGAACTAGTTCATCCCAAAACCTTATTTTTATTAAGAACCATAGAAATTATTACTCATAATACTGACGCTCATGATACGCACTTCCTTTTGCAGTGTTACAATTCTTCCATCGATGATTGACATTTCTATTTCCATTTCACAGCAGCTAGAATCATGATTCACATTTATCTTTTCCAACATTTATTTTTAGGCGACCGTTACGTGTAACACCAAAAGCATAATATATATTTCCAAGCAATAGTTAGAACCGTTTGACACTAGAAGAAATTTTACCAAAACTTTGTATACAAACCAACGTTTAGGGTTATATGCATATTTAGCTTTGTAATAAAAGTAACACAGTTTGTTATTTTAAAATTTCTTAACAAATTTCAGCTTAAATTGATGGTGAATTTGTAGCAGTGTCAAACGGCTGTTAAATATAATAATTTTAAAACTCAGTGAAAACACTGGTGACATATTATTTTACTTGTAACAATACTTCCATTTAAGCCCTAGTAGTTCTTAATCCCATTAAAAAATTTATATTTTTTAGCGACATTTGCCACAAGCATAAAAAAGTATTGCTTAAATGAATTGCAACATTTATTTTAACTTTTAAAAATTTTAAATTCCGCGAAGAAATGGTATTTTATAAAATGATTCCTTAGGTATCACCAAAAAAATCTCCTCATTCCGCTTCATCAGGGTCTATGTTCTCTTATTGTATGGAGGGTATTGTAGAGTAACCAAACATCATTATTGACATGTTCCCAATTTTCTGTCAACTGTGATAACAAAAATTAGTAGTAGTTTGTTGAAATTTACCTAGCCAATATTTAAAAAAATCTAACGAAAAACATACATACATAAAACCATTTTTCATAATTATTATTCTGAATTTCGTTCTTTTTGTCACAAAGTTAGAGAAACTGAATAAAATTGTCAAAAGTTGTTTTTGGCTCCTTTTCCATACCTGGGAACGGATAAATTTTGTTATAGTTTCAGCTAAATGCCTATCGACCTCAGAACCGTTTCCTACTAGGCTGCTCTATATGGGCATGGACTCCATTTGAGGAGAAAATGTAAGAATTTCTTGGTAACAGCCCATGGAACCATGACTAAAAATGAAATTTTTCCCTGTACTTTTTTTCTGATATTCTTTCATGTAGCCGATTTGGCGCCCGGCATAAAAATCACAATGGCAAATTTTTCCAGAAAAACGGCTATGTAACATATTTTGTAACGTTTTATACTATTACGTAACGCAAGAGGTAACATTTGACTTTACGAACACCTATTGCAAAATCTTCAGTCATGAGATCTGTCTTACTACCGGCATTACCTTATTCTCCTATTAATATTATATAAGTCCTTTAAACACTAAAACACACACAAGCATATGAAACACTAAGCGCACTACTCACACGCGGCTCTTACAATGGTAGAATGGTAGGCACGGAGTGCCAGGAAATTTGTGATTAGCTAAAGCCGGTGTTCAGAGATCCAATTTTACATAATAGCTTTACATTAAAGTTATGTTAATGTAACAGGACTAACAATAAGTAAAATTTACAGAAAACAATTTACATAGCTATATGTCACGCTAAAATTTGTCATTAATATTATGTTAATGTAATCCCGATTACGTAAAATTTATATGAAATTATTGCATGAATTTCATGTTTAAATCCGACATCAAAGTTACATAATTGTCCCGCTTATGTAAAATCTAGATACAACTATTTGCATAAATTTCACGTAACCTTTTTGTATAAAGATAATATTAATGCAACGCAAAATGTACTTTAAGCTCGTACTTGCACAGGCTGTGCTTATACGTTGGATAACATTATTTACATACTCTTATTTTATTAACCAGCATTAAGAGAAAAATACGTAAATATAACGCTAACTATGTAATACTCACATAAAATTTTTACATAACAGTTACATGAAAGTAAAATTTATTACGCAAGATTTGCATAGAATAACTTACAAAAATTTTACGTAACAATTTATCATAGAGATTATATTAACACATTTCATTTACATGAAATTACATACACCGCAATGACTTATTATTCTAATGAAGATGTTAACAAAAATTAAACAATCGCATTTCTTTATTTGTATTTTATTTATTAGTAAGTAAACGACTAAATTATACAAAATTTTAAACAACCAACAAAATGTCTTACTCTACTGTAACTTAAAATTAATTTGTAGTTCAAATTAACAAAAAAATATTTCAAAATTCATTTTATGATTTTAATGCATTACAATTTAAATTTTTTATTTTTTATTAGCATCGCGTATGACCCCCTCTCGCATTAAGTATGGCGCGAATTCTTCTCGGCATACTCAGAATTAAATTGTTCAAATTCTCTGGAGGTATATAGCTCCATGCTTCTCTTAACCCTGTAAAGAGATTTTGGTGATTCTGGAATTAAGCATTTTCTTATTAAGGGCTTCTCTGGAGCATATCCCATGCGTGTTTAATTGGATTTAGGTCTGGTGATTGAACAGGCCTGGGTAAAATGTTTTTTTTTATTTTCGCCTAACCAGCGTGTTACCTTTCTTCTCCTTGTGAACGGACATTGTTATGCATCAAAAAAATTTGGGCCCTACAATGTTTGCATGAGGTAGCACAACTGGTTTGTTTCACATATCATCCTGCATTCAAAACAATTTCTAACAAATCGAGATCCGTTCTTCCACCTAAACGTATACCCGCCCATACCATCGCTCTGCAAAACTGTGGATCTCCTGGTCATTTTTTAGAACTGCTTCTAAGCCAGCTTGTCTCCACACCAGTACTCTTTTGGAATCTGGATGCGATTCATATCGTGATTCGCTTATGAATAAAATTGGGATCCACTGATTTTATTTCCAAATTTCAAGTTCTCTTGCCCGGTCTGAATGGCCAGCGCGATTTCCACTTGGTAAAGGCTCACATCTCAAACGGCGCCTCCCTCTTAAACCATCTTTGCTCAATCTATTCCTGACGGTACTATTGCTAACTTGGATATTATGGATTTCTTACATTTGATTTATTAATTCTGGAACCGTTATTATGGGATTACGTTTTACCATTTGACCAACGAGACGATCTTGAACCGGGTTTGTTATTCTTAATGGATCTGGATGTATTTCGGCAACGTTGCCAAATTCACGATATCGTGCCCATAATCGCGATATCACACTTTGGCTTTTTGTAAAGCCTCAGCAACATTGATTTTTCGAGAACCACTCTCGAGCACTGCTTGTAGCATTTAACCACGCGTAAGGAGTTTTTGCAAGATGAATCAAAAACGCACTTCGTTCTAACACAAACGTTGCTAACAAAAAAAAATCAAAATTCTCCGGTATTTCTCATTTTAAAAACGCTTGTGTAAATTTTTATCGATTTGGATTGTATGCACTAAAAATTTCTATGAGCTGAGTAACCTCGAACTTGTTGTGAACAACAAAAACCTTTAAATGTTTAATCACAGACAGTTTTATACAATTTTAATAGTTTGAAAATAAAACGTTCGGATTTTTTCAGAAAGAATTTAACAAATATCCCGAGGCTAGACTATTGCGGTGTGTGTATTTACATAAATTCCACTTGACAGTTTTCATACAAAACTTAACACTGATTAATTATATTAAGTTTACATCAAATTTGTTAAAGATGTTAATGTATTAATTTTGTTAATAACTAATTGTGATTATACAGATAAGTGTTTAATTTACTAGGTCTACGGAATCGACCGAAAAGATAACAATGCAGGCGGAAGTACATCTATGTCCGAATAAGTCAAGACGTGATACCAATAATTAAGGTAAATTTGTGACATATACATTCAAATTAACTTATACATATGTCGTAGGCAGAATGCAAATTTAGGCTTTTTATAAACTTCCTAGGCATTTTACAAAAAGCCGGCAAAACGCGAATAAGAAATAAAAGCTAAACGAGATCGACTCCAAAAGGTGCAGAAATGAAAACTGCATAATAAAGTCAGTTGTGAAATACGTTCTCGGACAGGTTTGCTCAGTTTTCGGTTTCATCAGTGTCTTATTTAATAAAATCTCAGTTGTATGCGGTGTTGATAAAATTTTATACCAACATGAATCGTGCAGTCGCAGTAAACTCAACAATGATAGAAATAAAAGATACTGATGAAACCTAAAACTGAGCAAACCTGTCCGAGAACGTATTTAACAACTCCGTGGCCACAGGAAGAAATTATATTATATCTAACAACAGCTTTAATGCCAGAATTTCGTTAGTTTTCGTTACTCATAACGAAAAATGCATTTTATGCTCGCGTTTTGCCGGCTTTCTGTAAAATGCCTAGGAAGTTTATAAAAAGCCTAAATTTGCATTCTGCCTACGACATATGTAGTCTCATTATTATCTGAAGCGGTACTTACAGGGAATCATTTTACTCACCTCATGTTTATTCTATTTGCATGAACTTTCCTGTTCTTTATATGCCAATGCTTTATATGCTAATATATTTGTTTTATTATACATACAAAGATTATTCAAAGGCCTTTTTGTATAAAAAGGCTAATTATATTTTTCAAAATAATTTTCACATTCTTAATACATTTCGCTATACTTTCAAATGTGTCATAGAACTAAGGTTCCCATTGCTCCTACATATTTTCAGGTATTACTACAATTTATTTAAAAACATATATATATATATATATATATATATATATATATATATATATATATATATATATATATATATATATATATATATATATATATATATACATATATATATATATATATATATATATATATATATATATATATATATATATATATATATATATATATATGTTTTTAAATAAATTGTATTAATACCTGAAAATATGTAGGAGCAATGGGAACCTTAGTTCTATGACACATTTGAAAATATAGCGAAATGTATTAAGAATGTGAAAATTATTTTGAAAAATATAATTAGCCTTTTTATACAAAAAGGCCTTTGAATAATCTTTGTATGTATAATAAAACAAATATATTAGCATATAAAGCATTGGCATATAAAGAACAGGAAAGTTCATGCAAATAGAATAAACATGAGGTGAGTAAAAATGATTCCCTGTAAGTACCGCTTCAGTTAATAATGAGACTACATATGCTGTGCTCCCGATGGTATATATGCATATATATTTTTATATATATATATATATATATATATATATATATATATATATATATATATATATATATATATATATATATATATATATATATATATATATATATATATAAAAAAATATATATATATATATATATATATATATATATATATATATATATATATATATATATATATATATATATATATATATATATATATATATATATATATGCATATATACCATCGGGAGCACAGCAAAATTTCATTTTCCATAAGAAAAATCATTAAGAATGAAACTACTTTTTGGCTTCAACTGTACATATTAATTACCATTCTAAGAATAGTGCTATTATTACGCCAGGCGCCATTGTTGTACAAACGATTTTCAGAAAAATTCTGGGTATAAATTTCTTTAAATATAATTGTTCTTTGGGGCAATTCCAACACGTGCCTCATTTTTCCTATCGAACGGGGCCGGCGCTGCGTCTCCCACCTCCCTCCGCGGAGGGTAAAGGTGTCAATAATCAGTTTTCTGCAATTTTTTCAG
This sequence comes from Philopedon plagiatum, assembly GCA_963971165.1. Lineage (NCBI taxonomy): Eukaryota > Metazoa > Arthropoda > Insecta > Coleoptera > Curculionidae > Philopedon > Philopedon plagiatum. Next base: position 90,105,626 of record OZ020193.1, on the reverse strand, counting down.
ATTTCTTTCCCTTTTATCACAATTAGGTTTAGGTATTATTTCATAATACAAACATGCAGGCGCATACTCAAGGTGGTTATTGGTCCCCCCCCCCCGAAATTGTCAATGATATAGAATTGTAATAATACATAATTATATGTAGAATCAGACTTCTGTTTATTTCTGAATAGAAAACGTGTTGCGATTTTACATATTCATTTTATTTTCGTTAAATTAAATATTGCTCCTCTGGAGCCTACACCGAATAAACAAAAAGAATAACTTCTAAACCATAAATGCAATCGGGCTGAAACGAATAGGGCACATTAAGCATATATAAAGTCATTTTCTGGTGTACTCTGAGAAGCCCAAAACTCTTTTTTGCAAAAGTTATTTATTGTTAGAGAAATCGCTGTTTTTAATGGGTTTTTGCAATTATCTCGTTTAATATTGAACGAATTTGAACGACCAAAAACTCAAATGAAATGTTTTTTTACTACCTACAACTTTCCTGTTGACCACTTTTACTTACAGTGCAAAAAAAATAAATACGGACGAAATACTAGTTTTAGCATATTCCAAATATTAATAAATAATCATAGAAGTAATTTTAGCTGTTACAGGGATAGCAGATATCCTCAGATATGCTCCCCCTACAGCCCAGAATAGTCAAAATGCTTCTAATTTTTTTTTGAAATCGACCTTTTTGGAACAGCCGCCTGGACTATAAGTTTTTAATGACGACTTGTTAACAATGATAGGGCAAAATTCTGCTAAATCTAACTGATCAACTGGAATACTAGATGATCTTAATTTAAACCTTGCTAAATCTTAAACCTTTTAGTGAATCTGAATGTAATATTTTTGTTATTATCCATCCAACCCACGTAATTTTTGTGTGCGTGTTTCGATTGACTGATTGTGCAATAACATTAACATATTTATTGAAAACGTGAAATGACTGATCAAGTCTATTTAATTATATATCGATCATTAAAGAGTCTAGGGGATGGGTACAATTTTTATCTCGGCCTTCCGCATGCGTAATAACCTCAAAAATATAATAACTGATGCACTTGTTAATACGTTTACCGATTTCCTAGCATCAGTCCCGTAGTGCAGTGGTAAAGAATCCGCTTATTGACCGAGATGTGTTGGTTCGAATTGCTCGGCCGCATCTTTTTTTTAATTTTTGTCACTTCAAATATTATAAAAAATTAGGAAATCGGCTCTAAAAGGTGTATTGGAAACGGATTAGCACTCCTTCCTCGATAAAAATTTTGTTTTGTGTTTTTATAAAGGTCCCGAGCAAAAAATTTATCGTGTCTAGGTACCTTAACCTAAAAATTATGTCTTGTTTGAGAAATAAAATACGTTCTTAGACAGGTTTGCTCAGTTCTAGGTTGCTCAGGATCTTTTTTGGTTCTTTTTAAATGTTCCGAGCAAAAAACTAATCGGGTTTGAAAGTTGGTGCATGCTCATTGCCCACTCTGTTCCTTCCTCTGCTCATGCGGAAGCCCGGGATAAAAAGTTGTACCCATCCCTTATTGTATCGATCCTTTCTGAGAAAAATAATAAACTACAGTGATTTTTTTAAGCGGACCATAGAATTTTACATGTCAAATTTTTAACCCCATGTAAGGCCCTGTTCTATTAGAACTATACAGAAAATACTTGACATGGATAAATTTCAGAGTCGTAAGATTATGTTGATTTGCCAAATCTGACAAAGCAACTCAAAAATATACTTATAAATTGTATTTATGTTTTGAAAAACATTAATTTTTCATAACTGTATTACTGTTTTGTACCTTTTCGTACCAAGTGAAGGTGACATACATTTCTGGCATTTAAAACCGTTTTGTCGCAATTTTCAATATATTTTTTAGGTAATTTTTGAGCTTTTTCGGCATAATTGGCAATAAACATAATCTTAAGACTCTTACATTTACCTATGTTAAGTTTTATCTCTATATTTCTAATAGCCTGTTTACATTACGTGCAAGTTGGTCCATGCAAGAAAAAATTGCCTCAAAGCATGCGCGTTGGTGGCTTTTCGATCAGCTGATGCAATTTAATATATTTGTTATTGTTTATCTTTATAAAAAATAAAGCCAATATGTCCCAAAAAGCAGCATGTGCCAGATAAGTATGTACAATAAAAACCTATCTTTTAATCAGCTGAGTTAGATATATTTTTAAAGTTGGCGACATTTCTTGCCACAATACTGGCATACAGAAATTGCTTCATGTGTAAACGGTCATGCAATGCAACTAATTGCCTTGCTATAACTTTCATGCTATAAATTGCAAGCAATGTAAACAGGCCTTAATAGGACAGAGACTAAGATGTGGTTAAAATTTTAACATGTAAAACCCTGTGGTCCGCTTTGAAAAATATCCCATGTTTTTACCCTAATTTACGTAATTACCAATTTTATTCACCGTTTCGGTTTTGAAAAGTATTATTTATTGTACTTAGTGATAAATAATAAAATAAGTCTGGTTTAGTGCAAGCGGAAACTCGCGGTACAATATTTGTGAAGGCAATTGTAGCGTTCGTGCATTGTCACGATAAGTATTATCTTTGTCAAATATTTCACCCTTCAAGAAATGAACTTAGCATTTTTACAGTCGCCTCAACGAAAGTTTATGTTTCTGTCCATTTATAAAAATCAGTAAATAAGGATTTAGAATACCTATATTTAGTTTACATTAGGTCTGATGTAGAAAATTTATATATTTTATAAATTGCTAAATTATTTTAATATTATTGTTTTTCTGTCATTTTCAGGGGCGAATGAGAGCTCTCGAGTACGAGGATCCGACTGCGGAGGTAAAACTAAACATATTAACAACTATTATACAGTAAAGATCCGCTCCCGCAAATTTCGTCGAGCCGCCAACTGGTTGGGTTACGTTATTTTGAGTTCTAAAAAAGAGTATTTAGGAAATTTAGGCTGATTAAAATATTAAATTAGTTTAAAATGGATCTAATTCATATGTATCTAAAAATAGTATTCCCCACGCGATTGATTTAACTTCGGACACGAGTAAATTCGTCCATGCTTTACCAATGTTCGCACCAAGCTGAACCTTACTGTATATACTGTAAGTAAAAAGTCCCGAACTAGCTGATTATTTTAAAAACTAAAAACACGTTGACGAAAAATATTTTAGATAAAAATTCTAAAGCTTCCAAGAATCTATAATTTGAAACAAAAAACAGAAATATAGAGGGTTTCTCAAAAGATGTGATGGATCGAAGCTATATTTTCCTAAATCAAATACCATATTTTATTGCCTTGTGCTCTGATTCTGCTTAAAATCATATTCTTTAGTTTATACGCAAACCTACCCAGTCAACACGAAACGTCCCTGGGACGTCCCAGGGACGGTTGGGTTGGGTTGGGGTAAAGCTTTATTTTTCTAAGTAAACTTATAATACACATGGTAACTTATAAACACCTACTCAGTAATTAACAAAGCAGAATGTGCGTTGTTGTGTTTGCGTGTTTGCTTCTCGATCTGAGTTTGATGTTTCTCCCACTGTGCTTTTGGCTCCTTGTGTTTTTTTTTCAGGTGTTTTGGAATGGGTGGATTGTCTTTCTCCTTATTTTCTTTTGTCCAAACGAGAAAGCAGCTAATAGCTGCGATTCCATTTCTTCAGGTAGCAACCATTCTGGACCAGCATCGCTATCGACAGATTCACTTTCTGTCTCAGATTCAGCTCTAATAAGAATATCTTCCGTTTCACTGACACTACTTTCCAATAATGCCTTCTACAGCTCTTCATCTGTTAAACCTCATTTCGATATCTTAAACGTATATTGGTGTTGACACGTAAAAATTTCATACAGAAACTGACGCGTATTGGTAACGATGCGTAATATTTACATGTAGAGCTCCAGAAAGTAATACCCTGTAACCTCTAGCACGAGCACTTGCGAACTGGCAGTGTAATCAGTCTATCGCTAAGATATTTATGCAATCATAGCTGGAGGGTCAAGAAAATTTGCAGGCGTATAGCTCTTCTAAATGCAAATTATTGATCTTGAACATGTACATTTTACGTACGATACCGTTCTAGGGTCAAAATAGCACACCAAGAGTATTTCCACTTTTTAAAAAATAAATAGTGGAAATACTCTTGAAGTGTGTTATTTTAATATGTAAACAAAATATTTTTAAATCCTTTAAAAATAGGTTTAAATGAAAAAAAAATGTCCCCAATCAAACGTGATCTCAACTGGCACAAACATATTACTTCAATAGACACATCAGCAGCTAAAACGCTTGGTTTTCTCTTCCGAGCTAGAAAATACCTCTCCCCTTCCAACTCACACACTCTGTATGTTTCCCAAATAAGATCTAACCTAGAGTACTGCTCCCACATCTGGAGAGCGGCATTACCTTCGACACTTAACATTTTGATTCTATCAAAAATAGAGCCATTCGACTTATCAATGATCTAGTCCCCACAAGAAAACTTTCTTTTTCCGTTCATCGCCGCGCTGTTGCTGATTTATCCCTTTTCTATAAATACTTTCGCGGATTTTGTTCTGGAGAACTAGCCGATATAATTCCCCCTTGGCTGTTCCTAACAGAACAACAAGAGGCGCTTTACGTATGCATCCATTTACTATTCAGCTACAAAAGCCTAGAACATCCCACTTGGCTCGCCCATCCATACTTAGGGTCTACAGATTATGTATGAAATTTCCTGCAGATGTTTTCCCTTCCTTTGCCCTCCCAGCATTTAATCCCTTAAATCCCGTGTCAATAGATTACATTTCCCTTCTCTTAAGACGGCCACGGTATGCTATAGTATTTAAGCTTGAAGTCTACCTGGGCTGTCTCAGATACAACTAATAATACCTATTTAATTTTATACAAATATTGCAATATCACCACAGCTAATAGGTTTGGGTGCATGGCGTGTTACTTAAATTTAACCTTTAATTTTAAGCAGAATTAGAAATTAAGGAATATAGTAGGTTATTCCATTTAAGAAAATAAAACTTTTATGTGTCACGAATTTGTTAGCAACCAAATTTTCCAACTAATTGTTAAATCATAAATTTTTGAAAGCTCTCTAGAACTCTTATTAAAAAAAATTGTTTTCGCTTCATAGTCTAGTTTTTACAATAATCGGCCGGTCCTAGACATTTTACGCACAGTAGGTACCTATAAGGTACCTATAAGGTGCCTTGATCTGTAGGATAGACAACCATAACTGTAGGAACCCAATGGGAACAGGAAGAAACCTCTTTTCTTTACCCAATATTCATGGCATACAAATCTAAGAATAATGACTTTTCTAACTATGTATTTGGTTGCTCTATTATAAACCAAATACTTACTCGAAGAGCAGCTCTTCCATCATCCAGGAACTGTTTTTTAAAAAACTAAATACATTGCTCACGATTTGCTGAGCAGTAGACTTTCCCTGTAGATAAGGATGTGTAGGAAGCTACAAAAATATAATTTTCTTTACAACAAACAAAAATTTTTAAATACAAATTAAAGCTGTTTTATAGTATTACTACCATATTAAAATTTTTGGTATTTCAAAAACTAATGGTAACAAGGTAACAAAATGACATTAAAAAGATTTAATGATAATATTTCAATTATAATTTTATACTTGTTCTTCAACTAACTTACTGGACTTGCTGTTTGGGAAGTGGATGGCTCAGAAAAAAAAACTGTTTTGTTGACACTCATATAAAAAGTATTAAAATCCACAATAATAATATGAAAGTTAAAATCTGGTTGGTTTTTAGTATTTCAATTTTCAATTTCGACTACCTATAACTACTTACAATAGATCGCAACGGACGCATTAGAGGGACAGTTCTTGACCCACTCATTTTAATCCTACCTACCAGTGGCGCAGCCAGGAATACGCTTGGGGGGGGGGGGGGTGTTGACAATTTTGACAAATATTGCTTTATTTTCGTTAACGTGGGAAATGGGTATTGTATAATCTTTAGGCATTTGGGGGGGGGGGGGGTTACCCCCCCCCCCCGTGTCTGCGCCACTGCTACCTACTATAACTACTGTGCTTTCTACACATACAGGAGTATCCTGATTGCATGTAGGGATTCCTAAAAAATGTAAATTAATTTGCACCTCCGATACAACACGATAAAAGAGAAATATCTTTGGCTCAAAGTAATATCCCTGCAAAACAAACAGATATACCTGATTAAATGCTTCAACACCAACATTGCAATAATAGTCTACAAACGAACAACGCAAATTACGACAATATTTTATAAAACCTTAAAACAAAAATTTATTCTAACCGAATCTTTAACCTAAAAATTATTTTGGGTCTTTATAAGAAAACTGTACATTGACAAACTGGAGTCGCTAATGCCATATTATGAATTTTTCGTCAAAAAAAAGTTAAAACTAGGCTTAATTTTCAGTAAAATCTTTGGTTATGTTTAATACCGAAGTCCTTGTGCTCCATCACAACTCTGAGATCCACCTCGTGTCTCTTCTCTGTGTCTCTTCTGGACTGGAGACACAATAATTATTGTGATTCATATTCTTCTTCTTCAAGTATTTATTGTTTATGAAATTTTATTAATTTTTAAACAAACTGACAACTTACCCGAAACAGGATAAATATTATGTATAAAAAATAGTCCACGGACTAAAAATATAAATATCAAGTGTAGTAATACAAGAAAAAGGTAATTATGTAGTATACGGTTTTCAGCTATTTTTGCGTTTTTTGGGAAAATTCTTTTATGGTCAAATTCCACTGAGTGCGCACATAATAAATTATGAGCAAACCTGACCACCTTTTTGCTCACCACCCAAGCAAACCTGAGCAAAAAGGTGGTCAGGTGTGCTCAGTTTTGATTGATATAGATACATATATATCTATATCAACCAAAACTGAGCAACCCTGACCACCTTTTTGCCAGTGGCGGTTGGTGAAATTTCAAAGTTGTTTATCTCTGTTCATACTTACGGGACCCGTACCAAATTTAGGGGTTTCCCTAGTGAGCCCACTGGAAATGTTTTGGTAAAGAAAAAAAACGTTTTGTAATTTGCGAAAAAAAGTGAAATTTTTGGTGCGGCCCTCCCAAGAAAAAATGAACACGTCTAGGTATTTGATTTCTATTTTGTCTAAACAAATTTTACATCATTTTGGCGACAGGTTTTCAATTTTGAGAGAAAAAAAGTGTTAGTAGAGAGTTATAGTCATTTGAATTTTTTATGCCTAAAAGATAATTTTCCAAAAAATTCAAATGACTATAACTTTCTCCTAACACATTTTTTTCTCTCAAAATTGAAAATCTGTCGCCAAAATGATGTAAAATTTGTTTAGACAAAAAAGAAATCAAATACCTAGACGTGTTCATTTGTTCTTGGGAGGGCCGCACTAAAAATTTCACTTTTTTTCGCAAATTACAAAATGTTTTTTTTCTTTACCAAAACATTTCCAGTGGGCTCACTAGTAAAACCCCTAAATTTGGTACGGGTCCTGTAAGTATGAACAGAGATAAACAACTTTGAAATTTCACCAACCGCCACTGCTTTTTGCTCAGGTTGGTGAGCAAAAAGGTGGTCAGGTTTGCTCATAATTTATTATGTGCGCACTTATATTTGCAATCAGGAAAGACAGTAGAACTTGACCATGAAAGAATTTTCCCAAAAAACGCGAAAATAGCTGAAAACCGTATACTACATAATTACCAAGAAAAACAATTAAAAGGCTTAAAAACAGAAGAAAACTTACTAAAAAATGTGGAAATTACAGAAAAAGAAAGGGTTGGTTTGGGAATGTCTAACAGGCGACAAACGTCAATCATCTAATACTGGTAATTTTATTTTTTCAAGATGACGGATAATTCCGTTGCCACTACAAAAGTGCTATATTAGATAGAGTTTAATAGGTATATTAAAATTATTGTTTTTTTTTTATTATTTCCAGGAACAAATGAGAGCTTTAGTTGACGAGGATGTGACTGTAGAGGTAATAATAAATATGTATTTTTTAAATAAGATGTGTCTTAAAGTGTTAAATAGTTCAGAACGCTGTAATAAACTCTTAAAGTACATTGATTACGTACTATGGTACAGGATATATTTGCAGGTGAGTCTTCTTTTTGAAATATCAAAAACCCAGATTGGCAAATGGCTGGATGGATTGAACTACAGCACCCGTCTTACGGGAACCGCATTCCGGGGCAAAGGCAAAACAAATTAATGCTAAAGTCATCGGAGAAGGCATTGACTACAGATTAAGTCCCTATACTTAACAGAAATTAACTCAGGCTTCTGATAGGTCTATTAACGGGTCATCGTGTCTTCAGAAAACATCTGCTCACAAAGGGATTGTACCTGTATCAAGATGAACCCCTGTGCAGATTATGTAATGAAAAGGAAAATACAACTTCTTATATTATACGCGAATGCGTTGCGTTAACTCAGTGAGATAAACAAAAGGAAACTCGACACCCAGGGTGTTGAGACATGAGATAGCTGGTAAAGGATTATCTAATCTGATAAAGGAAACAAACCTATTTAACTGAACCTAGTGTAACAGGGATTACAATAAGCCTTACTGGCTGCTTCAAAATGTCTCTGTTTTCAAATTCGAAGAAATGCTTTTATGTTACATTTTTCTGTTTAAAAAAAGTCTAAAAATACATTTTCTCATTACCTCTTTTTCATTTAAATTCATGTATACAGTAAGCCGCAAATGTACTGCATAAATTCGATAACACTTCAAGGAAATTTTTTTAGGAAACTTAGAATTTTTTTTTCGTTTTTTGACATTAAATGGATATATACAGGGTGGCTTATGTAGGAGACTGGACGTCATCGGCGTATTTTTTAAATGAAGTACTCCATTTTTTATGGCATCATTAAAATCTACAGAAAATTCTGAGCATATTTCATGTAGAATACCCCATACCTAAACTCTATAGCTTTCCAAATAAATTACGTATAAATTTTAAAATAACGAAGTTTTGGGCTGAAACACCAAAACAGTTGGATGAAAACAACGTCTTCACTTGGTAGTTACCACAACTAGTCGTGTAAGGACAATGACAAGCAAATGTCAATGTCGAAATTAGTTTTATCAACAAGTTAGTTTGCGAGCACTGGTAATAAAATTAAGCTATTCACAATCACAGCAGTGAAAAACCCGATTGCACACTACATAGAAACCCAAAGAATAGAAATTCTAATTTTAATTGGTTGTGGTGACAAGACCAGGACTCAACAAGAGGTATGTGATTTGTTTAACGCAAAGTATCTTGATTGTCCTACGAACTAATCCACTATAAACAAGATTGGGCGAAAATTTAGAGCGACTGGGCATGTTAAAGATCTGCAAAAAGCCGGTCGCCCGGAAATTGACGATCATACAAAAATTAATATTTTGTTGGAAGTTGAAGATCGCACCAGCAGTTTTGCAAGTCCGCAGTATTGTAAGCTGACAATGTGCAAATTCTTAAACTGATTTAGTCACTTCCTTGATGACATCAGATGTGTTCTCTGCTTGTTAGAATGGATAATATGTTAGGTTTGGGATCAAACCATGGGCCAACCACAATTGAGTCACACTCGATATATCTATACGCTTGTCTTCATTATTAGCTGTTAGCTGTTAGCTGCGATGGTACTGCCATTAATACGGTGTAACACTAAATCAATTGAATGTAAATCAGCATTCGATTAAAGATAAATTAGTGATTAATTAATCATTGTTAACAATACAAACGGCACACCTGGCCATAAAAAGTTGTGTGCAGCCCGCTGTAAGTACCTTAAACATATCTGATACTTAATGCACTATCCTACTGCTCCTACTTATTAGCGATTATCTTATCATGGTACAAGTTGGATCAATATTTTATTGGAACTGTATGCAATCAGTTTCCTTCCAACTGATTTTTGAATGTCTTTATCTTCTCAGGATTTACTCCAGCTCTTCAATTTCTTTTCAACGTCTTCCTGTTACCTGCTAGTTCGTTTCAAAATGTATCGGTGACCTATTAACTGCACTAAAACCTGCTTTGCTACCCAAAGTCTTGAGAAACTTTTTAATTTTCCTTGTTCCTAGTACAGGGCTGAAAACTAATTATTTAATAATGTCATGTAATATTAAGCAAGAGTATATATGAAACAATTGCGGTAAAAATCATACATAATACATATCTTTCTGCGTCTTTCTCTGTATTATTGCATTTTCAACCCGATTGAGCATATTATATGGTATCAAGTAAAATCAAGAAACACTTTGACGACTCTAAGTGCCACCGTTATAGAATTTATTAAGAGACATGAAAAATTCCATTAGACGTGTAACTAAAATTGAAGGTTCTCCTTTTCACTTAGATAACGTTTAAACGCTCATAGTGTAGATGACGAAGACATTTGTATTAAATTGTATTATTAAATAAAAATAATAACAATAAATAGACTATAGAAAACGTTGTTACTTATTGTGTAGTTGTAAAGGGTGTTTTGTTCCTCCTTTAGGGGGCTTTCAAAACAGTGAGGCCCAATGACTCTGTCCCCGACTATAGCTCACCAGATACTAACTGACCAAGAACGCTGATCAGCCACAAATCCAATCCATTGTGGACTTTTTGTCCAATATTATAATACAGATATACCTGATTAAATGCTTCAACACCAACATTGCAATAATAGTCTACAAACGAACAACGCAAATTACGACAATATTTTATAAAACCTTAAAACAAAAATTTATTCTAACCGAATCTTTAACCTAAAAATTATTTTGGGTCTTTATAAGAAAACTGTACATTGACAAACTGGAGTCGCTAATGCCATATTATGAATTTTTCGTCAAAAAAAAGTTAAAACTAGGCTTAATTTTCAGTAAAATCTTTGGTTATGTTTAATACCAAAGTCCTTTTGCTCCATCACAACTCTGAGATCCACCTCGTGTCTCTTCTCTGTGTCTCTTCTGGACTGGAGACACAATAATTATTGTGATTCATATTCTTCTTCTTCAAGTATTTATTGTTTATGAAATTTTATTAATTTTTAAACAAACTGACAACTTACCCGAAACAGGATAAATATTATGTATGAAAAATAGTCCACGGACTAAAAATATAAATATCAAGTGTAGTAATACAAGAAAAAGGTAATTATGTAGTATACGGTTTTCAGCTATTTTTGCGTTTTTTGGGAAAATTCTTTTATGGTCAAATTCTACTGAGTGCGCACATAATAAATTATGAGCAAACCTGACCACCTTTTTGCTCACCACCCAAGCAAACCTGAGCAAAAAGGTGGTCAGGTTTGCTCAGTTTTGATTGATATAGATACATATATATCTATATCAACCAAAACTGAGCAACCCTGACCACCTTTTTGCGAGTGGCGGTTGGTGAAATTTCAAAGTTGTTTATCTCTCTTCATACTTACGGGACCCGTACCAAATTTAGGGGTTTCCCTAGTGAGCCCACTGGAAATGTTTTGGTAAAGAAAAAAACGTTTTGTAATTTGCGAAAAAAAGTGAAATTTTTGGTGCGGCCCTCCCAAGAAAAAATGAACACGTCTAGGTATTTGATTTCTTTTTTGTCTAAACAAATTTTACATCATTTTGGCGACAGGTTTTCAATTTTGAGAGAAAAAAAGTGTTAGTAGAGAGTTATAGTCATTTGAATTTTTTTTGCCTAAAAGATAATTTTCCAAAAAATTCAAATGACTATAACTTTCTCCTAACACATTTTTTTCTCTCAAAATTGAAAATCTGTCGCCAAAATGATGTAAAATTTGTTTAGACAAAAAAGAAATCAAATACCTAGACGCGTTCATTTGTTCTTGGGAGGGCCGCACTAAAAATTTCACTTTTTTTCGCAAATTACAAAATGTTTTTTTTCTTTACCAAAACATTTCCAGTGGGCTCACTAGTAAAACCCCTAAATTTGGTACGGGTCCTGTAAGTATGAACAGAGATAAACAACTTTGAAATTTCACCAACCGCCACTGCTTTTTGCTCAGGTTGGTGAGCAAAAAGGTGGTCAGGTTTGCTCATAATTTATTATGTGCGCACTTATATTTGCAATCAGGAAAGACAGTAGAATTTGACCATGAAAGAATTTTCCCAAAAAACGCAAAAATAGCTGAAAACCGTATACTACATAATTACCAAGAAAAACAATTAAAAGGCTTAAAAACAGAAGAAAACTTACTAAAAATGTGGAAATTACAGAAAAAGAAAGGGTTGGTTTGGGAATGTCTAACAGGCGACAAACGTCAATCATCTAATACTGGTAATTTTATTTTTTCAAGATGACGGATAATTCCGTTGCCACTACAAAAGTGCTATATTAGATAGAGTTTAATAGGTATATTAAAATTATTGTTTTTTTTTTATTATTTCCAGGAACAAATGAGAGCTTTAGTTGACGAGGATGTGACTGTAGAGGTAATAATAAATATGTATTTTTTAAATAAGATGTGTCTTAAAGTGTTAAATAGTTCAGAACGCTGTAATAAACTCTTAAAGTACATTGATTACGTACTGTGGTACAGGATATATTTGCAAGTGAGTCTTCTTTTTGAAATATCAAAAACCCAGATTGGCAAATGGCTGGATGGATTGAACTAGAGCACCCGTCTTACGGGAACCGCATTCCGGGGCAAAGGCAAAACAAATTAATGCTAGTCACCGGAGAAGGCATTGACTACAGATTAAGTCCCTATACTTAACAGAAATTAACTCAGGCTTCTGATAGGTCTATTAACGGGTCACCGTGTCTTCAGAAAACATCTGCTCACAAAGGGATTGTACCTGTATCAAGATGAACCCCTGGGCAGATTATGTAATGAAAAGGAAAATACAGCTTCTTATATTATACGCGAATGTGTTGCGTTAACTCAGTGAGATTAACAAAAGGAAACTCAACACCCAGGGTGTTGAGACATGAGATAGCTGGTAAAGGATTATCTAATCTGATAAAGGAAACAAACCTATTTAACTGAACCTAGTGTAACAGGGATTACAATAAGCCTTACTGGCTGCTTCAAAATGTCTCTGTTTTCAAATTCGAAGAAATGCTTTTATGTTACATTTTTCTGTTTAAAAAAAGTCTAAAAATACATTTTCTCAGTACCTCTTTTTCATTTAGATTCATGTATACAGTGAGCCGCAAATATACTGCATAAATTCGATAACACTTCAAGGAAAATTTTTTAGGAAACAGAATTTTTTTTTCGTTTTTTGACATTAAATTGATATATACAGGGTGGCTTATGTAGGAGACTGGACGTCATCGGCGTATTTTTTAAATGAAGTACTCTATTTTTTATGGCATCATTAAATTCTACAGAAAATTCTGAGCATATTTCATGTAGAATACCCCATACCTAAACTCTATAGCTTTCCAAATAAATTACGTATAAATTTTAAAATAACGAAGTTTTGGGCTGAAACACCAAAACAGTTGAATGAAAACGTCTTCACTTGGTAGTTACTACAACTAATCATGTAAGGACAATGACAAGCAAATGTCAATGTCGAAATTAGTTTTATCAACAAGTTAGTTTGCGAGGACTGGTAATAAAATTAAGCTATTCACAATCACAGCAGTGAAAAATCCGATTGCCCACTACATAGAAACCCAAAGAATAGAAATTCTAATTTTAATTGGTTGTGGTGACAAGACCAGGACTCAACAAGAGGTATGTGATTTGTTTAACGCAAAGTATCTTGATTGTCCTACGAACTAATCCACTATAAACAAGATTGGGCGAAAATTTAAAGCGACTGGGCATGTTAAAGATCTGCAAAAAGCCGGTCGCCCGGAAATTGACGATGATACAAAAATTAATATTTTGTTGGAAGTTGAAGAAGTCGCACCAGCAGTTTTGCAAGTCCGCAGTATTGTAAGCTGACAATGTGCAAATTCTTAAACTGATTTAGTCACTTCCTTGATGACATCAGATGTGTTCTCTGCTTGTTAGAATGGATATGTTAGGTTTGGGATCAAACCATGGGCCAACCACAATTGAGTCACACTCGATATATCTATACACTTGTCTTCATTATTAGCTGTTAGCTGTTAGCTGCGATGGTACTGCCATTAATACGGTGTAACACTAAATCAATTGAATGTAAATCAGCATTCGATTAAAGATAAATTAGTGATTAATTAATCATTGTTTACAATACAAACGGCACACCTGGCCATAAAGAGTTGTGTGCAGCCCGCTGTAAGTACCTTAAACATATCTGATACTTAATGCACTATCCTACTGCTCCTACTTATTAGCGATTATCTTATCATGGTACAAGTTGGATCAATATTTTATTGGAACTGTATGCAATCAGTTTCCTTCCAACTGATTTTTGAATGTCTTTATCTTTTCAGGATTTACTCCAGCTCTTCAATTTCTTTTCAACGTCTTCCTGTTACCTGCTAGTTCGTTTCAAAATGTATCGGTGACCTATTAACTGCACTAAAACCTGCTTTGCTACCCAAAGTCTTGAGAAACTTTTTAATTTTCCTAGTTCCTAGTACAGGGCTGAAACCTAATTATTTAATAATGTCATGTAATATTAAGCAAGAATATATTATGAAACAATTGCGGTAAAAATCATACATAATACATATCTTTCTGCGTCTTTCTCTGTATTATTGCATTTTCAACCCGATTGAGCATATTATATGGTATCAAGTAAAATCAAGAAACACTTTGCCGACTCTAAGTGCCACCGTTATAGAATTTATTAAGAGACATGAAAAATTCCATTAGACGTGTAACTAAAATTGAAGGTTCTCCTTTTCACTTAGATAACGTTTAAACGCTCATAGTGTAGATGACGAAGACATTTATATTAAATTGTATTATTAAATAAAAATAATAAAAATAAATAGACTATAGAAAACGTTGTTACTTATTGTGTAGTTGTAAAAGGTGTTTTGTTCCTCCTTTAGGGGGCTTTCAAAACAGTGAGGCCCAATGACTCTGTCCCCGACTATAGCTCACCAGATGCTAACTGACCAAGAACGCTGATTAGCCACAAATCCAATCCATTGTGGACTTTTTGCCCAATATTATAATGCGCATTGTGTCGGCTCACATTAAATTAAAAAACGAACTAGGCTTAAGTACGAAGACAATGACTGAAGTAACTATCAACGAAACCAGTTACTTTTATTCCATTGCTTAGGTGTACTTTTACCGTTTAACTAGCTTTTAATATTCCATGATTCAAAAATTCGTAACTATTCACACACGTAGTTTTTCACCGAGAATCAAACTTCGAAAATCCTTTTTTATTTAAAATTTGAAACTTGCCACCCGCCCTTTAAAATGTGCATCCTTATAACCTTGCACAATTTTTATTAAAATAATCTAAACTAACCCCGTATAAACTTTTCGGCTAAATTTATCTTGAAATTTATCTCAAAATCTCCTATATTTGAGACCGCTCAAACTCCCAGTGTAGAAGATAAAAAATAGGTTTAGGATTTACTTTCAGAAAATTCTGCACACCATTTTTTTTACCCATCACAGTGACCCCTTAAAATATGTCTTATTTGATTTTTCAGGAGCTTAATTCAGCAAGAAGTCTTGATAATTGGGATGATTCGGAACTTAGGACAAATTCTTATAGTATGGTAAGTTCCAATTTTGATAAGCCCCATCGTAAACTTTTTTTAAGTTAACCTATTGGTTAAAAACCGCAGTTACACTATAAAATTTCTTTATCTAGCCCTGTAACTAAACCACTGAAATAAAATATTTTCTGTTTCAAATTATGAGAATCTATACCTAATAAAAATAATTTAACTTTAATCACTCTAAATTCTATAGTCCTTAAGGTACTAAAAAAAATTATATAATGTGTCCTTAGCACAATGCATGTCCTCAACAAAATTTTTAAACACATGTTTGTTTAAATTTTTCTGAAGAACGCACCACGATTTACCAGAATCAAAAATCAGACCCTTTTTATAAAACAATTAATTTGATTCTGGTTATGAAAATTATTATTATTGTTGCCATCAAAAATAGTCTTTATTGCAAAGGCCAAGATATATGATGGCAAGCCATCGACTATATAGTCCTAATGTAACGGGGCAGTTTGCTTAAGGGGGGTTTACTAATGTAGTTTATTAATGCCACATGCTTAATAACCAATCAATGTACTTACCAAAAATAAATGTAGCATCACTGGTATAAGTCAAAAACGATATTTAATTTGGCGCCATTATAAATGTGTCAAACAACTCACCACCAATATAATAATTAAAGCTCAGCCTGTAAGCAAACCTAAGAAGCAAACGCCGTAATTAAACAAAGATTAAAAAGTAATTTAAATGCTTATTTTAAGAAGGAAATAAAAGCATCCTAGAATATGAATCGAATGTAATAAAAAGAAAAATGATAATCCTTTTATTAGCTCTAGGAAGTTGCAATGTTTTTACAGTGTTAGGGCCCTATCTTAAAACAGTTTTCTTTATAAAAGTGATTATCCAAAACATTTGGCTTGTCTTGGCGATTATAAAATTAGGTACTTATCTTCATGTCATTTAAAGCTTGGATCCTGGAACCCCAAACGTCGACCCCAAGATCAAAAAGTATCCTTTGTGGTGGTTACTCCTCCATGCCAAGGGCTTGAACAGCAACACAGGCCCAGGACTTCACCGAACCATCAAAACGTCAAAATGCTGACTTTCAAACACCGTGACTCAATGAGATAATTTCACTGAGTAAATAAGTCGAATAATTAGATAATCAAGCCGAATTTTTAAGGCTAGGTTTTCCCTTAAAAGGGACAATAATGATACTCCTACACGTGAAATTGTAGGTAACGCTCCATGCCCATACCTGGAACGAACGTTACATGTTGAAAGTGGCCTGTTCTTCTGACACTTTACGTGTAAGCCCTCCTTATGAAGGGTAGGTGTCCAGAAATCGCGATAACAGAAGGGCACCTGGAATAGAATTTAGAATAGTCGTTTTCTCTTGAGGTTTTCTTGGCAGTCTTTTATTGCACTAGCGAAAAATTTATTTCTTTGCATTTTTATAATATTAGGTACCTGTGGCCCGCAAGCAGTTTTCTATTTTATAGGTAAATTTATTTATTGGTTTAACTTTGGTAATATTTAGAGCGTTTAATACTCAGTATTGAAAGGGAAAAACTTTGTGGAGAACATGTATTTTTTTTTTAAATTAATTTTTCGACATTAAGGGCGAACACACTATGACAGGCCCGAAAAGACCCCGCCCTGCGATTTCTTTTGTACCTTAATGAATAGTTTAAATATTTGGGGAAGACATATTATTAAGGATACTTTGACGTATATGTAATTTTGATTAAGAAACAAGGACAATTACCAAAGATATATGTAACAAAGTGCCGCTCTGTAAAAAATTCTATATTTCCAACGGCGCGGCGGGGTCGATATCTCCGGCATAAGCTGCATTAAGTAGATTTCGCAGGGGCGGATTCCAAAATTTTAAAGTTTTATATGTTTGTTGGTACTTACGGTATCCATGTTAAATTCAGGGGTTTTAATAGTGAGCCTATAGGAATGTTTTGATCGGAAAAAAATTGTAATTTGCCAAAAAAAGTTTACATTTGGCTGACCCCCCCCCCGCTAGGGAAAAATGAAGACGTTTAGATATTTTATTTATTATGTTTTCGAAACAAATTTTATATCATTTTGTCGAGAATTTTAAAAGAAAAAAATGTGTTAGTAGGAAGTTATAGTTATATTTGAATTTTTTTAAACCTAAAATATAATTTAAAAAAAACTTCAAAGATTTTCATGAACCACCCACTAATACCTTACACTTGAATTGAAAATCTATTGTATTTAATTAATTTATACACTTTGGAACCTTTGATAATTTAATAAAAGCGAGCGCGATCAGCACAACATGCCTCACACGACGTGCGCCTTCTACCCTAGCCACTATGAAAATTGCATTCGCTGCGGCTTGTGTGGTAACAATTCTTGGACTGAGCTTAGACAATAAGCGTGCATATGCAGGTCACATTTCAGGATTGTATTGCAGGTTCCGTAGGATACATTTACTTGCTGGTCTAAACGCCGAATAGGAGTTTGTCGGTGTTAATTAACAATTTGCCTCAATTCTTCTACTTCTACAATCCTGAATGGCGTCCCGCGTGTTGAATAAACCCACTGGCCTCGACCCTTCTACCATTTCTAAAGTAACTTTCGATCAAAAAAGCTTTTTGGTCTGCCGTGATTACCATATTTAATTTTCTTAAAAATAAAAACTTCAGAACTTGTCCGTTCTATTTTCCATTCACCTTTTACCTTTCAATAGTAATAATTTAAGACAAGCGTGATTCACTCCACGGCATACTTTGAGAACGATTTTTTTGATCTTAAGTTATATCTTACGTTATTGGCGTACTGCAAAAGCTATTAAAAAGACGCCGGGTCTGGATGAGTTCCAGGAATTCATCGTCACTGCACCTTTTTACTAGATACGAAATACACAGCTTACATTTTTGAATACAACAGTAAATTAAATTTACCCGTGTGAAGTTTGACAGTACAAAATTAATACGTTTCCAAGGTTACACAATGAACTTTTATTAGGAACTTCATGGCATCAGCTATTTGTGCATAAAGTTAGTCCAATTTTCAACGATCGGTGCAAAATGCGTATGTGTACCCCGTAGAAAAAGCCGCATTCCTGGACTCTGTGTTCGGGAATGGTAGGCTTATCCTACTAGATACACCATATACTATTTTTTAATAGTTTTTCAATCTTACTAAATTCTCATTTTTTAGGGACCATGGCCTAAAACAAGAAGCCTTGATGATAATGATAATAATGTTGCGAAACTTAGAACAAATTCTTATAGTATGGTAAGTTTTAATGGGAATAATTTAAGACAAGCGTGATTCACTCCACGGCATACTTTGAGAACGATTTTTTTGATCTTAAGTTATATCTTACGTTATTGGCGTACTGCAAAAGTTATTAAAAAGACGCCGGGTCTGTAGGAGTTCCAGGAATTCATCGTCACTGCACCTTTTTACTAGATACGAAATAAACAGCTTACATTTTTGAATAAAACAATAAATTAAATTTACCCGCGTGAAGTTCGACAATACAAAATTAATACGTTTCCAAGGTTACACAATAAACTTTTATTAGGAACTCCATGGCATCAGCTATTTGTGCATAAAATTAGTCCAATTTTCAACGATCGATCGGTGCAAAATGCGTATGTGTACCCCGTAGGAAAATCCGCATTCCTGGACTCTGTGTTCGGGAATGGTAGGCTTATCCTACTAGATACACCATATACTATTTTTTAATACTTTTTCAATCTTACTAAATTCTCATTTTTTAGGGACCATGGCCTAAAACAAGAAGTCTTGATGATAATAATGTTGCGAAACTTAGAACAAATTCTTATAGTATGGTAAGTTTTAATGGGCTCTTTCACTATAGTTTAATTTTTGTTGCCAGTTTACAGAGCAACGAAAATTAAAATTTTTACTGCCTTACTTTTGGATATTGAAAAAGAAATTAAAATAAGGTAGGTATTCTTATAAAACTTCGCAAATAATATTTCCTACATCACACACTATGTTTATATGATCTCTTTAAAACTGTTTAGAATGAATTTTACAAAATGCACGTAGAAACATTAATAAAATCGATTTCGTTCCTCGGTTTTAGAGTTAAAGCAGACTATGCAACTAAAACGGTTTTTCAATTTAGGCATCTTAATAAAAATGATTTCATTATACCATTTTAAAAGACCATTCATTATGAATAAGACACGCCACTTGTGGTTCACTTCCATAATCGTGCTATCGGGTGGAGGCGTGCCATGCCTTTAGGAGCCCTCCGATCCTAAAGGCTTGCGCCCCCTACCCCCCTGGCGGCACGCCACTGCTGACAGAATGCCTCAGACGACGTGCGCCTTCTACCCTAGCCACTGAAAATTGCATTCGCTGCGGCTTGTGTGGTAACAATTCTTGGACTGAGCTTAGACAATAAGCGTGCATATGCAGGTCACATTTCAGGATTGTATTGCAGGTTCCGTAGGATGCATTTACTTGCTGGCTTAAACCCCGAATAGGAGTTTGTCGGTGTTAATTAACAATTTGCCTCAATTATTCTACTTTTTGTACAGTGCGAACTCCCACTGCCTTCCTTTCTATTCACACTTCCTGTTTCTCTAAACAAAGCCGCAGATCTAGTCAAAACTTGGCGAAACTGGTCGAGATTCATGACTATACGCGGAAATTCTGTTTGAAAATCCTGAATAGCGTCCCGTGTTGAATAAACCCGCTGGCCTCAACCCTTCTACCATTTCCAAAGTAACTTTCGATCAAAAATGCTTTTTGGTCTGCCGTGATTACCATATCTAATATTCTTAAAAATAAAACTTTAGAACTTGTCAGTTCTATTTTCCATTCACCTATAACTTTTACCTATGTTACCTTTCAATAGTAATAATTTAAGACAAACGTGATTCACTCCACGGCATACTTTGAGAACGATTTTTTTGACCTTAAGTTATATCTTACGTTATTGGCGTACTGCAAAGGCTATTAAAAAACGCCGGGTCTGGATGAGTTCCAGGAATTCATCGTCACTGCACCTTTTTACTAGATACGAAATACACAGCTTACATTTTTGAATACAACAATAAATTAAATTTACTCGTGTGAAGTTTGACAGTACAAAATTAATACGTTTCCAAGGTTACACTCCACGGCATACTTGGAGAACGATTTTCTTGATCTTAAGTTATATCTTACGTTATTGGCGTACTGCAAAAGCTATTAAAAAGACGCCGGGTCTGGATGAGTTCCAGGAATTCATCGTCACTGCACCTTTTTACTAGATACGAAATACACAGCTTACATTTTTGAATACAACAATAAATTAAATTTACCCGTGTGAAGTTTGACAGTACAAAATTAATACGTTTCCAACGTTACACAATGAACTTTTATTAGGAACTTCATGGCATCTGCTATTTGTGCATAAAATTAGTCCAATTTTCAACGATCGGTGCAAAATGCGTATGTGTACCCCGTAGAAAAAGCCGTATTCCTGGACTCTGTGTTCGGGAATGGTAGGCTTATCCTACTAGATACATCATATACTATTTTTTAATAGTTTTTCAATCTTACTAAATTCTCATTTTTTAGGGGCCATGGCCTAAAACAAGAAGCCTTGATGATAATGATAATAATGTTGCGAAACTTAGAACAAATTCTTATAGTATGGTAAGTTTTAATGGGAATAATTTAAGACAAGCGTGATTCACTCCACGGCATACTTTGAGAACGATTTTTTTGATCTTAAGTTATATCTTACGTTATTGGCGTACTGCAAAAGTTATTAAAAAGACGCCGGGTCTGGAGGAGTTCCAGGAATTCATCGTCACTGCACCTTTTTACTAGATACGAAATAAACAGCTTACATTTTTGAATAAAACAATAAATTAAATTTACCCGCGTGAAGTTTGACAGTACAAAATTAATACGTTTCCAAGGTTACACAATGAACTTTTATTAGAAACTTCATGGCATCAGCTATTTGTGCATAAAATTAGTCCAATTTTCAACAATCGGTGCAAAATGCGTGTGTGTACCCCGTAGGAAAAGCCGCATTCCTGGACTCTGTGTTCGGGAATGGTAGGCTTATCCTACTAGATACACCATATACTATTTTTTAATAGTTTTTCAATATTACTAAATTCTCATTTTTTAGGGGCCATGGCCTAAAACAAGAAGTCTTGATGATAATAAGGTTGCGAAACTTAGAACAAATTCTTATAGTATGGTAAGTTTTAATGGGCTCTTTCACTATAGTTTAATTTTTGTTGCCATTTTACAGACCAACGAAAAATTAAATTTTTAACCGCCTTACTTTTGGATATTGAAAAAAAAAATAAGGTCGGTATTCTTATAAAACTTCGCAAATAATATTTCCTACGTCACACACTATGTTTACATGCTCTCTTTAAAACGGTTTATAATGGATTTTACAAAATGCTCGTGGAAACATTAATAAAATCGATTTCGTTCCACACTCGGTTTTAGAGTTAAAGCAGACTATGCAACTAAAACGGTTTTTCAATTTATGCATCTTAATAAAAATGATTTCAATATACCATTTTACAAGACCATTCATTATGAATAAGACACGCCACTTGTGGTTCACTTCCATAATCGTGCTGTCGGACAGTGGCGTGACGTGCCTTTAGGAGCCCTCCGATCCTAAAGGCTTGCGCCCCCACCCTTGCTAACCTCCCTGGCGGCACGCCACTGCTGACGGGGTATAGGGTATCTAGGCAAATAAAAGAACAAAAACAGGTCAACGCAAAGCGAAGTATATATGTTGTTCGGAAACGAACATAAATTATTTCATGTTATAAATGGCTTATTTTCATTAAACAAGCGTTAATGTTCGTTACTGATGGCGAATCAAATATGGTACATCCAGTCCGTCTACTAAAAAATGCCTGCTCTAATTTAATACACGTAACATGTATACTTTATAAATTACATCTGATAGCAGAAACTATTCGTCCTCCTTATCCAGATTTATGTAGGTGCACTAATAGCACATATTAAAGCAGTATTTTGCAAATCCCCCAAACGAATTCGCAAATGTCATGCAGCGTGTCCTGGCATTTCAGAACCTCCAGAGCCAGTTCTGACACAATGGGGAAGACGGTTACAAGCAGCTTTTTATTATTGCCAACATTAAAAAATAAAATCCATAGATTTAAAATTTGACTGTAAAGAAGTCAAACAAAGTTTCTTTTTGTAATAGCAAGAATTCTTTTGTTTTTCCTATTCTTCAATATAAATATTTTTCGTTTTTAATTTTTTTGTCATTTAGCGGTGCCGCTATGCCAGTGAAATTATTGAAATCCCGATTATATAGATTTAAAATTTGACTGTAAAGAAGTCAAACAAAGTTTCTTTTTGTAATAGCAAGAATTCTTTTGTTTTTCCTATTCTTCAATATAAATATTTTTCGTTTTTAATTTTTTTGTCATTTAGCGGTGCCGCTATGCCAGTGAAATTATTGAAATCCCGATTATAACTTTAATGTGTTCATTATAAAAGGTTGTTGACCCTAATTTATTAATTCCACATAGAAATACTGATTCGTAGATAAAAGGGTCGATGAAAAACCTAATCCACACAATTTCCGATTTAATTTTAGATGTTTTTAATGCATATTAATTGTATCCGTTTATACGGAAACCTAATTACTTCCGAATTTAATTTGTACCTTTTAAGACCTAAGCACTGATAAAAAATATTTGTACGAAATCTGCCAAGCACTATCAAGATTTCCTGTAAACCTTGACAGTAGAAACCCAAGAAACATGGCCCAATCCCGTTGGCTGACTACCTTTTATGTATCCTGCAAAAAGCTTCACAAAATTTAGAGGTTCTGTCAAAATGTGTTATTTATGGTACAATGTAGTTCCCAGTTAAAATAGACGACTTTACCTGTGGTATTTAATAAATTATAGTCGAAACATATCAGAGAAGCATAAAACTATTGTTGACCCGGTAATTCAGCGGAACTCATTTTTCGCGCACCACGAAAATATTCTTTTGGCGATGGATTCTAATATCAGAGAACTTGGTCCTCAAAGAATTTTGTTGACAAGGTCTAAACCCAATAATTCAGGCTATGTTCGAAAATTTTAAGTTCCTGTCCTTAAATTTGAGGTCACTCATTATATCGATTTAATTGATTGGAATAAGTGTAAACTATCAGAACCTCCTGTATTCGCCAGTTTAATGACTGAAAACTTAGAAATATGGTTGAAACAGGAGATAAACCTGTTACTAATTTTCCACCTTTCCCTTGTCATTCGCAGGCAGTAGAACGATGTGTAAATATTGTTACTAAAGCATCTGCTGCTTTATCGGGAGCTGAACCTCGAGGTGGTATTATTTTAGGAAAGTTAGCATCACGAAATATAATTTTTATTATACTTCTTTGAAAACACCTTATTTTCATCTGTTTTAGTAATAATGTAAGATGGGCTTTTTCGGGCTAGCGCACGGAAAGAGCGCACGGAAAAAATTTTCCTGGTCTCCAGTTCTTTCAGTGTGCTGAATGAAGATACCGACTATTTTTTGGCTTTAAAATAGAAATATAGGTATAGGAAAATAAACTAAACTCAAGAAAGTCTATATGCTATCTGATATTTAATATGTACCTATTTTGTATTTTATTTCGTAAATATTTGAATATTTAGATGAATTTCTGAAATATTTTTTGACGTTTTGTCAATCTTATCTGACATAGACAAATTTAAATCACCTTTTAAATGATTTGAAAGTTACCATGAAAACGCATCATACCTGCCAAAGACCATATTGTCAGCGTTGTTAATTTTCTGTCAATTAAATTCATTCTAATAAAATGTTCTCTCAACCTGAAAAAGTGGCATCTTTCATTATTAATAGTTAATTTTTAATTACTCTAGTAGTTTTTTTTTTAAATTCCGATAACAGTTGTGAAAATAAAAATATTCCAAGTTTATTTTGTATGTATGTATTTTTTTATGTTATATTTTGTTTTATGTTATCGTTTTCAAAGAAGTATAATAAAATAGTATATTTCATTACCAGTCCGGAAAAAAGGATTTTTCTGTGCGCGCTTGACAAATTCTCGTGTGAGGCGCAGCCGAACACGGGAAGTCAAGCAAGCACGGAAAATCCATTTCTGGACGTGTAATGAACGATATTTTTTATTATACTTCTTTGAAAACGATAACATAAAACAAAATATAACATAAAAAAATACATACATACAAAATAAACTTGGAATATTTTTATTTTCACAACTGTTATCGGAATTTAAAAAAAAAACTACTAGAGTAATTAAAAATTAACTATTAATAATGAAAGATGCCACTTTTTCAGGTTGAGAGAACATTTTATTAGAATGAATTTAATTGACAGAAAATTAACAACGCTGACAATATGGTCTTTGGCAGGTATGATGCGTTTTCATGGTAACTTTCAAATC
Source organism: Philopedon plagiatum (assembly GCA_963971165.1). Taxonomy (NCBI): domain Eukaryota; kingdom Metazoa; phylum Arthropoda; class Insecta; order Coleoptera; family Curculionidae; genus Philopedon; species Philopedon plagiatum. Next base: position 90,080,597 of record OZ020193.1, on the reverse strand, counting down.
ATTTAAAAGGTGATTTAAATTTGTCTATGTCAGATAAGATTGACAAAACGTCAAAAAATATTTCAGAAATTCATCTAAATATTCAAATATTTACGAAATAAAATACAAAATAGGTACATATTAAATATCAGATAGCATATAGACTTTCTTGAGTTTAGTTTATTTTCCTATACCTATATTTCTATTTTAAAGCCAAAAAATAGTCGGTATCTTCATTCAGCACACTGAAAGAACTGGAGACCAGGAAAATTTTTTCAGTGCGCTCTTTCCGTGCGCTAGCCCGAAAAAGCCCATCTTACATTATTACTAAAACAGATGAAAATAAGGTGTTTTCAAAGAAGTATAATAAAAAATATCGTTCATTACACGTCCAGAAATGGATTTTCCGTGCTTGCTTGACTTCCCGTGTTCGGCTGCGCCTCACACGAGAATTTGTCAAGCGCGCACAGAAAAATCCTTTTTTCCGGACTGGTAATGAAATATACTATTTTTTAACACAAAAAGGAATATAAAACAGCTAATTAATTAAAAATTTACCCAAAAGTGGGTGGGTGGAAGTCGATTCGCAGTCACCTCCTCGTGATTACTTCTGAGTAGTTTTTGATAGAAAATGCACAAATATGAGCTAAAAACTGCGATGTCCCATAATTATTATATAATTAGTGGGACGTTAAGATATCAAGTAAACAATTTTTTTAAAATAGTTTTTTTAAGTAGTCGATAAATCAGAGGCACCGGAAAAGAATAAAATAAATTAAACTGGTGTTCCCTGGAAAGCAAATAGGAAAAGACTTTGCAGTATTACGCTTAAATATAAATAACTTTTTATTTGAAGCCTCTACCATAATATAAGCACAACTTCACTTACTGCACTAGTGTGATACGTTTAACTTACCGGCCTAGATACGGCTTATGTACTTTGGTTGCTAGGAAAATTAATAATAATCGTTCAGTAAAATCAACTTATTGTTTCTGTCAACAATGACAGTAAGTGTTAAAATAGCATGAATGTGCAAAAAACTTTTTATTCTAGCCCTGTAACTACACCACTGAATAATTCTAACACATTCTGTACCGATTTATGTATATCAAAATATTTTATAAGTAACACAACTCTTATCACTTTAAAGACCTTTCAAGTATGGTCCATAAGGTCTCCGCCCACTACCCACGTCATGATAGTACATGACCAAAACAGTACCGATACAAAAATATTCTTTTCCTACGACCATCTATGAAAGTGAGTAAAAAAGCACGGTTAACTTGGCGAGAAAGTGCCTTATATCACACGCGTGTTGAAATAGTTATTATCCTAACAAGTGCGGAAAGAGTCACTTTCCCGCAAGCGACTGCCGTTACCCGAACGACGCGAAGCGGAGTTCGGGTAAGCAGTCGACTGCGGGAAAGTGCCTTTCCGCATGAGTTAGGATCAAATTTTTTTCTACTAGCGTTAAAAAAACCAACATCATTTTTACAAAGTTTATTATTTTTTAATAAACAAAAAATAACAGGTATATAATGTTTACTTATTACTTATTATATATATTTATCGTAAAAGTACAATTGGATGCACTGTGTAAATTAATTGCTGAAGCTAGAGAGGTTGAAGTTGACTGATTCTGCATAGTGGAAGTTTGAAGAGACAGAGGTGTTGAACTTTCATGGACGCTACTGGGACCCGGTGCAATATCTAGGGACGTGGATGTTTCTAAGATGCAACTGGAAGTCGTTGGAATAGCTTGACTGATATTGAGAATTTTGTTGGACATATCTTTTTTCTGTTTGATGGACTCCTCTAAGACTTCATAATAATATTATTCATACATCACCAAAATTTTATTTCAATATAAAACATTAAAAAATATTTTCCCGCACTCAGTGCGGGAAAAATTTTCCCGCACGGTGCGGGAAACTTAGTCTTTCAGAGACAAAATGAGTGCGGGAAAACGGTGAATTGCGCACGCTAGTAGAAAAAGTACTTTTCAACACGTGTGTCGAAAAGTACTTGTCAACATGACATTTAAATATATGGTGCCAATTTCATTTGTTTTATTTTCAGCACACTTGATGAAAATGTTAGTGTTGAAAGTGAGGCTTTTAAAAGACAGAATTTGAGGGTTTTTTGTAAACATTTTTGTGGTCGTAGGAAAAATATTGTACATTACTCGTCTGAAAGTTATTTTCGCACACTCGTGGGATTATCGCACTCGGCTGTCGCCTCACATTCCCACTCGTGTGAAAAATGTCACTTTCAACATTTGTTATGTAATATACTATTATACAGAATCTTATGAGGCATCGCGCACTATATCGTTTCGTAAACGACCCAAACCGTAGTGTACTATGATCGGTAAACTGAATACGTCCCGTTTACAGTGATGGTATGATCCGGTGTAGTGAACATAGACCCTTAAGGTTTTGAAAAAATTTACTATATTTTTAGAATTTCTTGATGAATGTCTACATTAAATTTTAGACCTACAATTGGTCCGTTGCACACTTTTCTTTTATTGGCTTCTTAGAATTTGTGATGAACATAAAGTGCAAAAATATTTTTTGGGATTTTCTTGCAAAACGGGAAATGCCCTAAAAATTGTGTTAAACTTCGGCGAGTATTGTCACATAGGCGAGCGAGTCATCATTTCCGTGCATATTGATTTGTTATAGACTTTTGCAATGTTGCCGAATCGTTCGTCGCCCGAGCTGGCATTAAACCAAAGATTCAAAATCAATCTAATATAAAAACCTCTCTGCCTCAACATAAATTTGCTTATTACGAAAAAAGTATTCCTAGGAAATATAGGTAGTTATTGAGAGCAAATAGCTTTTTTGTACTAACCGTTTTAACTTCCCATTCAGCGCTAAAATATTGAAAGTAAATATTCATATATCATGTCCACAGTAACCTTGGGCAAATTGTCCGAATCAGCTTTTTCAAAGCCTTGATCCATTTTACACTGAATAAGCTCTTACTAATGGTGAAAACACGTACAAAGGAATACATTTTCTTTCCAAACCAACGAAAACCTAAAACAAACACATAGTTCAAAAGATTTGGTAGGTTATATGGTTTGTTCCACGATTGCATTCATTGTGGACTTCTCGATTCTAAGCTGATAACGATGGTAACCTATCCTTTTCTAATGAATAAAATTGAAGGAGTCGGACATAAATCTTTGATTAACTCGGAACTTTATGTTGATTATTGAGAGCTACGAAACAGTTTCATATCGAATCATTTGTATTATATGTCAGACATTATGACAACAGCGGAAATTGATATATTATTTTATTGGTGGAAAGTATGGCGGGTTTTAAAGCATTTCAAATTTGCAGGTTCAATATATTACCGTAGACTTGTTTAAAAAAAAAACAATATGATTTCATTTTGATAAACTGCACCTATTGTTTTAGTTATAAATAATATATAAATTCGACTGAGTGCAACAGACCCATTGTCTATAATTTTACATTTAATGTCATTTATATCTAGATATTTAAACACCCTCGTTACAAAAAGAGGAATCATGTGGCGTATGCACATATATTTTAAAGTGATTTTTCGACCTCAACAATATATGTATTTTTTTTAGGGGCCTTGGCCTAAATCAAGAAATCTTGACGGTATGGTAAGTTTTCATTCAGATTAGCTTAACCAAAAACATATTTTAGCTAACCTGTGGGTAAAAATTCAGAATACCAATACAATTTTTTAGGTTATCACTGACCAAAATAGAAGTCAAAACTTATCTACAAACATTGTTCGCGCAATGCGGGTCACGTCCGAAAAAAAAACAAGTTTTGGTCTGTGGTGTAACAAACAGACAACACGCCAACGGTCCCTTATTCCAAATTTCCAAATATAACAAAATATCTATTTAGATTCAGCCACAACCTTCATTTATTATCTACCTTATAAATATCTTTTTTGTACAACTGTCAAAAAAAGTTGACATTTTTTCATCGCTATCGATACGTAAACCTTTTGTTTTTTTAACAGTGAAAAAAAGACTTTTTTTCACGGTGAAAAAAAGACTTTTTTTAACTGGAAAAATGATTTACAAAAAAAACGATAAAACATTACTTTTTAAAAAATGTATTGAATTTTTTTGTACAAATTTACTAATTAATTACCAACTACCAAAAAATCTCATTTGTTACAATAATAATTGATGGTGAAGTTCGAACAATTGCTTCCAATATTAATTCCCGAAGCTAGTCCACCTTGCTGCTGATCAGAAACGCTAGATATTCCTTGAAAAGTTCTCTTCTTTATATCAATATTTTCTTTAACATTCAACATACTCTTCAACATTGAGTAGACACTCCATAAAGTAGAAGGTTTTACAGTTTTTGATTTCTCCTCAAAATAGCATATAAGTACCTTTTCAGACACTTTTTGTATATTTTTCTTGCCGCACCATTCACGGAATTGGTTATAATTTTTCTCGTATATAAATTTTGATTTCGCCGGTAACATGTTAGCTATAGCCGAATTTGCTATATCGGCTATATCTGAAGGAATCTCGCTATCACTATCGTAATCTACATCCATTTTAAGTACTTATACTATTTATTTAAAAAATTGCAATAAATATGAACAGCTATCAACGTATGACAACAAAACAAGCAACGTGCCAACAAACCATTTCTATAGTAACGACAGGGCTGTTAACTTGATTATGTGAAATTATATGGTAAAATTTTTATTATAATATACAATTTTACCGATTAATTCAAACTTTCAGTTGTACAAAAAATGTTGTTTGTATTTCGTTTGTGAAATTCGTGTTTTAATGGCACATTCGAGAGAATTTTTCGCCTCGACCTGCGGTCTCGGCAAAAAATTGACACTCTCATATGCCATTAAAAAAACACTCACTTCACGCACTTAATACAAAAATAACTATTATGCATCTATTTGTATTTATTATAAACACTGTATCTATTTTGATCTTTACCAATAATAGGAATATTTCCTTCAAGATCCTGGTGCTTCTTGACCTGGAGTAACTCGCTCGTGTTTTAAAAGATACAGCATTTTCCATGTGTTACATGCGCCTGAAAAATAACCTCCAAAAATTTGTAATTATTTAATTAACGGCTTTTTTATTTTATGATTTACTTGGAGAACACATTTTGAAAGAAAAAAAGCAAATCAGTGAAAAAGTCGGCATCTAAAATGGCAGTTTAAATAAACATTCAATAGATAGGTTTTAATTTTTCTTTACGCTATACTTTGACAGTGGCAAATTTTAATCTTATTTTTCTTCAAACTTTTGTTAGAATTTATTATTCCATAAAAATAAATAAATAACAAAATCTGTTTACTTGAATTTAGCGATAATAACATTTATTAATATTTATGTAAAACTTACAATTAATTCACTATTTTCTTTTTCTGATTTCGGCTGTTCTTGGTGCATTAAAAAAGTGCTTGTTCGGGGTATTTACAGTCGTATTTTTACATGCTGGCACATTCCAATTCTTGTAGAGTAGTTTCTAAGAAATTTCAATTCCATTTGACACAAATTACTTTATAGTCATAAACAAACTCCACACAAATATCAAATATTTTCTATTTACATCACAGATGAACTATTCGGGTTAGGTAACTAACCCGAATCGTTCATCTGTGAATAACTAAACCTAATCAAACCCAAAAAAGTTTCGTTTGGGTTTGATCAGGATCTTTTTTCGTCTTTGTTTCATTAACATTTTGCAAGCTACTAGAGTTCGTAATTTAGTTTTCTAAATATTGTTTTGAAAAAAATATATTTTGGAAAAATGTACTTACCTATTTAAAAATTATTTGTTTGAAGACATTTTTGAAAAAATATACTTTCAAAATATGGGTTTTTGGAGAAAATATTTTCAAAATATTTCTAAATCCGTTTTCTAAAAAGCATCTTTAAAAACCTATCAGGACATTTTTGAAAAAATGGTTAGAAATATGTTTTCGAGAAAATATTTTTAAAAAATTTCGTTAATCCATTTGCGAAAAAGCTGTTTTACAAAAAAATATTTCCAAAGAGATGTTTTTTTAAAATAAAATTATAGGGTTATTTGTTTCGTTCAGAAGCCAAAATTATTTATCAGGCGCAAATTTTGATCGCAGTGAGGTGTGTAAGGAATGTTTTCAGAAACAATTAAAGAGCATGTAAATCAAAAATGCCGAAAAGGCTTGCATTTTTTTATTTCACATTAGTATTGATCTATTATTCATATTTTTTGGTATAATATGTAATTCGTTCCAAGGACCTAACATAGACGGCAAAATGTTTGTTTTTGTTAATAATATTTTGTAGAACATGTAGAAATGGTTAATGTTTATATTACAATATTTATTTTTATAAAATTCGCTATCGAAATCATTTTTGTACCAGGCTCTTGGGGAGGGGGGGTGCTGCGCCCCCCCTAAATCCGCCACTGGACGAAGTCGCGGGCACTCTAAGAAATAAATGTTCAAACGCGCGTTTTACAGTTTTTAATAAATTTATCCCTAAGGGGGTGAAATGGGTTTTAAAGTTTATAATAGTAAAATTGTTATTCCGCGGACGAAGTTGGGTGCGAAAGCTAGTTATTTATGAAATTAGGCGTGCTTGGGTATATACAGAGTGTGCAATTTTAAATAGATTTTTTTATTTGTGCTCTGTGACAGTTCCAACTTTCACATCTAAATAGAATCACAATGCATTTTTTGAAGTTTGAGCTGTCAATTGCTGTACCTTAAGCTTTCAGTTACATTTAGATTTTTACACAATACAGGGTGAAACAATAAAAAAAATCTGCTTAATTTTCTTACAACTCTGGAACATTAGCTTAAAATAAATAGTGTTTTATACTAAGCTGAGGATTTTACGTGGAAAATTAAATATTTGTACAAGACGGGAAATTACAAAAAATACTACTGTTAGAATAGTGTAACAGTACCTAAATATACTACTGTTTGAGCTATGGGAACTGACTAGTTGATGTAAGCTTGTTACTGTTGACGAAAGACGAAACAGTGTACATTGTTTAAATTTTAATATACGTATTTAAATTTATTTCATCCACGACCCAACACAACCGTGCAAAGCATTTTGCAGATTGTTTAATACGTCTTATTAATGTATTTGCTTAAATTTTGTTTTTTAGGTTCCTCCAGGTGAAGAAATAGGCTTAAGGTATAGATCCATTCGAGATCGTGATAACGAAATTGATCTTATGCCGTTGTACCAACAGCCATTACCATTCAATTATTATAACAAGGTAATTTTAATATCATCTACATTTTCATATGCAAATGTATTAGTTATTTTAGGGTATGTTAGTGCGTAGTAGCAGTTATAGGTATATCGGAGATGTGAAAAACTTTAGAAACGTCAATAAAAGAACAAATTACCGTATATCTATTGGTCTGCTAAACAGGTGTTAACAATATCCGCTAAATACCGAAGAGTAAATTTGAATCCTGTATGTTTAAACCTTGGAATTATTAACTAACATTTGACATTTCAAAAGGTCATGTGATTTTATAAATTTTATGATACAGTGTACTTGTGCTCAATTAGTCAGTGTTAGTAAATTATGTGAAGCTCTAGTGCGACCACGGGGATGACTGTGTTGCTAAATTATGTAATGCGCGAGTGCGACTACCGGGATGGATGTGCTTTACTTTTTATAATTTGTTAAATGCAGAACGTTTGATTTAGTAGTAATACTGCTCATCTCATAATAACGTATAGTTTAGAGTGTCATCGTATTTTATATCAAATTTAACCGATGATTTGGCTTTTATTAACAAGTTTATTTATATCGTCCTTAATTTTTAAGCGAAATTCTTCACAACTAAAATTAATAATAAACTTTACCTTCATAAACTGTATTGAAACAGTCATATTTAGCAGTAACAACACAGTACAGTCAATAATGAAAAAAGAGCACTCACCTAATAATTAAAATTAACAAAAGTTAAACACAAATATTTCAGACTTTTTTATCACTATCCGCCATATTAAAAACGAAAACTAATGGTTTTGTTACTTTTAGAGTAAAATATAAACAAACACTAACAAAACAGTAGGTAGGTATAGCCATTAATGTAAAAAACATTCCATTATCTAACTAATTAAAACACAATGCTTAAAAGATCCCAAGGTATTTTTTACTATCACCACTGAAAAACTAAAAAGTTATTTATTTATTAAACAACAGAAGTATTCTTGCCATTGACATTATAGGTATGTCATTGACCCTTAACAAAAGACAGGCAACCCAAAAATACTACAAATAGTAATAATGGTTGCATAATAGTTTTCTGGCGCATCCGCCAGTTTAAAAAATGTCTGGTTTTGGTTTATTTCAAAGTCAACAATACAAACACGCATCATATTTTAAATTTTCGCGCCAAATCAGCACCAGCTACTTCATCAAGACACTAAGACAGGAAGTGACAAAGAGACATGATACATGTATCATGGAAAAGGGAGATCGAGAAAGAAGCACTCTGAATGTCATCAAGCGCAGTGGCGCCATATTTAAGTTTTTACAGTCCATTTAACCTTTAACAACAGCATAACAACCATACAATGAATGTTATCAATATTTTTTCTCTAGAAGTTTTAAATATTAATGTAATTTCTTTTCACTACCTAGAAAATGGTCTTCGTCGATCCGTTCTTAACTGATATTTTAATCAGTTTTATTAACGTTTGCGGGTGCAAAATCCATTTATGGGGATCTTTTCAAAATAATCAGTAAATTACGATAATTTTCTTAACAAAAGGACGAATAACAACTTTCTGAACGTGCAGCGTGAAAACGTGAAACGTGCATTAATTTTTTTTTTACAAATGCTGTAATGAAATAATTTGGGTATACTTTGAAAATACTATGTATACTATGTGCTTAATTAGTATTTTTCGTTTTGATTTTTAACTTTTTCTTAGCAGAAAGTTTAAGCTAATAGGAATAACGCTTAATATATAACCTAATATAGGGTGTCATAAATATTAGTTAAAACTGAGGCTACTGACAAAGAGGATTGATTTCGCTGTGCCTTTTTACTATTTCTTTTTTTTGTTTTTTTCTTAGGAAAAGGTTTAATGTTTTTTCTTTGTCTTAAATTACGCTTAAAAGCAGAAAATAAATTCTCCTTAAACATTTATATGTCTGGCAACGTTACAACAAATTCAATTGTTTTAAGTTTTTTCGCGCGCAATTTTCTGTCAAGCGCTATGTCGGGCAATGTGTTCGCTCAGCCAGATGCGTCGAGCATGGACGGGTTTTATGGTATTTTTGAAAATTTTTAAAATGTTTGATTTAAGGAAAAAAGTATTGGGTATGTCTATATAGACTACCTCAGGAGTCACTCATTCAAATATATGTAGTGAATTTCATAACAGCCTGTATATATTTTTAAAGTGCATTTATTGATCAAATAATCCTAAATTCAGATCAACATCTATGGTACTTTCACCATCGCGGCATTCTTTGGCACCAATTTTGGTGAGAACATCGTGTGGGAAAACATAATCATTACAAACTTTGTCATGTCTTTTGAGGTCATACCTTACCGAAAGTATTGCATAGACCATTATGGCACTTATTTTATTCCTAAAGTTATTTAGGAATACGCTGAATTCTGCTAAAACAAATCGCTTAATCCGTCAAAAATTTCGCTATCCGCAATTGCTCATTTTGTCCGCCAAATATGAATCAAATTTCCCTAAATCTAGCGGAAATTCCGCTAAGTTGGCATCACTGCACCTTCATTGTAGGATGCTAGTGACCCCATTTACAGGCCATAGCGCGGGATATAGTTTTGTTAGTTTGGACGAGTACGCTTGGAAAGTTTTGCATATTTTAAGTAGATTTACGGATTTTTCGGGGTACATTTCTGTTTTTTTTTGCAATGGACATTTTGTGCGAGTGTGGACAATAATTTAGACTGTGTTTGTGTCGTATGTAGTTTATTAAAAAAAGATTTTCTATACGAAACTTTCAAGAAAAAAGTGACATTGTTAAGTCTGGTAGGCCAATGGTTCCTATTAATTTAAAGACAAAAAAATATTTTCAAAATTATTCTGTTGGCCCCTGTATACTTTTCAATATAAGCGAGAAAACTCACTAGAACTCAGTCGGCATTACGGATTTAAATAATTATTACAAAAATGTAAAACGCCATGTAAATAGCAATGGAGATTTAACTGCTACAATTAAAGAAAAAACTTGTTTTTTCAATTATTTTGTCAGATCGCTTCCCCCTTGATAATTGTTAGGTACTGCACGCCGCTAACGAACACATATTGATGTCAATGCCGAAAGTGACTCTAAACTTCAATCACTAAATTTATTATTTTATTGACAAACCCATCGTATTATTACTAAATTATTTTTTTAGAGACGTGATTATTATAGACCCTACGGTAATGGATATGTGGAAAGCAGGCCAAACAGACGTCCAAAGGTAAGTTGTAATAATAGCCCAAGCAATAGAGCGATTTGACGTGACATTAATCTTATTAGAAAACCGCCTGTGCCATCATCTGAAAGACGATCCGTAGATGATTCCTGTTATATTTCCAACTCTGAAAATTTTCCTTTAATTTGTTATAAACATTTTTAAGCAAAAACGCGATTTTTTTAGTTTTTTGCTTATAAAATGGAAAGTAATAAACAATCTTAATGATGTAAATGGACGATTTATAGAGAATAAAAATACGAACAAAATGAGATGCCGAGCGTCCCGATAGGATAAGCAGCAACGGAGAAAATCCGGAAAAACCGGAAAATTAAGAGTTTTTTTTAAATGCATAAATCGTCCATTTTTAAACGTAGAGGGCTCAAACTTTGGGAAAAAGGAGTAATTTATAGCTACTTCATGTATGCAAGACCCCGACGCTGTCCGACGATTAGTTTTGCCACAATCGTCATTTTAATTTTTTAACACACTATTTTGCAACAGGTCTGGATGCTCTATGGATCATCCGATTTTAATTATTCAAACGGATTTGAAAAGTACAAGTTTAATTGAACAATATGTATATTTTAATTTTTCCATAAAATACTACGAAACCGGTTGAAAATGCACATAAAAATGCGTGAAAATGGCCGAGCGCGCGAATATTGGCTCCCATTCGCTCCGCTTCTCTCCCGCTACTCGACCGTTTTCGCGCGCTCGACCATTTTCACTCATCTTTACGTGCATTTTCAACCGGTTTCGTAGCATTTTATGGAAAATTAAGATATACATATTGTTCAATTAAACTTGTACTTTCCAAATCCGTTTCAATAATTAAAATCGGATGATCCATAGAGCATCCAGACCTGTTCAAAAATAGTGTGTTGAAAAATTTAAATGACGATTGTGGCAAAACTAATCGTCGGACAGCGTCGGGGTTTTGCACACATAAAGTAGTTACAAGTTGCTACTTTTTCCCAACGCTTGAGCCCTGTAGGTTTAAGAATGGCCGATTTATGAATTTAAAAAGAAACTCTTAATTTTCCGGTTTTTCCTGATTTTCTCCGTTGCTACTTACCCTATCGGGACGTTCGACCTCTCATTTTGTCCGTATTTTTATTCTCTACAAATCGTCCGTTTACACCATTAAGATTGCTTCATTACTTTCCGTTTTATAAGCAAAAAACTAAAGAAATCGCGTTTATTTGCTTAAAAATGTTTATAACAAATTAAAGGAAAAAATTTCAGGGTTCGAAATATAACAGGAATTATCTACGGATCGTCTTTCAGATGATGGTACAGGCTTTTTTCTAATAAGACAAATGTCAAAAAATCGCTAATATTTTGCTCTGTTGCTTGGCCTATAAATGTATTGTTATAATTATTTAATAGTGTAACTGGAAATTTCTGGATCTCGGTGTCGCAATATCTTATCATTGGTGGTATATTGGTGAAAATCTCTGATAAATTGAAAATTTTGGTACAGCTAAACGCCTGATTTAAAAGGCTGTATAAATAATTTAATATTTCTTCTAGTGAAATATGTATAGATATACGTAAGTAATACTTACAATAAGGCAGCAGTAATCATTACCTAATCATTTTAAAAAGTTACATCGAGAAAATTAAATACGTATGTTCGTATAAAAAAACAGTAAAAAAATTATTTAAACGCTGTAAATTTAAGGGATCACAATTAAATATTCAATTGAAATAATAAACAAATCATTAACTTTCTACTTCTAATTAGAAAAAAATTCTCTTCTCATAACGAACAGGTATTGTAATGTTTTTAATGTGATCTGATGTAAAATCAACAAAATTTCTTTGTAGTTGTCATTTATACCTGCCTGTTTCAGTGGATTTAATTCGGTTTATCGAATAGTAGTCCCCCCGAATATTTAAGATTGGTAGAGTGACTTTTTATTTTTTTTTTAATAAGACCCGGTCATCAACGGCAAAGTCAGGATCTAAAAGTCAATAACAGGTCACGAGTGGATTAAAAATTTCGTCAACGTCAACCCAATCTACATAAAATTGAAGAGATTATTGTGATATTATTTTCCGCAAGGTACTCAAGTAGAGTGAGAAGTCAATGGAGCGAGCTATTAAGTCAGTAGGGCGAGGAGATCTTGAGTGGTACCTAATGCAAAACAGTATGAGTCAGAAGCAGCATTAAAAAGCAGGCGCGGTCCGTCATTTGGTCTATGACCCACCTAAATTAATTTTCAATGATCCACCAAATAATTTATTTTTTAAAACCAAACTTTTCTTTCAAAAAAGTGCAAGTTCCATGCGAAAACTCCCCAAGAAGGAATCAAGCCACGCCATCATCGAAATATATCCAAGCTTGCTCCGGGCTGGGTCGTATTTTAAATTGACCTCATAGGTTTCTATGGACGATATAATTTCATTAAAACTAGGAGAAAAACAGACACACGCGCTTTAGAAAGTTAAAAAGAGACAAAATTTGTCGACAGCCCACCAATAATATCGCGCCACTCCCACTATGGAAATACACTCAAACCGCCTCATGAAATATACTCTATCAAAACATTTGGGTGGGACAAAGAAAAACTAATTAGGTACCTAATATGCGCATTGTATTTGCATTGTATTAATGTATTATTAATTAGCGACTAAACATAGAAATACGATCTCTCAGCCACGCCAATGTTAGTCATCAAATATAACGGCATCGGCACGGGTTTTCTCACATTAGCAACGTGGTCCAGAGGTAGAGTCTCAGCTAGTGAACCAAGAGGTCGAGGCTGTGCTCGGGTAGACTTTTTTAAAATTTTTGTTATTTAAAAAATTAGATCGGCTCTAAAAGGTGTATTGGCAACAAGTTTAGCACTTGTTCCTTGACAAATAAAAAATCTAACATATCTGCCAATCGCAGAACACCAATTTAGTTTCGCGAACCATAATATTTTTTTCTTAGTTGTCTTCTTTTGTATAATACATATAGCCCGCACTTCATGGGCTCATGACGTAAAAATGAGAGTAAGAGTTAGGAAATATTTTGATGCGCAGTGTAAAATGTGAAAAATAGTTATTTTATTATTATGTTATTTAGTATTATTTATATTATTGTTTATTATTAAGGTTGACCAGGATATCCTGTTACCAGAGGCGTCGATGCCGAAAATTAAGTACGTGCGTATACGGTATTTGACATAAATATTTTAATTCCTGGGCGTTGCCGTGATTGTTTGGAATCGAAAAAACCGGTCAAGTGCGAGTTCGACTCGCGCATAGAGGGTTACGTGAGACGTGCCGCGCAGCGCGGCGGCGTGCCGTACTTTTGATGATTTTCTTTGGAATAGTCTTACAACAATCAACATACGTTAAAATGGTCAAATGGCACATAGTTTTACAGCCCGGACGGGGCACGAATCGACCTCAGGTGCCAGCCTGCGCAATACATGTGCGCGCGGCAAAGTGTGCGCGCACATTTTGGTTTTGCTTTTGTGGGGAACATTTTTTCCCAACTTTTGTTTTTGACTTCTTCATTTTTCGTTCTCTTTACATCTGCGGAGTAGACCAAAATGCGTACCACGCGCAAACCGAGGGTGCTAAACATGCGCACGGAATTTCTGGGGATGTACTTTGGAGTCTACCTTCAAACCCATCCACTTCTGAAAATATGTCCCCAATTGTAAAGCTACAACTACGTATTTAACTTTTTTCTCAACTTTTTTTCGACTGTTTTATTTTTTGTTTTTTATATTTTTCCTTTTTTGACACCTGCGCAGTAGACCAAAATGCCTACTACGCCCAAATCGAGCGCGCCAGACATGTGCACGGAATTTCAGGGGATGTACTTTGGTGTCTACATTCGAACCCATCCACTTCTAAGAATATATCTCCAATTGTAAAGCTACAACTACTTATTTAACTTTTTAACTTTTGTTTCCCAACATTTTTCGACCTCTATTTTTCGTTTGTTTTGTTCCGTTTTTTGACATCTGTGCAGTAGACCAAAATGCGTAGGTACCACGCCAGGTTGGGTTGTACTTTGGTGTCTTTTAAGAATATATCTCCAATAGTAAAGCTGCAACTACGTATTTAATATTAGAGACTGGATTTCAATATTATTTGACGCAAAAATGGAGGTCGGACTCAGGTAACTGATTGAAAAGACAAATGAAATGAAATGAATAATATATTTTGTCAAAAAGTCATAGGTGACAATCTGTTTAATAAATATACTAAGTGCAAGTGAAAAGATAACATTTAAATCTAATAGATAAAAAATATGAACTATATAAAAGTTACACACTTTTTTAGTCCTACCTTTCAGGATCCTTAGGACATCGAAAAAATGAAACATGATTACGATCACTAATATTACACCCATCGACACTACAATACCAAGGATGAGACACTATTAAAAAAAACAAATTTTATTTGGCGCATTCGGTACTTTCCATTTAGCGACACGAATTTCACATGCACAAGCTTCCTTGTGTATCCAGCGCGCAGCGCCTGGTTTTGCCGGGAATCAAGCGCCTAAGCCCGTAGGCTTAGGCAAGAGGCGAGCAACGGTAGATGGGGAATTTACAGCGTAATAAGCAAGTGACTAGACTATTTTTAGAATTATGCCTTCTGTGAGAAATTCACAATATTGAATGTGGTACGGAACTGAAGGAGCAAACCGTAGAAACTTACCAAATACTGCAAGTGATCAATCAGAATAATAAAAAATATATGTGAGATACGATGTTCAAGGAAAGAGTATAACAATTTGTACACGTATATGTGTTTGCAGTCGAACGTTTATTAGCTTTACTTACTCTTTACAGATACAAGCCTAGTTGAAGCTGGATTTTTAAGTTCTCAAAGCGATTTTGCCACTTAATATTAGATATTCCTACCCCAAAAATCGTATTTCAAAACATTCATACTACGCCTGTGACTAAAAAAATTTACTTGTGAGAGAAAAGCTTGTATTGTAAAGCCGAAATGCCTTTAAAATCTTATTTGATCGTAATTATAATAGTCAATTGAAATTGACAATTACTTAATTGCAATTATATTTGATATCAACTTAATTTAATTGTGATATGCAATTACATTATTTAATTGCAATTTAATATAAATTGTAACTTGAGATTAACGTTAACTATTGCAACTAAATTTAAATTAAATTAAAAGTTAATCAACCATTCTTTTAATCAGTTAATCAGTTAATTATAAATTTAATTGATTAATGCCCAACCCTGATACCAATGACGGCTAATCTACTGTCCGACTACAACATCCGATAGATTTTCGGTGTTTGTGCACCAGTACTAATATTTTTATTTTAGGTCAACTATTACAACCAACCAAACTTGATGGCTCCTCTTTCTTCCCTCGATACCTCCAGAAAAGTTCAAGATATATTTTATGGAATGCACTGACAAAAAGTGAAGAGATTTTAAACATATGATTTTAGAAACGACTATGTGGTGGTCATCAGAGACATAATTTTAAAAGTTTCGTTTCAAATAAATTTCTTTGATAGATTTAGGATTTTTATTTTAAATTCCACATTTATCTGCAATCCCAAAAGTACCGCTGATGACCGTTCTAACTTACAGATATGCATCCTGCGGTACTTCCATTAAGACCTAAAAGTTAGACCTGTAGCCAGTTTTACCTAACAAACCAACGCATAAATAAAATTGTAGTCCAAACTACTAAAATTTGGAAAATATATTTTTTACTGTTTAGGTTAGTACCTTAAAGTCTGCATATTCTTTAGAGTTAATTGTAATTTCACATTAAGGGCTGCTTTCACTTTGTCTTCTAATCTCGCATAACTATATATTCACATTAAATTTTTTTAAAGGTTTTCTATTCAACTTTTAAAGCTAGCTACCCATGTAGTTTTTAAATTATTACAATTTCATTGGGGTCTTTTACCTTCATACGTATAAAATTAAATACATTACATTAACATTAAACAGGACATGTCAATAAAATAAGCGTTTATCAAAAACAATATTAGTAATTTCACAATAGAAACAAATAGTACAAACAAACATATAGTACCTATATGAAAGGAACAGGATTGGAAAATTTTAAATATGAGAAAAATATTAAGAGATCCATTAATAATAACGGATTATTCAAAACTACTAGTTTTTACATTTGTTTTGTGTGAAATATTTCCACCTATTAAAGCTTTTATTTAACTTCACCTGTTAGTTTGTTTGTATGTTTTTTAGTATGTTTAGGTCAAGTATTGCAATCAAAATTTCGACTAGTTCCAATTAAGCTAGAGCTTTGAAATTTTGCACACGTGTATAAGTCCGATGACAATGCAATATAGTACCTATATCTAATATTCTTCTGAATCCAATATGGCGGACGCCCCAAAATGGCGGATTAAATTATCTGCGTTGTTTCTTCACAACCCTCATAACATGGGTATCAAATGAAAGGGTGTGACGAGTAGAACACGATAACCTATGTAACGTCATTCCAAACCCAATATGGCGGACGTCACAAGGTGGCGGATTACCTTTTTCTACACCATATCCTTGGTATGGGTACCAAATATAAGGGTTTCACGAGGAGAATACGGCACGCTTTGTGACGTCATTCTAAACCCAATATGGCGGACGCCACAAAATGGCGGATGATCTTTTTCTACACAATACCCTTGATATAGGTATTTAATATAAGGGTTTAACGAGTAGAATACGACAAGCTATGTGACGTCATTCTAAACCCAATATGGCGGACGCCACAAGATTGCGGATTATCTTTTCTACACAATACCCTTGATATAAGCATTTAATATAAGGGTTTGACGAGTACAATACGACAAGCTATGTGACGTCATTCTAAACCCAATATGGCGGACGCCACAAAATGGCGGACGCCACAAAATCGCGGATTATCGTTTTCTACACAATACCCTTGAGATAGGTATTTAATATAAGGGTTTGACGAGTAGAATACGACAAGCTATGTGACGTCATTCTAAACCCAATATGGCGGACGCCACAAGATGGCGGATTATCTTTTCTACACAATACCCTTGATATAAGTATTTAATATAAGGGTTTGACGAGTAGAATACGACAAGCTATGTGACGTCATTCTAAACCCAAGATGGCGGACGCCACAAGGTGGCGGATTACCTTTTTCTTTACAATTATATAGGTATAATATTGATATAGGTATCAAATGAAAGGGTTTGACAAATAGAATATGATAACAGGTAAAATGCCTTGTAATAATAATGCATTATCAGAAATGCATAGGTTAACAGAGAACTAAAAATTTGAAAATAAAATACTTTTTAAAATCAAGCTTTTATTATTAAGATGTACTAAAACGAAAAAAATAAGTATAATTGTTCATTGGGGCAATGCTGAATGCTATTTATAAGTGGACGTAGTTCGCGTGAGCGGATCCTAATAAAAGTAGTATCAAAGTTATCAATGAAACAGATATAATATATTATGTTAAAATTGTCTTTAAAGCTTGTCGCCTGAATAGAAAAGAAAAAAATACATGCTTAGGTGCTTACAATTTCTGCCAAACAAAATTAATGCTTGTATGAACTTTTCGCGTGAAGCTTTTAAGACAATAAATTCAACATAACATATTATACCTGTTTCAGTGATAACTTTGGTACTACTTTTATTAGGATCCACCCACGCGAACTACCTCCACTTATAAATATCATTCAGCATTGCCTCAATGAGAAAACTATACTATACTATACGATTTTTAATTGGTAAGTTTACTACTTACTTAGTACTACTTGGTAAGCAAATGTAGTAGGTAAATAAAAATTACACTCCTAAAAATAATGATTGAATTTTAAATCAAAATCAAAACATTTCCGATTAGATCCAGGTTCACGCCATTACTGATTAAATTAGGAAATCTATGATTAAAGTTTCTTATTTAAACTTTATTAAATCAACAGTTTATTCTGATTACATTTTTAATGAATCTGTAGTAAATGTTAATATATTGCACCCCACTAGGGCGAAGCAATTTAATAGGTGATTTTTTAAAATTTCGAGTAACATTAAGCCTGAGTGCTGGATTGGTGCCTTTTATTGACCTAACTAAATTGCCAAAAGCCGGAAATAGAAAAACTATAGTTTTACGTCCCTAAATGACCTTCATATTTAAAAAATCTTTTCAAAAAAAGGTCGACAAATCATTCGCAGCTTTTCTCTTGTTCTTCTTGCAAAAACAACCCAGGACACATCAATTAGGGGGAGGTAGCTAAATGTCGTATTCTAACTCCCTCCCACCCATTACCTTGGTCTTTAGTTTGCTGTTTAATTGCGGAAATATCTCTTGGTCTCAATTTGGGGTTGCTTTTGTCGTGATGAAATTTTAGTTCATATTAAACGATCCCTTGCAGTAGTTCCACAAACTGAGGAAACATCTTAATGTGGCGTTCAACAGCAAGAGTGTGACACGAAAATTTTACTATTTCAGTGTCGTCCTGAACCTAAAATTATCTCGGAAAGAATTTTTTCACTAATCTGCTTAGTTAAAGAGGGTTCAGCTATAATTACAGACTGTTAGACAATCAACTTAATATATTCCGTAGCTGCAAAATTAATTTTTGGTGCTTTAAGTTCACGTACACAGTACATATAAGGCGTAAGGTTCGGCTTTTCAGTATTCGACCTATTAATGCTAATTTACGAACACGACTTCAACTGTCTGCAAATATGACAGGCAAAAAATTTTCTGGATGAGTGTAGTTGCTACTGCGTTGAACAACCGAATGAACTATTTTTTTGAGCTTATCTGGTAAGTGCCGAGATGATTTAATAAAGAGAAAAAGTGTCTGGGTCCGTATTTGCATGATGACTGGTATTTAATTGAGAACCAGTAAGGAGCATAATACAACATATTGGGTCAATATTTTTAGTATTTCCTATACATTTTGAGTTGCAACATGCAATCTTAATATGAGGTTGGCTACAGTCAATCACCGTAAATGCGACATTTTACCAGGTTTTCTTTCTGCTAGCTGAGGGGATACATTGCCACTATTAAATGCCAAGCTCATTTTATACAAATACTGTTGATCGGTTCTAAGTTCTTTTAAATTCACCGGAGGCAATTTGACCTCAATGCTTTCAAATGTGACAACCGGCATCTGCTCAGACGTATCAAGAAGTTCAATTGTACGCCACCAGTTATTTTTCACCGACGCAAACTGGAAGTCGCCTAGGTGGTCTAGGAAACTGCTTCACACACAACAAGCCTGTTCTTCATAATTCAAAATCAAGACATTAGACGCAGTGCTAAATGAAACAACATAAATACATTTAACCCTATATACATATATTTGTCCACAAAAAAAATTACATGGTAGACAACGAAAAGGTCACATGACCAATTATTGACGATATCGCATATAGACAGATAATAAATAAAAACAAGACAGAGTCCAATTTTCCTTCCTTATCACCGACGCCAGCCGGGAAAACAAAGGAAGGCTCTGTATTGGCCACCGGAAGAAAACAGGGAGGCTCCTTAGCGCCCACCAGAAAAAGAGGTAGGATGGCTCTTAGCCCCTAGCGAAGAACATAGGCTCGTTAACGCCCATCGGAAAAACCCTAGGAATTAACAAAAAGTATGAAGTTACGTTAATAAAAAAAATATTTGAAGGGAAACACTTGACTTGAGCTAAGTCGCCAAAATTTAAGTATGTTAAACAAAAGGGTAATATTAAAAGAGAAAGCCATCGGCTTGAACTGAATCGCAAAATTTAAGTAAGTAAAAAATATAAAAATATGAAGTTACGTTAATATAAAAAAGTTACTAATATATTTGTTAATTTTTTTAGAGAAAGTAATTATTGAAAACACAATTACAAAATTACAGCAAGCTTAAGATAAGATAAGAGTAACAAGTTAGGTGAATAAACAAAAGAAGTCATTACTCACGGACATCGACAATTGAATTGTAGAGTTCATCGATACATCAACAATAAACGTTAATATTTACAAAAAATCTAAGTGATCACTAACTGACCAAGTTTAACGCTACATTATATTATCTTACATTAAAAATAAAAGGTAGTATCACAAAAGAAAAATAGTTGATAATTAAGTAATAAGCTTACGTAAGATTCAAAGTAAGAAAAGATAGGCTTAAACAAAGCCAGTAAAAATAATTAAAAATTCGAACCCCTAAGATAGCTTGACTTAAAAGATAAACGTTCAAGTAAGATTCAAAGTACAAGAAAAAATAAGAGTAAGCGAAGCCAGTAAAAATAATTAAAAATTTAAACCCCTGAAGTAGCTCGACTTAAAAGTTAAGCATTTAGTACTAATCGAGTAAACTGAATCAATGTAAGATACCATAAAAAAATAAAACCAAATAATATTTGACTTTAGAAAAATTTATGTCACCGAAATGAAGAGGAAACATCCCTTATAGGGGAAAACCGTTTAAATAGAAATAATCGAAAATACCATATATGTACTTCTAAAAACAAATGTGCAACTAAAAATATACTCACAGAGAGAAAAAAAAAGCTGGTGGGTATTAAATCACATTCTATAATTTTTAAATAAAAAAATAATTCCTTGGATAAAACCATATTTCAAATAAAAAAGCGATACTTGCAACAAAATTTCTTTTATATTTTGCATAATTACTGTAATTAAAATATTTAGTTGAGAAATATATTCTTATAAAAATTAAATTATTTTTCCGCCAACAAAAGCTTTAATAATTAATAGAAAAATTCGCATAATTAAACATTGTATTGAACGTTTCATTATACAAATTAAATTGTATTGTCGCAATAACGAAGAAAATCTACTGACAATTATAATTTAATTTTCCTAATAAGGGAAAAACAGAACTAAATATGTAATTCCAAAAATTAAAGTTTATTCCTGACAACTAAATCGCGGCTTATGAGAATAAAATTATTCTTTACGCTAGCCCTAACCGCCATGCCATCCCGTGCATCGCATTTACCCATCGTCCCTTGATGAGAAGGCAGACTAAGCGGCTACTTCGGTAGTAACAGTGAAGGTGACGGCCATTTGGTCTATCTTTGTTAGTGTATATATTTATGGATAATATAATAGCCTTTTGTTGTTTTATTTTTTAGGGATATACCTATAGGTACATGTACCAAGATATGCATGTATTCAGTGATAAGTAAAATTTAAAGTTTCTTTGTATTTGGTAAATATTTGTTGGTGTTATAGTATAGATCTTTTATAGAACAAAAAATAAAAATATACTTTTCTGTATGGCGACTTTATTGCAGGGTTTTATTGTGTCATTTTAAAAATGATTGTATCACATTAAATGCAATAAATATGTGAAACGGAAGTAGACATTTTCATCTTTTGTTTTATAAAAGCTCTATATTTTAACCTCAAGAAATATTTTCTTACTGCTTAAGGTTCTCTTTGCTCAGCTATGTTTGGTATTGTCAACCTAATTCAGTTTTTTTACGTTTATCTGCTTTACTTTAGCATTTGAAAAAAGTTATGTATAATATGATATTCGTTAAGCAAATCATTACTAGGCTAGTATGAACGCATATTTCAATCTATTTCTTAACTGTTTGGCCCGCAAAAAATTTACGATCATGGTGTCAGAAAAAATGTCACTAAATTTTTTGAGGGCCAAACATTTAAAAAATAGATTGAAATATGCGTTCATACTAAACTAGTATATAATGATTTGCTTAACGAATAGCATATTAAACATAACTTTTTTCAAATGCTAAAGTAAAGCAAATAAACCTAAAAAAACTGAATCAATTTTTTTTGGGAACTATATCGGGATTGCAAATAGTATATATCTTTCTTAGTAAAACTAAGGGTTACTTCACGTAATTAAATTAAGATATTTTTATTAACCAATATTAGTTGTAGGTATCATACCTTCACATTAAATGAATTAAATGATAATTGATACAATTAAGTCACATTTTACTTTATCGTGTAAATTTACTTACAGAAATTATGATTTACTTCAGTTAATTAAACCTGCCCATTAAATAATTAAATTCGCTGAATTATATATTTAATTGCTCGAAACCAATTAAATAATTTAATTGAAAGAAAAAAATTTTACTTGTGTAAATTAATTCTTTCTCTCTGTGCTGTTAAAAGCAAAGCAACTACATAACTACCTTAAGTTCCATAAAAGCAAATAGTTCGATATAAAAAAAACTAAAACATGCACGAGCTTAATAAGTTTCTTAACCAAAATACTAGCCAAAGCATGAGAAATTTAAAAATAAAAGGTTAATTAACCTCTCTGAAAACGTAAAAATATTATTTAACCAAAAGTTATAGACAAACGTAAAAATAAATCTAAATTTTCCAACATCGTAAAAATATAGCACGTAAAAGAATAAGATAAATATATAAAAAAATAAACAAAACACCTTGTGATATTTATTACGATACGCGAAAGACATTCATAAAGACGCCCAAACTACCCAGCTCGTACTTTATGTAAATGACTTTACAGATAGTTCCTGACAGGTTGGCGACTTAACCTTAATAATAACAAATTATTATATTCAAAAAGGCTCTTATCACACTGCCTGAATTTTTTGGCAGCTGAGATCAAGTGACATCACCAACAGTGTCACTCAAATAATCACTAATTTTAAGTTACTGTCTGGTATATATGACAGACTTGTCAACTTGACGTTTGCAATAACAAATTAATTAGCAAAATTAACTAGTACCACAAACTCTTTGATAAAACATATGATAAGATTACAGATAGCCCCATACACAAAATCAAATCAGAAAATAAGCTACGTGCATCGATACTAGGACCTGTTCGTTTGCAAGGTGCTACGTTAAGATAATATGACTTTCAGGTCAAGATAAAAACAATCTGTTAACTATTCATGGTATTTAATCTACCAAAAGTCGAACAAAACCCAAGCTCGTCAGGCTCGCAAGGTAATAGTAAGAGGTTCTAGATATAAGAGATTATATTAAAGCAAACGAACAAGTCTTAAAAATTATTCAAAATTTTAATGGAATGCAAATTAGGTAATGTATAATGATAGCCAAAAATTAATAGTAAAGCAACCGAGAAGCTTGGATATTATTATAAAAAATATGATGTAGCACAAAAAGCTACCAAAAACTCGAGTCTTGGAATATATTAGTGTGAAGCAGAATTTCGATATCTAAAGTTCGCTAAAATTTTAACTAGAACATATGGGCATCAGTATTAAGAAAAACATCGGAGAAAGCACGAACCAATAAAAACTTCAAGGTCACTTACCTCTTCAAGAAGGCTCGGGATGTTGAATTCAGTCTCAGCAAAAGGGGCAGTTACCCGTGTTCTGGGGAAAGGGACATCTAATTGCCATGCAGATGTCGATAGCTTGAGAGGAATAAAGGAAAGAAAGCCTTAGACATTAACAGCCAGATTCTCCAACGCTAGTCCGGTCTAATTTGACAACCAAAAGTTTTAAACTGACAAGTGTAAAAATAAGACAACTAAGTTTTATACCATGAACTTATGTCTGAGCTTTCTCGTAAATTTATCAAGAAGAGGACAATTTTATTACGTACTTTCAACAAATAATAGAACTAAATGCATTACACCAACTCGTTCCAAGATGAAAATCATTTGGAAACCAAGTAAATCGCTGAAATATCACAATAATTCATACGTTTTTAATGGAGACATATCAACAATGAGTGGATAAAAACCTGTCAAAACATAACTGATCAACTATAAGATCTTAATTTAAACCAGTACTAAATCTTAAACTTTCTTAGTGAATTTGAACGGAAGATTTTTACCATGCACGTGGCATTAAGATATAGACTCGTAAAAAAAACAAGGATACAAATGTCACCTTACTTTGGTATCCAATCAACATGGGACCTTAAAACTCCACACCTAGCGGATGAATTTCATCGTAGAAATGAAAAATAATCAGTCAGACCTTCAGACCCGGCTCAACCGTGTCATAAAAAGACAAAAGACCTGAACCGAAGCCCCGGTATCGACGGCTTCTACATGGTAAATGTGTGTTTCACGGTGAAAGACGGGGAAAGCACCCCCCCCCCCCCCACACAAGGTAAAAAGATGGGAAACCGAGTATTTCCGTCATGCGGCAACAACCCCAATTGAAGTCGTGAAGACAGCAACAAACCTGTGGCTTAAAAAAGCAGCAACACAAAACCATGCCACGTGAAAATGCCTAAAGGCTAGAAGGAGAAATTTTGAACTGCCAGATTAGCAACACTGGATAAAGTCTGACAGCCGTCAGTGCAAAAAACTAACATGTCAATATAAGAATTTTATTAATTATAGAATTTAAAAACAAAATCTGGAAAAAAGAATGCCGTTTAAACAATACAGAATGTTCAACAGCACGTGCGGAATCCAGGACAGTGAAGGCAATGTGACCAAAAACCATACAAATTAAGAGTGTTCCAACGTCGCAAGAAAATGTAAACAAAATATTTCAGGAAAGGAAAATGTAAGTAAACCCTTAAAGCTTAAACCCTAAAAACACATTAGCATAAACAGATTAAGAACGACCGTCTATACATAGGGAGGACTCTAAGCAAGGTGAAGAAAACGAAATTCAGGGCCACAACACAACGGTAAATTGGACCCAAGCCACGAAAGCCAATAAACAAGCTGACTTGGACGAGACAATATGCAGTCCACAAGTCAACCCTTCCAGGAAACAACCTGAAAACAACGCAAGACAAACCCACACGGCGCAACCGTTTCATAAAAATACAGCAGCTTAACTTAAGGTAGGAATTAAACAATTTTAAACAATAGTAGTTAGTAAAACTCACAGCAACAAAATTAAACTGTCACATAATTTAAAGACTGTAGATTGTAGAATCAATTCGAGTAGTATTGTAATACCATTTATTTGAATTTATAAAACATTTTAAGTGTACATTTCGGCGATGTTTCGAACTGTAATCATACTATTCCATTACTTTTCATTTCATTTTTATTCGGGTAACTAGGTTTGTCGATCCTGGTACCATTTGGCCTAGTTGAAATTTCAGGGCTAGGGTTTGATGACCTAGGACTGATCTACCATACATGTGTCTGCCGCCGAATGTACCAGGTCCTACAAAACCAGGTTTGACTTTTATTAATATTTTTTTATTTCAGTACTGTATTCCCTTAACCTTAAGTTTGTGTATCGTCAAACCTAGATCGTAAACTTTGTGTAACCACATCTTTTCCTGTAGAGAAGCTTACGTTCTGCGTTAAACTCTTAAGCTGTGCTCCTCTAATTCTGACATCAGCTGGTTGCAATTCAATGGCTTCACAGAAGTCTTATGAGGAGGCAACGCTAGTTAATTTTGAAACAAAGCGGTAAATGTAAATATTGTTTTATAGCAAACATCAGCGAACTTTTCTACATTATTTGTAAATGGTGAAGATTTGTCTGCACAGTGATGGGTCCGTTGCACACTTTTTTTAATTGGCTTATTAGAATTTGTAGTCAAAATGAAGTGCAAACAATTTTTTGAGAATTTTTTTAGGAATGCCCTAAAAACCGAGTTTAACTTTCCCGAGTTTTGTCACATAGGCGAGTGATGTCATCATTTCCCTTCATTTTGATTTGCTAGACTTTTACAATGGTTCCGAATCGTTCGTCGCTAGAGCTGGCGTTCAACTAAAAATACAAAATCAATCTAATACGAAAAATGTATTTCTAGGAAATATGGATAATTATAATAATAATAATAATAAAGTTTATTTAAATTAATTACAATTTAAACATGATTTCACATATGTATATTATAAATAAACTTGCTAAAACCCCCGAAGACGTGCTTGTTGGGGGTAAATCTTATATTCAGCATTATATTATTTTTATTATATAAATTATTTAATTTAAAAATATACATACATATACACACACACATATTCACACATATATACATATATATATATATATATATATATATATATATATATATATATATATATATATATATATATATATATATATATAGTGGACCCGCGGTAATCCGACAAACGTTTTGCAGGGTGGTGTCGGACTATCGAATTTGTCGGATTATAGAGTACTGCCTAAGACCCCCTATAGTCCGGAATTTTTTGAAAAAGAGTACCTTGTAATCCGACAAATTACAAATCAAAGATTCTACATATTTGAACTACAAATCATACTACATATTATTATGTACTCGTATATATGTAATATGTACATATGTGGAATTTAGTAAATTAAACGTCACAATAGCAAGCTTACATTTTATTATAAAAATATCATCATCAATGCTATAGAACTTACAAAAAATAATAACTAAACTTATTTACGTTAGAAAATAATTATGTTCAAACAAATGTACATATGTACTAAAAATGTAAGTGTTTCATAGGATACTACGAATAATCAAAAATTATAAATACAAAGGATAATATGAACCAATCAATTTATAAAGCATGAAAATATTCATCAGTTTTTTTTTGTTTAACGTTGTCGGATTACAGGGGGCGCCGGATTAGACAGGGGCCGGATTACCGGGGGTCCACTGTATATGTATATATATATATATATATATATATATATATATATATATATATATATATATATATATATATATATATATATATATATATATATATATATATATATATATTAGACTGTTTCAAAAAAATTGACTATTTTTTTCTCTTAAATATATCGAAAATATTGTTGGAAACGCCGAAAAAGAAATACTGGTAAAGTTTGAGCTCTTAATATTAATGCTAAGGGGTGCCGCATCGCAAATTTTAATTTCCCATTTGATTAACATGGGAAAATTTTGTTTTCAAACTTTGGAATTTTCTAGCTCGTTAACGGCTCGTCATATTTGTATGCCCATAACATATTTTTGTAGAGAATTTAATGCTCTACAAAAAAGGTCCTGAGCAATGTTTTGATAAACTCACCCCTACAAAAGTACTTCAAGGTTATAGTTGAAGTCATAATAATTTTGTACAATTTTGTCAATTTTACGACAAAATTATCGACTTTTTTGAAAAATATTATCATACCTTTTTCGTAGATCTTTTCATTTTCTACAAATTATATTTTATAAATTTTCAAAAATTTCGTAAGTTTTGCGAGTTATCTCCAAACTCCAAAAACTGAATAATTTTAATTTTATATTCTAAGGAATTACGATTATATCCGAAAATTTATATTATAGTGGAGCTAACTCGCAAAGCTTACGAAATTGTTGAAAATTTATAACAGATTATTTGTAGAAAATGAAACGATCTACAAAAAAGGTTTAATAACATTTTTCGAAAAAGTCGATAATTTTGTCGTAAAATTGAAAAATTGTTCAAAATTATTATGAATTCAACTATAACCTTGAATTACTTGTGTAGGAGTGAGTTTATGAAAAAATTACTTAGATCCTTTTTTGTAGAGCAGTAAATACTCTACACAAATGTGTTATGGGCACATAAATATGACAAGCCATTAACGAGCTAGAAAATTCCAAAGTTTGAAAACAAAATTTTCCCATGTTAATCAAATGGGAAATTGAAATTTGCGATGCGGCACCCCTTAAACTTAATATTAAGGGCTCAAACTTTACCAGTATTTTCTTTTCGGCGTTTCCAACAATATTTTCGATATATTTAAGAAGAAAAAAATAGTCAATTTTTTTTAAACAGTCTAATATATATATATATATATATATATATATATATATATATATATATATATATATATATATATATATATATATATATATATATATATATATATATATATATATGTTAGATCGTGGCCGACAAAAACTTCTTTTTAAAAAAACACTTTATTTATTTACACGACTAACAAATACATTTATTTGGTTTTCGAACTTTCAAAGTTTTAACTTTACAAGCGGTCTAATTTGTCTAAACTCATGCAGCGCTTTTAGATGGAGGTATTTATATTCTTTTGTTATCGTAATAGAGTTTCTAGAAAAGTCTCGTAATATTGCACAATACGTTGCAATACTGGATTCGTTCCCATATTATGGGTCAGCAAGAATTTGAGATAACGTGAAACTTGATATTTTGATAGACACCTGCATCCTGTTACAGATAAGCGAAGAATAATTCTTAATATTACATAGGATATTTGGGATATAACAGCTCCCTCTTATAATAAAAAGTTAGTGCTATTCAGTGCAGTAACTTTTAACAGCAGTGTATAATAAAGTACAATAAGCAATAATAAAATATATAGAAAGCGTAAGATACAATAATAAAGAAATGATAATCGAATCATGATAAATGTAGATAGTATAGATAGTTATTTTCAAATTTTTTATGCGCAATTCTTATTTATGTTTGTATTTATGATTTCGAAGGTTTCACTTTCATCAATTGGTTCACCGAGACGAATGCTTGGACGTCTTCGCGGTAACATTTTGGAAAGTCGTTTTCCTAATAACGATATTCCAGGTTTTGGAGAAGGTGGATATGGAGGGCTGGATTGATCAATACTGATTCCAATCATTCGCCTACGTTTTTGACATTTTCGGAAAATGTATACAATTATTACGAGTATTATTAAAGTTATAGAAACATAAGTGAACCATGGCGTATATTTCTGAATTAAAGGTTCATTGATTAGGTCATCTATATCTCTAGAATATTGATCCAATTTATGTTTAGCAATTTCTAAATCTTCGAGATTTAGGTCACCAATTTTAAGTGGTTTTAAGTCTAAGTTTTTATGAACATTATCTGGCAAATTAGAAGAACAATTAAAAGGTATTTGAATTGTATTAGAATAGTTATAGTGCCATTCTGAAACTTTTGTCATTGAAGCTTGAACTCTTGTAGTTCCAACAAATGCTGAACAGCTGGGTTGTAACGTCATAATTGTGTTAGTATCGATTATTTCTGATTTTGGATCAATATTTTCACATTTAATTGTTATTGGAGTTTGATCGGCAATCACCAATAACCACATATTTGGTTTTAACAATTGTACCTTATAGTCTTGTGCGTACATTGAAATTACTTCGCAATTTTTGGGAAGACTATTAAATTGTTGCGTTTTGAGAAGTTGCGCTTCACAAATAGCATTAGAATCAATTGGGTATGAATACAAGTTTTTACAAAGCTTAATATTAATCATTACTTCTTTACAATGTTCAATATCAGATAACGGAATAAACTGATCTGAATCATCACCTTTCGCTATGTATTTTTGGTAGAATATAATGAAGCTTAGTTCGATTATCTTTAGTTGGAATAGGGTATAATCGATAAACTGTGTACAATTCGGGTTCAACTAAAGGAATATCTAAAACAAATACTAATTTATCCATTGTTTGGAATGCTGCTAACTCAATGATATCTAAATAGGTAGCAACCTTAGCTTCTCTAGGGGAAAGGGGTAAATTATTCTTTTGAAGGTTTTGAGCTACTTTTCCTAATGCTGATATTAAGTCTTTTGGGGTAATGATAGAAGTATGAATTATATTTAGTCTCGCGAAAGTGACAGCGTTTAAGATGTCATTTAATTGTTCCTCTATGAAAGAATAAGATTCCATTAAATGTTGACAAACAGTTATAAGCCGTAGCTTACTTTCTAATAGTTCAACTTCATCCCATATATTGAGAATGTTTTTTTCTATGTTCTTTAGGTTTTTGTTAAAAGTTTCTTCGTCAATTTGAAGTTTTCGTAAGGTTTCATTAAAGCTCTTGATCACTGAAGTTGTTACCATTATTTGCTTTTTCATTAGAGTTTCAAGTTCATGTTCGTCTTTCTCAATTTTGTTTATACAGTTATTATAATATTCTCCATCTGAAGAGTCTGTTTCAAGTAATGAATTTCCAAATGCTTCCTGCAGCGTTGATTAAGCCACGTCTTCTTCTTGGTCTTGTTGAAACGTCTAGTTCCAGTTCTTCAAATTTATCTTCTATATCTTTGGATATTTGTCCAAGCAAACTGATGTGTGTTTTTAAATCGACATACACATTTTTTATGTAATTATTGTTACTATTTAGCATAGTTTTTATGCTTTGTAAAATGTTGTTATTACTATCATATAATTCTTTTAGTCTTCTTGTGTCTTTGTAGACTAGAAGTGTCCATTTATCATTAGAGACTTTTAGTTTTGTTTCTCTTTGAAAATATAATCCGACATTATTTTCGATAGGTTTGAGTGTATAGTGATAATTATCATTCCTTTGTCTTGATAGAGCAAGCGTATTGGAGAGCATAATTAAAAATCTGAAATGAAAAAATTTTAATCAGTATTTTCTTCTATAGCGTTTTTATCATCTGGTTTAATTATTACGTCATCATAGTATGGTTTTAGTCTATCATAATTTACTTTAGTTGTTTGTTTCGGTTGCAAATTTTCTAGTGTTGCTGAATTTAGATGAATTTCTTTGATTATAAAAGGACCATTAAATTTGTTAGCGAGTTTTCCTTTAATTTGTGATTCCTTTACATAAACTTTATCACCACCTTTGTAATCTGCATTATCTCTTTTTACGTGTTCGTCGAATCTTCTTTTAGCTTTTTCTTTTGATTGTATTGTTCTTTGCCTGGCAAGGTCATAGTAGTGTTTAATTCTGGCATTTAGGTCTCTTATATATTTTGAAACAAGTTCCTTTTCGTTGTAAAGGGTTTCTGGAGGTCTGGTAGGTGTATGTCCAAATATTAATTCATATGGTGTAAATCCAGTTGTCTTATTTACAGAATTATTGTAACATATACAAGCATATGGCAATAATTGTAAGGGGTGTTCATTTGGGTCTTCAGTAGTCATTACTCGTATCATTTCTAGAAGAGTGGCATGGAATCTTTCCAATGAGCCATTTGATTGGGGGTGGTTTACACTAGAGAATGTTAATTTTATGTTGTAGAGATTACATAAGTCTTTCATTAATTGGTTGTTAAATTCTCTTCCAAAGTCGCAATGTATCCTTAAAGGTGTTCCATAGTGTTGGAAATAGAGTAATAAAGTGTTTACTACGGATTTTGAGGTTTTGTCCATTAGTGGGTATGCTTGAATAAATTTAGTGAGTTCGTCTCTTATAGTTAGGATATGGTTTTTTTCTGGAATTTCTAGAATGTCAATATTTATTCTTTCAAATGCGGTCTTTGGTGTTTCCGTAATAACTAGTGGGTTATCCATGTTTTTCCTCATAACTTTATTTTTCTGGCAGATTTCACATTTCTTTATAAAATTCTCAACATCTTTGCTGAGTCCTGTCCAGTTGTATTTTTCTTTAAGTCTTCTTATTGTTTCATTAACTCCTCTGTGAAAGTTCCTTTTTCCAGAGTGATATTGGTCCATGATTATTGGGATTTCATCCTGTTGTGGAGTAGTTACAATATTTTGACATATAACAATTTTTAAATCTTTGTCAGCAAAAATAAAACATAGCATTTCTAAAAATGGTAGGTCAACATTGTTTTCTACATAATGTGTTTTTGATTCATCTATCTCGTGTTGTGAACTAACCAAGGCTTTAAATAGTATAGCTATAGCATCTTCCATTACAAAGGGTAAAGTTATGAGATAATATTTCCTTTTATTTGAGGTTTTAGAATTCAAAATATTTATTTTGTCATCGTCAAAGCTTGGGTGATCCTCATGGAAATCTTCTATAATTTTATAGTGTAAATCTGTTAGTTTATCTTGTTGAAAAATAATTATTATATTCTTGTGGTCTTTATCCAGGAGTTGATCATTTGTATATCTAATCTTTGAATAGCCGATTAAAGATTTTACTTGGTATAGTTCCCAAAATCTTTTGAATTCGTTTTCCATAGTTTGAGGTGACATTAGTTGAGTTTCATTCTCATCTATTTCTGTGGAAGAGGATTCTGGTTGTTCCTGAGTTTTCTTATTAAATGCTGTAACTTGTTTAAAATGGTTAATTTTAATTCTGCTTAAGGCGTCAGCATTTTTGTTTATTCTTCCAGGTTTATACAGGATTTCATAGTCATATTCCTCCAATTTGACTCTCCATCTGGCAAGTCTTGAGCCTGGATCTTTTATTGAGAATAACCATGTCAGTGGTCTATGGTCGGTTACAAGTTTAAATTTTCTGAAGTGTTTCACTGCCCAGACAATTGCTAATAGTTCTCTTTTAATAACACTATATTTGGTTTCAGCTGGCCATAGTGTTCTGGATGCAAAAGCTATTGGTAAATCTTTTCCAATTGGACCTTGAGATAAAATTGCTCCTATTGCAAACATAGATGCATCCGTAGTTAGGACAAAAGGTTCTTCAAAGTTTGGGTAGATAAGAATAGGTTCTTTTGTCAGATAATCCTTTAAAGTATCAAATGCTTTTTGACAGTGTAGGTCAAAAACAAAAGGAGTATCTTTCTTTAGTAATGTGGTCAATGGTTTTGATACTTTGGCATAATCTGGAATAAATCTTCTGTAATATCCGGAAAGTCCTAAAAATGATTTTAATTCTTTTGTATTAGTTGGAATTGGAAATTCTTTAATTGCCGTAACTTTATTTGGATTTGGTTTTACTCCGTCTTTTGTTATCAGGTTTCCGAGGTAAGCGACTTCTTTTCTTAAGAATTCACATTTATCTGGCTGTATTTTTAAGTTAGCTTTTCTGAGTTTGGCAAATACTTCTCGAAGTCTGGATATATGTTCATGAATAGTACTGCTGTAAATTATAATATCATCCATGTAGACTGCACATTTTTCATTCTGGATACCCATTAGAATGTTATCCATAACTCTTTGGAATGTAGAAGGTGCATTCTTTAACCCGAAAGGCATCCTTAAAAATTCGTAGTGTCCGTTATCGATAGAAAATGCTGTTTTTTCTACGTCATCTGGGTTGACTTCTATTTGGTGAAAGCCTGAGGCCAAATCTAATGTTGTAAAGTACTGACAGTGTCCTAGTTGATCTAAAAGGTCAGATATATTTGGTAATGGATACCTGTCGTCTATACTAATGTCGTTTAGTTTTCTATAGTCTATCACAAGTCTATATTTCTGTTTTCCAGATGCGTCCATTTTCTTTGGAACAACCCATACTGGACTTGACCATGGTGATATTGAAGGCTGGATAATTCCTTGATCTAGCATCTCGTTTATTTGTGTCTTCACTTCTTCTTTATGGACATGTGGATATCTGTAGGACTTAGTATGAATTGGCCTGGAATCCTTTGTTTTGATTGAATGTTTGATTTCACTAGTAAAAGTCAGTGCATCTCCTTCTAGGTAAAATATATCGGAAAATTCTAGGCAAACTTGAGAAATCAATCCTCTTTCTTCGTCGTTCATGTGTTCTGTTCGTAATTGGGTTATTATGTCTTCTTCCCTGTTGATTACTTGTGGATATGTAGTATCTTCCTTATTAAAGTTTTGAACTGAAGTACTTTCCTTAATAAGAGGTTCAAAATTTAAATTGCAAAAATTAACTGTTTTGGGAATCATATTTATGTTTAAAACTGAAGTCAAAAATTCTCCTTTTTCATTTATTTTGATTATTGCATTTGGTAAACGAACTTTGTCAATGCATTGGGCTAATAAGATGGCTTCGGTATTTTTCAATTTATTTGTTCTTAATTTACAAATTTTTTCCGTACGTGGTTCTATATTTATAGTATTCATAAAATTTGTTATATTTTCTATCGCAGTATTTTCCTTAATTTCGTCCACCTTGTACATAGGTATTATTTTAAAGTTTGTAGTAAGCTGTTTATTTTTTAAATCAACAATGCAATGATAGTGTTCTAGAAAATCTGATCCGAGTAGACCGTCAAATTCAATGTCAAGGTCGTAAATAAAGACTTTGTGTGGGTCGTTATCAACGAAAGGAATTAATGTTGACTGGGTAATTAAAACGTTTTCATTAGTAATGCCTTTAACTAATAAGTTTTCAGGAGTTCTTGTTTTAAAATTTTCACATGTTTTGGGTTTAAAAATTGAAATTCCTGCGCCGGTATCTATTAATAATTTAAAGGTTTTTGTTTTATCAAAAATGTAATAAAGGTTTTGAGATGAAACAGTATTTAAAGAAAACTTTGTTCTAAAAAATTGGGGTTGGGGTTGAAATTTTCATGAACAGTCATTGTTTGGAACTGATCTGTCAGTTCTGACATTCCCGAGGCTTGTTTCTGAAAATTTACGTTTGTTTGAGAAAAATTTTCATTGCCGCTACACAGAGAAAAATGATTAGTGTTGTTACACTGAGAAAAATCTTGAGTTTCGTTGTATTGCGTGTAGTTTTCTGAATTGGAACGAAAATTATCATTATCGGAAAGATCATCGTGGTATTCCTCATCGTAGTATTCTTCTTCGTGATAATATTCGTTTCGTGATTCGTAGTTCGCGTCAAAATTTGGGGTTTCGACAAAATCGGGGTTAAATTCATTTTTGTTTGTGTTTATATGATGTGTTTTCTGTTGATTGGGTCGCATAAAGGCCGTATTAGGTCTTTGTTGAAAATTTTGAAATCTTGTTTGATTTTGACTTGATGACGAGGGTTGGAAATTTGGTCTTGGGTTGTTTTGAGGGTTTGCGGACTGCGTCCTTTGTTGATTGTTTTGGGGGTATGCGGACTGTGTCCTAAATTGAGTATTTTGGGGGTATGCGGACTGCGTCCTGTACTGACTGTTTTGAGGGTATGCGGACTGCGTCCTGTCTTGATTCGGCATGTACATAGGTTGGAATATACGACTATATTGGGGTACGGACTGCGTCCTTTGCGTCTGTTTCATTCTACATTCATTTACATTGTATCCGTTCTTTTTGCAGAATGAACAAAATTTCGGATTTGAGATTTGGGGTTTTTGTATTTTTTGAAATTTCTGGTTTTCGAAATAAGAAAGTTGTAGTTCTCGTTTTATTCTATTTATAGCGTCTAACATTGTATTGGGATTTCCTGCCCTAATAATTTGGCCTAATCTCTGTTCTAATCCTGTCAAGAGAGTATTTAAACACATATTATCAATCAGTAATATTTGTGCGTTTTTTTGAGCTGGCGTCAAAATTTGTTTGGTAACAGCGGAATGCATTTTTGCAATGTGCGTTTGTAATCGAGCATCAAAAGTTAAAGGGTTCTCATTAGACAATTGATGCATACGTTGCAAATCTTGAATTAAAGAAGTGAGATCTCTTGGATCTCCAAAATGAACAGTTAATAGTTGGGAAATGTCGTTCCATGTATTTAGATCTCTGGAGTTTATTAATTGAGCAGCTTTTCCGCGCAATTGATTTTTGATTTTAATAACTAGCAAAATTTCTTGGTCGCGGGTACACATGTCATTGGCTCTGTTACATGCGTTAATAAAAGTGTTGAGAGAGATTTGATCTCCGTCGTATTCTGGTACGAGAGAAAAAATTTCAGATAATTTATAGGGTTCAATTTCACCAGCATTTTGATTTTGATTTTGGTTATTTTCATTTTGAGCAATGATTGTTTTTTTATTGTTTACGTATTTGTTACTAAAATGTTCGGTGAGTTTAGACAAGTTAGAGTGAGAAAATTCAAATTATTCGAGTTAGCGAGAATGATTCAAATCAATTTGTAAATCAACAATATGACAATTTATCAACGACTTACATTAATTGAAGAAACATTCTTGGCTTCGATGAGGTGTTTGAGGGAATCAGCTGTCCAACGTGCCAGGGGTTCCACTAGGTGCTCCTAATCCACACGTGGTGTTGATGCTGCGACGTGCCAGGGGTTCCACTACATGCTCCTAATCCACACGCCGTTTGGTTTCGGCGTCAACTACAGCTGGGAATTCGATGACCACTAGGTAGTTAGATCTTGCCCGCAGGCCACTTGTTCTACGAAGCAGTTCGTCGATCAGGGTTTGTTTGTTTTGTTTTGTGGGCTCTTGTGTCCCTTGATAAACTCTTCTTGAGTTGCTGGTCTCTTTGGACCTTTGGAAAATTCTTGATTCTCGTTTCAACAGTTCTTCTTCTGTTTGAAGTTGAAAGTTGTGTTTGATATCTGTAGGATTTGATAGTCACTTGGAGGTAAATTCGTTCTGTAAAGAATTGAAATTCACTCGCGTTTTGGTGCTCAGGAACCGAACAACCGTTTAACGATCAGAACAATCCTACCGACTGCGCCAATTTGTTAGATCGTGGCCGACAAAAACTTCTTTTTAAAAAAACACTTTATTTATTTACACGACTAACAAATACATTTATTTGGTTTTCGAACTTTCAAAGTTTTAACTTTACAAGCGGTCTAATTTGTCTAAACTCATGCAGCGCTTTTAGATGGAGGTATTTATATTCTTTTGTTATCGTAATAGAGTTTCTAGAAAAGTCTCGTAATATTGCACAATACGTTGCAATACTGGATTCGTTCCCATATGGGTCAGCAAGAATTTGAGATAACGTGAAACTTGATATTTTGATAGACACCTGCATCCTGTTACAGATAAGCGAAGAATAATTCTTAATATTACATAGGATATTTGGGATATAACAGCTCCCTCTTATAATAAAAAGTTAGTGCTATTCAGTGCAGTAACTTTTAACAGCAGTTTATAATAAAGTACAATAAGCAATAATAAAATATATAGAAAGCGTAAGATACAATAATAAAGAAATGATAATCGAATCATGATAAATGTAGATAGTATAGATAGTTATTTTTAGTATAGAATAATTCTTAATATTACATAGGATATTTGGGATATAACATATATATATATATATATATATATATATATATATATATATATATATATATATATATATATATACACATACACATACATATACACTTATACTCAAATACATATATACAATTTCTTTTTAGGTCCTTAGAGAAAAACAAATAAATATTTTTAATTATACAAAATAGTATCAGAGTAATTCCAAAAATTTCTTTAAATCATTTGTTGTTAATATTGAAGTTTTTATTTCAATTTTAAATTTTTTCAATGATATAATTCGTTTAATATTTATTGGTAAATAATCGTTTAAATAAAAACATAAATATTTATAACTTATGTATTTTTGGTTTAATGGAAATTTCATTTTTATGACGCGTGTCATGGTTATGTTTTTTAAATTGTATTAGATTTTTATTTTTAAAAACGTATACTAAAATATTATAAATATATATTTGCCTAATGTCCATTTTTTTGTTTCTGAATATAATTCCTTTGAAGGATAAAAATAGTCTTTAT
Source organism: Philopedon plagiatum (assembly GCA_963971165.1). NCBI lineage: Eukaryota > Metazoa > Arthropoda > Insecta > Coleoptera > Curculionidae > Philopedon > Philopedon plagiatum. Next base: position 90,042,999 of record OZ020193.1, on the reverse strand, counting down.
TAAATATAATTTTTTGAAATCTTTTTTGTAATACTTCTATTTTTTTACTAAAATTCTATTTATTCCTCCCCAACCTTAAATTCCGTAATTTAAATGAGTTTTAACTAAGGCATAATATAGTGTTTCTAAGGGTTTTTTTTGTATCCAAAAAGATTTTAACATTTCTGAATATTGGTAACAAAATTCTTAATTTTTTAATTAAGTAATCTGCATGTAAATCCCAATTTAATTTACTGTCAAAAATATTCCCAAGTATATAACACTGTTACGGCGGGTTGCACCAAGGATGAATAGCTAACAACGTGTTAAATTTGCGTTGTTAAATTTTGGTCAAGTTACCCAAGATTTAATCAAAGCCGGCCCAAGCCTACTCGAAACAGCAATCGCTTAACATCGGCTTTTAGATTTGGAAGCGGTCGCAGTTTCGGGAAAAGTCGAGCGATAAACGTCAGATTTTAATGTCAACATTGTCAACAAAGCGTTTTGTATTTTTTGAAAAGCGAAGATATTTTGTATCAAAGAAAATATTTGTGTATGTTTAAATGGGAAAATAGGCAAAGCGAATAGAAAAATTACCAAATATAGCAGAAAATAAACTTCTGAACATATGTATATGTATTTCTAAGGTAAGTTGTATGAAACCATTGAACCATAAAATACCGTGCAGATACCAGCCAAATTTGTATAATTTTTCCGTTAATTGTTAAAATTTGCGTGAAAAATGCTTTACATAAAAAAATTGCTGCTTTTCAGCTTCCTTAACTACTATCCTCTTGTCATTATTATCCATTTATGTGTTTGTTTTAGTGCATTCAAAAGATTTTAATATTTCTAAAGAATGAAAATTCCTAACCCTAAAAATCGAACTTTTGATGGAAGATAAAGCACAAAAACATATTTCCTGATAAACATACATGTCAGGAATGGAGTTCTAAATGAATGTTATTTGAGAGATTATCCTAGACACAAACAATATTCAGCAAAATCCCTTACTGCCAAGGAAAAAATTTGGAAACGAAACCTTTGTTGTTATTTTCTTGATAAGGTAAAATATTGTCATTAATATCTTAGTTAAATATGTAGCTATCCCTACCTACGTTTCGAAATTTTTGAGTACCATTTTGTTTCTTATTTTTACCTCAAGTTCTGTGTTTATACCCGTAATAGCATACTATATATCTTTTGTCCAGTTAAGCTAACAAAACATTTTTTTTCTGGGTGAGTATACTGGTCAATTTGTAAACCTAATTGCTGGTAGTATAACGATGAAAATTTTTTTAACATGTGTCATGCTCAAACTCAAGCAAACTGTAGAGTATTTATTTAATCCACCTCAACTTCGTTTAAGTAAAATTTTGCTCTTTCTCCTTTAATAAACTTTTTGCTCATGATTCATTAACTAGTTTTTTTGTGGCATGTTTACTTAACTACCATTTTTATCATGTGAATATAAAACCCATATCCCCATACACTTGTTCCTATTTAGAATAAGATATCTATAAACAAGTTATTTACTTGGGCTGTAGACAGTAGAACATAGTGCTTTTATTAAAATTATTATGTAATTGTATAATTTTTTTACTTTATTTGCTTTGTTTTCTTTTGTTACAGGTACCAGATAAGTCATAAGAAAAAACCTTGCCGATATTTTAATCTGAATATAGGCTTAAAGAGTACCTACTGGTGACGTCAAATCAATGCTAAAATAGGTTTTAAATAAAAATTTGTTATTTACATATATAAAATGTGTTTTGTGATTTTTGAAAACATAAGTTTACATTAGTTTCTTTATATTATGTTTGTTCATTATTCCCTGAAAATTTGTAAAATTTGATAAAGATTCCATAGTAAAAACTATTATTTTTTAAAAATAATTGTAATGTTTTTTTTAAGTTTGATCTTATTTTTAAATTGAAGAAAGTTGAATATGCACTCCAAACAAATTCGCATTGTTTTCAAGTGCATTAACTTAGCCATATTTTATTGACAAAAATTAGATTAGTCGGGATCACTTCACGATACCTCAATGTTATTTGATGCGATTTTAAATCAGTGACCTAGTCATGACTACGCTACCTTATTTGGCAACGTTGCTCCATATACTCAATGTTTAACCTAAAAAGTCAAAGTATTAAGATTAAACGAGACAGTGTTGCCCAATGGTCTGACTAGGTAATGATTTGGTCACTGATTTAAAAATGGCTTTGTTGTTATCTGACACCTCATTTTAAATTAAGTGCCATTTTTAAATCAGTGACCAAATCATGACGATTGGGCAACACTGTCTCATTTAATCTTAATACTTTGATTTCTTAGGTTAAACACCGAGTATCTGGAGCAACGTTGCCAAATAAGGTGACGTAGCCATGACTAGGTCACTGATTTAAAATCGCCTATTGTATATTCGCTTAAAGCTCGTAAACTGATCCGGATCGATGCAATGCGGTGCGAGCAGTGTTGCCAGTCTAGTACAACTGTACTAGATCTAGAACCATTTTAAGATTGGGAGTAATGGTTTCATTTTTAAAATTAGGAATAATTACGTATTTTATTTTTTTATACCAAGTACAGGTTTTCTATATTTCCTGTGCCAGTGCATTGCCGCGTCTGTTTTGAGAAGATCTAGTACATTTTCATTACATTTAGTACTTTCTCAATTAAAATCCAGTATCAAATAAAGAAATTTCTGGCAACGGCAACACTGGTACGTCAAAACTTCAAATATTTGAGGTTAGGTTATACGTCGTGTTTTGTTTTTCTTTAAGAAATATTTTGTTTATTTTCTGTTGTCGAGAAAGCCGTGACAAAAAAAAAGAAATAAGTGATTAATACAAACTTGCTTGGATTCCAGTGTTTTTATTTTTGTTGTAAATAAGATAAATAATTTTCTTTTTATTTTGGTTAGGAAATAGAAAATCTCGGAAAATAACAACCTCTATAAGTTGTTATATTATTTTTAAAACCACAAAAGGGTTTGCTATTTAAACTAAGAGAGGTGTTAAAGAAAACTGTGCGATTTAAGAAAGCCAAGCAAAAGGAAATTTAGCAGAATATCTATATTTTTATAGAAGGAAAATTGTTTTAATTACAATATTATTACGAATAGTTTAAACCAAGAAGGATTCTAGTAATAGAATATTATTTTTGCACAAATCTAACAAGAAAATAGTGGTATAGAGTAATTTTGGTATGTTTTTGAAGAAGAAAGGCGTATTTTTGGTAAAATTCACATTATACATGATGAACTTTATCTTTTCTACATTTTTTTGCTAGTGTGTGAAGGTAGGTACCTGCTTATAAAGCATTATGATAAATTAGATACCCATCTGCAATAAAAGTGTATATAGTTTTATTTTAAAATATTGAAGGAAGGTTTTTTCTTTTAATTTTTTGTATTGGAACATAAACTTTTGCCAAAGTAACCAATGTTTTGTCAAAAATGTTTCCAAAAACGACTTTAATCACAGCATATTGTGTAATTAGTTTAATTCATCGTTAAGTGCTCTCTTCGTTAAAAACAAATGAAAAAGTAAACAACACCTTGGGTTTTTAGTGGCAATTGTCAGTTTAATCACGGATTAGCTCAAAATTTGGGCTGCTGCAGAAAGAAAAAAAATTTAACGCTGTGTTAAACTGAATATCTTTTGTTTTTAACCCTGAATTAGGATTTAACGCTTGATTAAAAGTTTGGTGCAACCCGCTGTTAGTCTTTAAAATTTGAATATCATCGTCTATTTTAACACTATCCACATTTGAGGTATTATTATTTTGATTTAGACTAAAATTAAGATAATCTGTTTTGTCAAAATTAATTGTTAGTAAGTTATTATCAAACCAATTTTTAACTATTTTAAAATCTTTTTTAATTTTGTTATGTAGGTTGTTCCAATTTGAATCACTATAAAAAATAACAGTATCGTCTGCAAAACTATGAATTTCTCCATCACAATTTATACTAAATAAATCATTAATGTAAATATTAAAAAATAAAGGTCCTAAAATTATTCCTTGGGGAACACCGTATTTAAATACTTTTGGATAACTTTCTTCTTTATCTATCATAACATGATTTGGCCTATCTCCCAGATAGTTTTTATTAACTCTAATGGTATTCCTCTAAATCCAATATTTTCTAATTTTTTAATAAGTAAATCATGGCTAACAGTATCGAAAGCCTTTGCTAAATCCAGAAAAATAGCAATACAAGGTTTTTTATTATCGAATGCATCATATATTTTTTCCGTTAAGTGGCAAATAGCATGTTGTGTTGACTTATTTTTTTGAAAACCTAATTGTTTTTCAGAAAGAAAATTTAATTTTTTTAAATAATTATCAATTCTTATTTTTAAAATTTTTTCAAAAACTTTAGCTTATGAAGATATTAATGTTATCGGTCTATAATTAGTAATTTTATATGAATCTCCACTTTTAAAAATAGGTTTTATTACACCAATTTTGAAAGCTTCTGGATATATACTTGTTTTAAAAATATTATTTATAAGAAAAGTAAGTGGTCTAGAAATACTGGTGTTAATACATTTTAAAATTTCCGAAGTTATGCCATCAGCACCAGGTGATTTTTTTATTTTTAAACTATCAATCATATCTTCAACTTCTTGCCAATTAGTTTTTTCTAAATTAAATGAATTTATGTTGTTGATTTTTTTATCTAGAAATGAATTACTGTTATTTCTGTTTTTAATCTTGTTCGCTAATTTTTCTCCCACTTCAGAAACATAATCAATAAAACTATTAGCCATAACTTTCTTATCGGTAATTGATTTGTTTTCAACCCTAATCTCATTTATATTTTTTTGTTTTTGATTTTTATTACATAATTTTTTAATGCTTTTCCAAAGATCTCTATTATTGTTTTCACATTTATCAATTTGAGATTTATAAAAATTAATTTTCGTCTCTTTTATTAGTTTATTTAATTTGTTTTTGTATATTTTATATTTATAGAATAAAAATCGATCATTTTTATTTTTTTGTAATTTTTTGTAAAGTTCGTTTTTTGTTTTAATGGAATTTAATAATCCATTAATAATCCATTCTTCCCTTTTTTTAATTTTTACTTTGATTTTAGTTGTACATATTTCTACATTATTTTGAATTTCTTTAATTAAATTAATAGATAATTCCTCCGTTTCTGAATACGAGTAGTAGTTTGACCAATCGATTTTTGTCATATTTTTTTTAAGTTTTGAATAATTAATATAATTTTTATAATTTGATATATATTCCTTATTATTATTATTAATATTTTTTGTAAGATTATTGGGTAATGATCAGTGATTTGATATTTAAAAATTAAAGATTTAAAATTATCCAATTTTTCCCCTGTTTTAACAAATATATGATCAATACAAGAATTGTGGTCTTTTATTTCTCTTGTGGTTTTATTTATTAATGATATGAAACCGTATTCACTCAATAAGTTTAAATATTCATTAGTTTCTCTAAATTTGGAATAAATATCGATATTAATGTCTCCTACTACAATGACTGTTTCATTTTTACAATTATATTTAATACTTTCAAAGAAATTTTTTAAATTTAAATTAAATTCAAAGACATTTATAGGTGGAGGTTTATATATACTTATAATATTAATTTTTTCATTTTTAAGACATATTTTTAAAAGAATATTTTGATTTCTCCTAAAGAGATAATATCAAAAAAATAATTATGCTTATTTTTAACATACACCAAAACACCGTCATTTTTATTGAAACTTCCATTATTGTAAATCAACTCGTAATTATTTAATTGAAATAAATCAGTGTTAAATATCTTCCAACTTTCTGTTAATATAATAACGTCAAAATCATGTTCAAGATAATTTAAAAATAATTTAGTTTCATCAAAATTTTTGGCGATACTTCTAACATTATTATGATATATTGAAATATTATTTGGTGATCTTGTCATAAAATTATTAAACTCATTTTTATCATTCACAACCTGCGTTTTAATATCTGTTATTTTCAAATCCTTAATGTATTTGTCTATTTTCAGATTTAAACCATCAGTTTCAAATTATATTTAAATAGAAATGTATTATAAAAAAAATAATTTAAATTTTCAAAAATTATAGAAGGAACAAGTTAGAAGTTATAAGATGTACCCCCTGTTCTTAAGAAATTGTATTTGTTCCTCGTTTGTTATATGTATAATTTTTTCTTGTTCATTTTTCCTTACAAAGATTTTTCCATTTTTGTACCAAATAAATTTGTAATTATATTTTCTTAATTCTTTTGTTTTTCCCAATAAATATTTGTTTCTATAAGTTAAATGTTCATTAATATAAATTTCTGATATAGGTCCTGATATATTAAAATCTGCACTTGTAATTTTTCCGTTTTTCTTAAAGTAATTTTTTGCCTTTTTTAGAACTTCTTCTTTTATATCTTAATTTTTAAAATTTACCTTGATTATAGCATTATTTCTGCAGTTTTCTTTTTTCTTTAAATCTACTCGTTCTATTTTAATTATGTTTTCTTTTTTAATTTTTACACCAATTTTTGTTAAAATTTTTTCTGTAAAATCCTCCTCAATAATTTTTTCTTGTTTTGGAAACCCTTTTATTTCGATATTGTTCATAATTTTTTCTTGTTCAGTTATATTTACTTTTTCTGCTAAACTATTGACTTCTCTTTTAAATTTAATTATTTCTTCTTTTAATAAATCGTTTTCTTTTTTAAGACTTTCTTTTTCTTCCTTCATATTTTTAAACATCGCAAAGATTTCTTTATTTTCCATTTCCATTTTGTCAAATTTTTCTGACATAAAAATTACAGAATTTCTTAATTCATTAAAAATTTCAAACATACTTTCTTCATTTGTATTTCCTTTTTTTTTTGTTTGTTTTCTTCTTCTGAAATTTTCTTACACTTATAACAACTCCATCTTTTGCCTTTTGTTTTTTTTTAATTCTTTTGAGAAAAAATTAATTAATTATAGAGAACAATATGAGAAACATAGCATTTTTTACTTACCGTTTTAACTTTACATTTCGCAGTTTAGCGCTTGATTCATTTTCCACTGAATATGCTATCACTAATGTTGAAAACACTTATACCAACGAATAAATTTTCTTTTAAAATCAACGAGAACATAAAACAAACACAGCGTTCAAAAGGTTTTTTAGGTTATATTGTTTCACAACTGTCACCTTAACTGATAGAAATTGTTTGTTCTACGATTACATTTATTGCGGACATTTCGATTTAAAGCCGATAACGATATTAAGCTATCCTTTTCTAATGAGTAATACTGAAGTCGGACATATATCTTTGATTACCTGGGAACTATATGTTGATTATTGAGGGCTACGAAACAGTTTTATATCGAATCCTTTGTACCTGATATCACTAATATCAACTTTGTATTATATGTCAGCCATTAGGACAACAGCGCAACTCGATATATTATTTTATTGGTGTGGAATACGGCAGGTTTTTTAATTCCTTTTAAATTTGCACGTTTAATATATTGCCTTAGACTTGCTTTAAGAAAAATCTGATTTTATTTTAATAAACTGCACCCTACCCACTATTGTTTTACTTATAAACAATATTTAAATTCGATGGAGAGCAACAGAACCATTTTTATATAAGTATAACAAAACAATATATATACATACATACATACATATATATATATACAAATGTATAATATAAACCTTAACTCAATAAACGTTATTTGAAAAGCCTACTAATACTACAATATTATATATCATATAATATACTATAAATATCCAATAGTGATATTGGTCATTGTTAGGCCTTAGGCAATTCGTTTTCTAAAAATATTTCAAAAATATAACTTTCATTGCACTCTCTTATGCAATTGTATTCTCTTAATACCAGACGACCTACATCTGGTGTTGGATGAACCAAGCAATGTTTGCAACATCTGCTTCCAATGGTACCATCATTATTCAAAGTAAATAACTGGTTGTCGTCGGATTTATCAACATAGTAAATAATCTCTTTAGATGGGCTGGCACATCCACCCAATTTGTCAACATATGCAAGACTAAAAGAAATTTGGTTAATAAGAGAAGAACGTTTTAGGAAAGCAAATATATAAACTCAAGTTAATGCAATAACAGTTGAAATTATTCATTTATAAATCAATGTACAGAAAATTGCGCGAATATTAGATAGATGAAAAATTATAGTATCGTTCACACGAATCGCATGGTGCATATTTCGCATACAATCGTCATTCGAAATGGCCAAATTCCAATGTTAGAAAAAGCGGATGCTTATGATGAAATCTAATTAAATTTTTGTTAAATTAACATTATTAACATGCTGGTTAAATCTTGCCAATTTTGGCAATGCTGGTAATAATAAGTACTAATTAACACATCCCACTTCTTGCAGCGACAACGACTGTGAGGTATTTCTAGCGGAAAATAAAGGTATCTATTCCTGCATTATCTAAGGATATACTTTAACTTGTGCTGGCATCACATGCCTCTAAAAAAGTACAACACCGATAGGGTTTCACAAGTGGCCCATGCGTGCATGGACTACCATATGAAGTACATATGTAATTTGTATTGGGCTGGGTATTAGAATTTGAGTTGGCAGCATCTGCTCAGTTTCTGAAAGTCGATGGGCGGTAATTTTGCAACCAAAAGAATAGAATATGAATACGTTTTGTAATGTGAAATAACTCCAAATATTGGGTAACCTAAGGGTATTGTTTTAGAGCTATTTTGCAGTCCAGTTACTTAACATAGACAAAAAAAGGTGTTGGGTGAAAAGCAGTGCACAAGAAATCCGAACGCGCCCCCAAGATAATCAACTCCCTCATATTGTTTGTTGTTTACGTATTTTAAGTAATAAAGCTGCCAACGTGTCAAAATCTAAACTTTAATCCCCTAGATAGTCGTCTTTTGCATATATATGCCGTTTTATTAACAACGGGTATTATGGAAAGTATGTAATCTATTTCTATTTAGAGAGCTAGGTTGGCATTGCTTTAAGTAGTATTTATTACACAGACCACATAAGTAAAATAATAGGCCAAATGCCAAGCCTTGCATCATGGAAAAAATTCAGGAAAACCAGTACTTCATGAAATGATCCCTAAGGACGCGATTAAAAAGATATTAAATTTGCCCCTCAAGCGCGACCGACGATCTACCTTTTAGTCCGAGAGCCACTGAACCTTGTTAATAACGGTATTTGCACAAAGCTGGACATTTGTATATTGGCGATTGAAGAGCAACCATAAGTAAAAGTCATGACCTGGTAAATCTCCCCAGGTCGCGTCATGAACCCCTATATTTTTGAAAATGTAAAAAAAATCAAGTCGCAAACTACAATTTTTAAATATGTTTAAATTTAGATACAACAAAATACGAAAAATATTGCCAGGCCAATGTAATGCAGACATTACTATTTGTTTATTATGCCTAAACCACTATATATAGAAAGTGCGCCCACGCTTTTAAATTTAATTACGTATCTAAAGACCAAATGTTTTATATCTGTACAAGTTAACAGAAAACCGGGGCATGCATATGCAAAGGGAGGAGTCGTTTTTTTTATCTAAGATCCCACGTAGACTACAAGCCTAAGTACTAACGTACCGTGGGTGTCTGAAGAGAAGGGAAATGTAGTCTATTGACACGGGATTTGAAGGATTGGAGGCTGGGACGGGAAGGGAAAACATCTGCAGGCAATTTGTTCCATAATCTGGAGACCCTAGGTATGAATGAGCGAGAGAAGTGGTCTGTTCTAGGCTTTTGTAGCTGGACAGTAAAGGGATGCATACGTAACGCGCCTCTTGTTGTTCTGTTAGGGACATTCAAGGGGGGAATAATACCGGATAGTTCTTCAGAGCAAAATCCGTGGAAGTAGCGGTAGAAAAGGGATAAATCCCCTACAGCGCGGCGATGAGCGAGAGAAGGGAGTTTTCTCGTGAGGGCTGGGTCATTGATAAGTCGAATGGCTCTCTTTTGGATAGAATCAAGGATTTTAAATGTCGAAGGTGATGCCGCTCTCCAGATGTGTGAGCAGTACTCTAGGTTAGGTCTTATTTGGGAAACATAGAGAGTGTATAAGTTGGAAGGGGAGAAGTATTTTCTGGCTCGAAAGAGAAAACCAAGCTTTTTAGCTGCCGATGTGGCTACTGAAGTAATGTGTTTGTGCCAGCTGAGATCATGTTCGAAAGCGACGCCAACGAGATCGAAGGTTTCGTTGTTTTGTAGGGCTTGGCCATTCATGTGGATGGGGTAAGCGTTGCCAGATTTTTTGCGTGAGAGGGAGCAAGACTGGGTTTTGGAGGCGTTCAACTGAACAAGATTGTTGGCACCCCAGTCTAAGATTAATTGAAGATCTTGGGAAAGGGATAGGTACATAGATCTGCGTCTATTATCCAACTCCTGATTCGAAACTTGTCTGGAAAAATGAATATTGGAGTGAAGAGTACTATCGTCAGCATAACTGTGGATGGGATTGGTAGTTGAAGAGAGTAGGTCATTAATATGAAGAAGAAATAGGGTTGGTGCCAGGACTGAACCTTGGGGGACACCAGCATTGATAGGATGGAAGTTAGATGAGTGACCGTCAACCACAACAGATATGCTCCGATTAGAGAGGAAGCTGCCTATCCAGGTACATAGTTTGGTAGGAAGACCGTAAGAAGATAGTTTGTTGAGGAGTGCGACATGCCATACTTGGTCAAAGGCCTTGGAAATATCGAGAGCAACACTCTGAGATTCGCCATGAAATTCAAGAGACTTCTTCTAGTTATGTGTGACAAAGCTAAGGAGATCAGCTGTGGATCTTTGGTGACTTTGGTGTGGTTTTACTTTCTTGCCTTAATTTCCGCATGATGCGCGCACTGCACACCCCGGTTTTGTGTAAACTTGTACAGCTATAAAAGGAAAATAATTATTTTTAGCTCTTTAGTGCGCTACTCATAAAAGCCGGTTTTTTAGTTTTTTTAACTATGATCTATTTACCTTAATTTCTGATACAGAATTACAGGCTAAGTTTCTGTAGCGCCTCCTGTACTAGTTTCAGGGATGTTTGAATGTTTGTATAAAATGAAATAAGGGTATTATTCCACAAAAAGTATCTGTTTGAGAAATCAGTTTCGGGAAAAAGTAAAAGAGAATTCAAATTCTTCATTTAGTTTTTTTTTTGGCTTGGGGATTACTGTGGCGTCCACATAACTATAAATGAGACCAGTGGCGAAAACCAGAATTTTAGGTTGAGAGGGGAGGGACTGATCTCTGGTCACTTAAAATTGGTGAAAGGGGGAGTGTGGACAAAAATTGCAGATAGTTAGTTAGTAGGCCTAAATTGGGGAAGCTCTGGGGGTCTAAATCTTGATCACTCAAAGTTGGTGACGGAGTGGGGGGGGGCAATTTAAAGGTAGTTAGTAGGCCCAAATACGGGAGGCTAGGGGGAGAAAGGCTGCAGCCCGGCAGCCCCCTTGTTGCACCACCGAATGACATCGAGAGTAAGAAAGAATTAATAACTTATATGAAAAAAGTGAAGATCAAGTAGGGTTGGTGCCTCCACTGAATCTCGGAACAAGCCAGAAGTTAAGTGACCAACGACACAAATATTTCAAATTATTTACACTTACATGCGATTGCCTTGACGTACTGTTAGAAGGAGACCCTTTCTGTTTTCTAAAACGACCGTAAACAGTTGAGCATCCTTGGGACTCTTCACCAGTGGTACACGTTGTTTGTTGGTTCCATTAAATTTGCCAACATATTTTTCCGATTCATGGTGTTTTAAATAGACACGAGCATCTCCTGGTTAAATTAAAAATTAATTAGTATACAAAGAGTACAAAATTGTAGATTTTAAAAAATAAAGTACATACACTTCATGATTTCATTACTGTTTAAAAAAACACCAAATTACAAGAAAACTGCAAAATTCTTTAGAAATCACATGAGCATAATTTACTTGCAAGTTTTTAAGTGAAGAAATACTTTTAAGTAAGCTTACTATGCAAAAGTAAATACATATATTGCAGTAATGTCTTTTTTCTTCTTACCTGTTATAAATGGAAATATTCCACAAAAAACAAATGTAGCAAATATCAGTTTTGAATGACCCATTCTAAATTTAATAATCTGTTAAACTTTTTTGGATTCTGATGATTTTACAGTCCTGTTGGTCTTATATACATCTATCTTATTAAATATTTGTTTCCATTAGATGCGCGTCTATTGTGAAATTAATAACATTGTCTTTTTTATTTTATTAAAATGAATTGTTTAATGTTAGTATAATGTGTTTAATACTATATATAAGAAGGTAGACGACCCTATTGTACAATAGTTGTATCAATTTAATAACGAAATAGACAGTTTAAAAAGTTAAATAAGCAGTTACTTATTTTAAAGATTTCTGCTAAGTGAGTAAAGAGATAAGTGGAACTGAAAAAGAACAGTTAAGACAGCGCTTGGGCTGATATTTTTGACTTCCTATTTAAGAATAAGTAACCCTAAGTTGCTAAGTAACTTTTTGTCAGTTGCGTTTATAGTTTTTCACATTTTATAACAGTAAACCGATTTCAATGAAGCTTTGACGAACTGACGAAATATTAAGGTTTTTTGGTTTAACCTGTCCTTAAGTTTACACGCAATGTAAAAAAGAATGCTTAAAATTTTACAGTATTTAAATTATTTGGAATGAAATTAAAACCGGCAGTACCATTTTCAATAAATTAGGATTTGAGCGACCAAGTTTTTTTAAACACTAGCAAATAAACTCATCCAAGGTTCTTTAGAATGTGGAACCGTTCTTTGAGATCTCTCTGAAGTTTCAAAAATTATCGTAAAATTGTCACAGTTTTATAGATTCAACTTAAATTATTAAAATATTAAGATCAATCAAAATTAAAATATTATGGAGGATTGATACAATTTAACAATGCAATGATGTTATCTTACCATTAAGTAACTTAAGTAGAGGAAAGGCAATATTTGTTTCTCTCGTTTGTAACAACTAATAATTTTTTAGGACAGCATACGATATGTAGTTACTTTATTTATTATTAAGTTAAAAATTCATTTATTGACTCTGGTGTTGTTACTTTTTCTTTTCTGGTGTTCACGCTAAAACTCTTTTGTTGATTTGAATTTAAATGGGCACAGAAGAATGCTGAACTAATCGCCTTAATTTCGGGACACCTTAAACCTACATTGTCGGTCTTTGCTAACCGTTACATATTTTAGGCCAGTCGAAAACAGTCCACTGAAACCACTAAAGAATGGGCGGTACGGCTCAGAAGTCTTGCTGGAAGCTGTGATTCTGAAGCAGGGTTACTTCAAGTAATTTTAAGGGATATGTTTATAGTGGGTTATAATCAAGGACCAGTACAAGACAGACTGATGGAGGAAAACTTTTAGTAACGTAATTGACGTGGTCGCTGCAAAATCAGTCTCACAGTCTTTTCCCAATGTTACCACGGGTTCGAGTGTCAATAAGCAGGAACCTACAGGTTTACGCTACACACGCAGTGGGGCAGGTTAAGTTTTTTCTCAGCACCCTTCAACGGCAAGCGGGGTGGCGAGCAATGGGTCCAATAGATTCCATTTTCAGAAATTATCATTAAAAAGAAATTAAATTTTACGAAATCTGGTAAAAATAATTCGTTTTATGTTTTTCCGGTAAAAAATTCGTAAAATTTAGATCTCCCGCATTTTACTAATTTAGCTTCTGGTTAAAATGGTGAAATTTAAGGTTCCTGTATAGTTTTTGTGTTTCATTTACGGGAAGCAATAAAAAACAATTCAAAACAAAAAAAAAAATTTTTGTGTTTTTTTTTCAAGGAGAGAGGGGAGAGTGGACGGGAGTTTAAAACTGCCTCCACCAAGGGTGTACATTTCTTCGTACGTAAGTAAAGTGTTACTCAAAATACGCTTTAAATGATATTTGCTTGATTTTACACCGGCTTTCCTTATTCCTCCAAAATGGGAAGAGTTAGGTGGTATAACTTTGCACTCAATACTGTCAACTAAAAGTGCGTCAATTATTGCACTTTGGTTTTCTGGAAGGAAAGTACCTGATTTTGACAGGTCAGAGCTGACAGCTTTAAAATTTGTACCGTTGTCAGAATAAATTAACGTCGGTTTTCCACGACGTGACATAAACCTTTTTAATGCCAATGTCTTTGCTTAAATCTGTGACCAGTTCTAAATGTATGGCCCGTGTCGCAAAACAAATAAATAAAGCAAGCCAACATTTCGAAGTTTTTGCACCACGGCCCTTTCTATCTTGGAGTAGGTACGGACCCGCGTAGTCAACTCCTGCTACATTGAAAGGAATACCTGACTGTACGCGTTCTTTAGGCAGATTGCCCATTATCGTATAACCTTCGGATTATGTCTGAAGCATACGACACATTTCCGGTATGTAATCCTTGCTAAGTTACGATCACTGATTGGCCAGAATTCTGATTGAGGCCAATAAATGCTGTGGTCTAGCGTGATGCAATCGTTTATGTTCGAATTCAAATACCAATTTAGTCAACCTGTGCTTAGCATCCAAAAGAATGGGATGTTTTTTTTATTATACTCCAAGTCGGAATCAGTTAACCTCCCACCTACTCTTAAAATTAAATTATCATCTAAAAATGGTTTTAGGTTTAAAATTTTTCTTTTTTGATTAATTTCACCTTTTTGTTTTAAGGGATGTGATATCTTGAGAAAAAGATTGTTCTTGTGCTATTTTAATTAAAACAACTTGAGCATGTCAAATCTCTTGTACAGTCAAAACGCCAATAGTTCGTTGATTATTATTCAGACCTCTTAAACTGCAGTTATTTTCAAATCGAAATAAATAAGCTACTATCCGTTTAAGACGTTGTAAACACGAAAATCTTTCAAAGGGAAATATAGATTTTATTACTATGTGTAAAGTTTGCGGAATATTTTTTACTTCTGGTAAAGTTTCACTTTTTATCGTTTTAGAAGGTCTGAGCTATTCCCTTTAAGCCAGTCCGGTCCATAAAACCACATCTTCGACTTAATAACCTGTTGAGGATTTAGGGCTCTAGATAATAGATCAGCTGGGTTGTCCTTAGATGACACATGCCGCCATGGCCTGTTACCAGTAATTGACTGAATTTCCGCTACACGAGTATTTACAAAGGTTTTTAATAAATTTGGTGGTATTCTTAGCCACCCAAGGACCACTGTTGCGTCGCACCACAAAATACATTCGTTAAATCTAATTGTAAGTGATGAAAGAACTTTTTGTAAAAATCGTGACAAAACTAATGCCCCACAAAGCTCCAATTTAGGAAGCGTAATCGATTTGAGCAGAGTCACTTTGGCCTTGGCGCAACGCAATCTCACGTGTACCGCATTATTTTTGTTTACTGATCGGATATAAATACATACGCCGGATGCGGTTTCTGAACCATCTGAAAACCCGTGTAACTGTACATTAACTGAATCTTCAGATATGACATGTCTGACAGGCTGTATAAAGTTGCAAAGGCGCTGCTTCACCCCACGTTAATTTTTCCAGCCACAATCGTTGCAGTAAAATTTTTGCCTGCGAGTAGACCGAGCGGATCAAAAACTTGCTCAATACCTGCTAAAATAGTACGTTTTGTAATAGGAAGTTTAATTGAGATTATATTTATATCGTACGTTAATCAGTGTGACAATGCCAAATTAAACCTAACATTTTGCGTCATTCTCGTCAAAATTAACGACACTCTTTGTGGATGTAGACGTGTCCACGTACTTTAAAACTCTAGGGTCGTTTGAATAAAACTTGCGTAACTCAAAACATCCCGTACCTAATACTTGTGCTACGTCACTTGCAATTTTGGCAGCCCTTTCGACTGCGTCTGCGCCCGCTAGAAAATCGACTACATAGAACTCTTATGATTTTTGATATTTCAGGATCTATTGTCTCATGGTCGAATGCAAGTTGCAGTAAACAACGAATGGCAAGAAATGGTGCTGCGCTAGTACCGTATGAGAAATATCCCAAAGCTTTGATTGTAGCTAAAAGTTGACATAATCTTTTCTAAATGTTTCCCTTCTATGGATATTATTAGGAAGCCCTGCCGATAACGAAATTTTTTTGCCACATTTTTTTTTATAACAGTTCAAACTCAGTCTTCCAAAATCTGTATTTTCAGAATATTTTATTTTTAAAAATCGGGGTTTCCTTCAATGGTGTTATCGGTTTTTCGTACTTCAACGGATATCGACTCATTAATGCTGACGTTACCAAGGCAAAGTCCAATTTTGCGCTTTACCGTATTAGATCCGTTAAACGTAACATTACCGAAATTATGTAAGCATTAACGATTTTCGGACATTAAAATACCTTTATCATATATACACACGCCGCAATGGTCTAGGGATATTTTTAGTAAATTAAATTAAAGTTTGATTTAGACAAAGAATGCATAAAGTCCTTATATGACACTATAGATCAGTCACTTAGTATCCATGCCAATAATTTTAAATTTAACGATATACAGTGGTGTACAATTTTTTTTAAACAGACTGAAAAATGGGAAGCGACAAAAGAAAGTATTATTTTTCATCTTACCTCTAGCAAGTGGGCGTGTTTTTTTTTTAATAACGTGTGTGGCCCCCTCTTGCATTTCGCACTGCACCACACCTCCTACCCATAATTAAAATCACATTGTCTAATTCATTTTGAGACAGTGCATCCCAAGCATCACTTAAGGCTGTAAAGAGCTGTGCTCGGTTTTCAAAGTTCTGATGCACACGCAAAACTCTTCTTTGGAGCATATCCCATGCATGCTGAATGGGATCTAGATCCGGCCATGGCAATACAGTGATTTGCTGTTCTTGTAAAAATTTCATTGCTATTCTGGCGACATGCTGACGTGCATTATCATGCATTAAAATGAAGCTGAGTTCAACAACTGTAGCTTGCGGTAACACAACTGGCCGTAGAATTTCCTCCATATACCGTTGAGCTGTTAAAAAATTGTCCAATAAAATGAGATTGGTTCTTCCGCCAAGCCTTATCCCAGCCCAAACCATTACAGTACCACCCCTGTAGCTGTTCACTTCCTGTACGTTTTCAAACTTCTAACCCAGTTTCTCTATACACTCTGACCCTACTCGAATCTGGATGCAAGCCGAATCGAGACTCGTCTGTGAACAAAACTGGAGTCCATTGATTTGATTTTTAGTCCAATTTTCATGTTCGGTAACCCATTTTAAACGAGCAGCGCGATTCCCTCTCGATAAAGGCTGACATCTCAGCGGGCGTCTACTTCTTAAACCACTCCCGTGCAGTCTATTTCTGATGGTACTTTCCGATATTTGAACATTATGAGTTTCTCGGAAGCGATTCATTATTATCTCAGGAAGCGTTATTCGAGGGTTACGCCGGGCCATTTGTGAAACAAAACGGTCTTGTGTCGGAGTTGTGATCCTTGACGGACCTGGGTGCCTTTCTGAAACATCACCGTGCTTACGATAACGGTCCCACCAACGCGAGATAACGCTCTGCGTTGTTTGGAAGGCTTCAGCAACATCAATCTGACGAGCTCCATTTTCCAGCATTCCTACAGCTCGTAACATTTCATTGCGGGTAAGATGATTTCGGTTCATGATAGAAAACAGTGTACACTTTACTGTGTGACACCAAACTGCCAAAAACCTTTCATTTCTTACAGAAAATAAAATCTTATCTTCTCATCCTTAAAATAGATTTTGCATATTATCGTGTTTTTATTAGCAAAATAAGGTCATTTTTAGCATAGAAAAAAGTTACTCCAATAAGGCAGTTCTTATCCTTGGAAATACCTATTATAAATAATAAAGCATTTCGTGAATATTTAAGTACTTTTAAAATGTATTTAGGAAATATCCTTAGACCATTGCGATGTGTGTATATACCGTATGCAAGTAAATGTACTTCTTACTTAAACTTAAAGGATATTACAATTTAAGGTTTAAGGATGTCATTTTAACAGGGCGAAACATCTAGTAATAATAACTATTTGCTGAGACCGTGATTTTTTGTTAATTTATTTATTTACAGTGGCGGTTCCTGGGATTATAGATTGTCGTATCTCAGTTATACTTTTTCCCATAAAAGAGCTTTTGTTTTTTCTTGGGCGTATTTTGTGACTCATCATCATCACTATCACTACTATAACTTGATATTTTTAAAATAGAAAATGCAATTACTTTGCTTACACCTATACAATCTGCATAATATGTAACGCAAAGGCAGGTGATTACCCGATCGCGCGGACTGGGCCAAACGCATTTGCGGGGAGTTATCAAAAAAGTTCATGACGGCGCCGTCACAGCGCTATATATTTACAGGCGTCCATCTTAAATAAATACAGGTCCTACAATCGACCATTATATTTAAATACTTCTGAAAACGACAGTTTTTAAATGATTTAATTTATATTTTAAACAATTTAAAATTCTAGAAACCGTTCATGTTGAGTAATACTTAAAAAATCGTTAAATCCTGTACTCATATCGTGAGATCGTAAGATTCGATACAAAATCGTGAAACGGCACCCCTGATTCTAAAGAATAAAACATTAAAAGCAATTAATATTACCGATTGTGTCAAGGGGATAACCGGGATTCCTGGACTCTTTGCGGCTCGTTCGCTCGTCTATATATAAAATAAAAGTGAAGTATTCCAAGTATAGTTTTTCGACATATTTATTATTTTGATTATTTTGGGTTTTATATTAATCAATTTAATTTTTACAGATATTTTAATTTGATACATATGTTACCAGCAAAGTACGATGCTCCGCCGTACTTAAGTTTGCCTGGGTAAACCCCACATTGCCAGAACGTTTTAGGCAAAGTCCGAAATAATTGTTCCTTATTTCGGAGTTTGTCTGGAATGTAATCCGCCAAACTTAGATTTGCCGAACACGTTTCAGGAAAAGTCCGAAATAGGTTCTTTCCTTTGTGGTGTATCGTGGTCCGTGGTATACTAGTGATGTTAAGCCTGTAAATAATATGATTCAATCGTATTTCAATAAGTTAAATATACCTACACATACTTTTTACAATTTTTTTATTAAATAATAATAAAAACATTCTTAAAAGTGGTAAACACTGTGAATTACATTAGGTAGTACAATATAATATTTATAACACGGTTGGAGGACGGGGATTATTTATTGGCACACAAAGACGGATGATGGCAATGTAAATTACAAAGGATCTTGTCTTTATTACATCACAGACTAAACTTTAATACAAGAGGCCAACTAGATCGATACCTTGTCGTAAGATGGCGAGATCAATTAAACGCCAATAAATTAAGTGGAAATTTGCACCCTACGCTGGCGACCACTCGGTGAAATCTTGTCGGCGTTGCTAAACGTTTTTAACCAAAACCACCACTTTTCTAATTATACCTGTGCGCTGCGCCGTTCAGTAAATTTATCGTGCGAATAACGCTTATAGACTGATACCGGCAATTAAGCTACTGCGACAAAAATAACTTTTATACCTTCAGTTTTTAAAATATAATTTAAAGTCATACAGTACCTAGGATGGTTACGTTTTTTATTTTTATTTCACTGATTTCACAAGAGGAGGTTATCAATTCGACCCCTTGCTTTTTTTATGGATGTTCACGGGTAATTTTCGAACGGATTCACCGATTTTGATGATTTTATTTTGTTTTGTAGATCAGTTCTTCCGAGTGGTCCCATTTTAAGTTTTTTTTTGCTAAACTGAGAGGAAACCTAATAGAAATTATGAAAACTAAAAAAAAAACTCGTGAAAATCGACAAATTATGTCAGTGTAAGTCGTAATTGGGGCACCGATTCCAATAATTTTTTCTCCGCCGTGTTTAAAATGACGGCCCGATGATTTTGCTGGTATTTCACTTTGAAAAAATAAAGGGTAGGTGGTGAGAGGGGATAAAACCGGAAGGGCTAAATATTCTTCGAAAATGTTGACTGTAAGAAGATCTAGCAGATGTTAAGAAAATTACCGGGGATGGTGTGTGTGGGGGGGGGGGGGCAAAACGGGCGGCTTAGAATTTCTCCAAAAATGTTAACTAATATGATATTTTCGGGGTATTGAAGTCAGAAAATCTAATTTAATGGAACAGGTGTTAAAACAAATTAACGGGGAGGGAGAGGAGATAAAAAGAAGCGGCTGGGAATTCCTCCAAAAATGTTAAATATGTCATTTTTCGGGGTTGTTGAGGTCGTAAAATCTAATTCTGCGTAATAGGTGTTAAGAGAATTAACGAGGGGGGGGGGGGGGATTAAAAGGAGCAACTGGCAATTTATTTAAAAAATGTTAACCATCGTGTCATTTTGAGGTCAGAAAATCTTATTTTGTATAGCGGATGTTAAAAACATTGACGATGGGGAGGGGTAAATGGAGAGGGTGGGAATTTCTTGAAAAATGTTGACTAATATGTAATTTTCGGAGTTACTGAGGTAAGAAAATATACATGGACATTACAGATTTAAAGAGGGGTAGGTAAGATGAAAACGGAGGGAAAATAGATGCACTAAAAAGAAAGAAATATTTTTCATTCAAAAAAATTAACTTCACAAAAGGAAAAGATCTGAAAAGTATGAAATAATGTTTTCACGTATTTATAACCGTAAAGGTATACCCTGTATACCTGTATACATAAAACTAAGTGTGCAAGAAATGGATTTTTTTTTATTAGTGATACTACCTAAATATAAATACCTCCGAAAGTTGGTGCCTCGATAGGTGCACGCCTAAAAAAACATATTTGCGGCACTTGGAGTCGCTTAGTCTCAAACAGCATACAGGGTAGGCAAAAAATATAAATTTCATTCAAGAGTAAAGTACCCTTATTTTAAAAAAGAGGGCAAAATGATTAAAATCTATGTCCAGATTTAATAGCCTCCTAACTGAAAAAAGAAATTAGAATATATTCGAAGCAACCCCCGTATTTTGGTTTTATAATTATTCCATTTAGGCACATTTTCAACTAGAGCAAAATAAATCACATAATATTCGTAATATTTTTAAAATTCATTTAAATCGGTGTTAATTTAATTGAAGTTCTCTTTTTCAAGGAACCCCAGACTCTACGGCTGTTGCAAGGATACTTAATGTAACTTTACAATTTAAACTATGATTTTTACTTAAAGCTAATTATTTTGTTATTATGACGCAGATATCAGAAAGCGTTTATCTAAAGCCAAAAAAATAATATTAAATTCTTTTTTTTAAATACGAAGGACAATTTATTAGTATTAATAATCATAAATTGTCCTTGATATTTTAATAAAACAATTTAATATTATTTTTTGGCTTTTGATATATGCGTTACAATAATGAATAAGTAGCTTTCAGTAAAGATCATATTTTAAATTCTAAAGTTAGATTAAGTATCATTGCAAGAGCAGTCTGGGGATCCTTAAAAAGAGAATTTCAATTAAATTAACACCAATTAGAATTTATTTGGTTCTAGTTGAATATGTGCCTAAGTTGAATAATAAAAAAAATAGAGGGTTAGGTACTTCGAATTTTCTCTAAAACAATTTTTTTTTAGTTAGGACTATGAGTATATAGACTATGAGTTTAAATCTGGCCATAACTTTTAATTTCGCACAATTTTTCTTTATGCTATTTTGCCCAAGTTTTTGAAATGAGGGTATTTTACTCTTGAATGGCATTCATATTTTTTGGCCTACCCTGTATGCTGTTTAAGCTACTCCAAGTGCAGCATATATGTTTTTTAGGCATGCACCAACTTTCGGTGGTATTTATATTTAGGTAGTATCACTACTTTTGTTGCACTCTTAGTGGACCACAATGTGTAGATATATTTAAAAATAAATAAAATTGTATGACCTGACAGAACAAAATTAGTTATGTTGACTGCTTTACTTTTTCTTTAATGCAAATTTATCAGTTTACTTACCACTCACTGTTTACTATCAATTTATCACAAATTTCTTTAATTATGAGGAAATCTAAACATTTTAATATCCCCATAATTTCGCCTATTTTTATTGCAGTGCAAATACTCGCATTTATTTTCACTCATATTGTCACTCTTCAGACTACACAACACTGTGATGTGAAAAGAACTACTGCCTTAACACAGATTTAAATTCAATATATACATTATTCTAAAAAATTGTATCACTCTTTTTCGACAAATACTTTTCAGTAAGTCCGTAAGTATTCCTTTAATGTTTGCCGACAAACCATCCGACTCCACAAAAAGGTTGTGGGTACATTAGAGGTCTTATGTTAATAAATGCACAAGGAAAGGTATAATTCTTTGATTAAAATTTTAACAAATAATAATAATAGGTACATTATATTATAAATGAGTAGTGATTGTGATTATATTTATAAAAAATGATTAAACAATACCTACACCCTTCATTTATTATTTATTTTATTTAGAACTATATATATATATATATATATATATATATATATATATATATATATATATATATATATATATATATATATATATATATATATACCTATTTATCTTCAAATTTAATGTTGAATTTATATTTATATTATATCATCTTTATATAAATTTCATACAACTATTTCTTACATCATACAGAAAATATTAACCAAGTATGCAAAAAATTTTAATTCCTTCGATTTAAATTAGTCAAAATCATGTCTCAAAACTAAGGCTGGCACTTTTGTTCTGCTCTCAGATTTGCGGACCGCGAGATCCACAATCCGCAAAGCAAACAGTTCCTCTGTTGACGCGGTGTTAGTATATTTTACGGGAGTTTCCTTAGTGTCCGCCGTGCATAACCATGTCCAAATTGGTTAGTACGCGACCATTTGCTTAGCATACCATGTGCAAAGGTTCTTGTGGGAATTTCTACATTTTAAATATACCGGTGCTCACATGCTGTGTGTAGTGTGTAACAAAGAATTGTTAGGTGTAAAAAACATATTATTATGAAGAGTGCAACCCACAAAAATATAAAACACGTGGCCAGAGACCTTTTGCGGAATTTATCCTCTCCCTAGACGCGTATGTCCCCAAGGTCGTCTGCTCCCTAGACGCTTATTTTCCCCAAGGTAGTCGCTCGCTAGACGCGTATTTTTCCAAGGTCGTCCGCTACCCAAACGCGTATTTTCACAAGACCATCCGCTCCCCAGACGCGTATTTTTTCTAAGAGTGGCCGCTCCCCAGACGCGTTTTTCCTAGGTTCTCCGCTCCTCAGACGCGTAGCATTCACGGAGCGATCTTAGAGACATACACCACGCTGCAAATGTTTAGCCGAGTACATTCAAATTTCTAATACTTACCGGATAAGAATTTCACAATTTTATATCCCTTATCAGTTATATAACCTAAACGCACTTAATTATTTCCGCCATCGCCTCCTCTGGTTATTTATTTAAGAGTTAGCCTCACCATAGTTATTGAGACTTTTGCGTTCTGTGAGAAATTCACAATATTGTATGTGGTACGGAACCCCCTATGTGCGAGTCAAACTCGCACTTGACAGTTTTTTTTTATTTCACGCAATTACGGCAACGCCCATGAATTAAATTATTTTTGTAAAATACCGTATATGTACATATCTTTGTGATACGCCCTGTATACTAGTTATCGCAATAACGCCTTCATTTCCAATCATAAAATGAAACCCTTTAAAAATTTCATCCGCATGCATTAAACCATTTAAGCGACACACTTTTTGAACTTTGAGAGACTCATCTTTGTAACACACTCTGTATTAAAATAAAAAGTAGCAATTTATTATTTAGGACTCAAAAGGAACCTATACATAATATTTCAGTCAAATAGGTCGAAAAGGCCAGACAATTTCTCAAAGACCTACTTATGTATATCTATTGGCGACACACCGAAATCCCCTGTATATTCCGATTCTGGAAAAATTAATTAACAGTAAACGTTTAAGTATTTTTCGGTAACTTAACCAAAAATTACTACAACTGGCAATGAGGGAGGCATAATGAACGCTCAAGGGAGTCATCTTTACTGTTATAAATCAATTAAAACTGGATAAATGTACGGTGGATGCAGGCTTTTTCAAGCCTGTATCCATTTTGGTTCGCCTCTGATTCCCACGCGAGATTTCGTCTGTATAGTTATATCAGAGATAAATAAGATAGAGAGAATAATATCTCGTCTTCCCGCCCGCTCGACCACGCTATGGCCTTCAAACGGCAACACCCCGAGATTTGCGCGTACGATTCTCACAATACACCCCGACATTAGCCAGTGCGGTAGCAATACAGCAAGCAGAGAGAGTTTTCTGCGGCGCGTCTCAATACTCACTCTCACTGTGCTTTATAATAACCCAAAATCTGCATCGCACGCCCATGGCCGCTTATTTCGACGTCGCGTCGGTTTGGAGGTCATAGAAAGCAAATCGTATTTATGAATGGAATCCGTACGAGATATTTTTCTCTCTATCTTATTTTTCTCTGGTTATATTGCCTGTGATTACATTTACAGAAATTTGTGGTACTTTTTTAGTACAATTACATTTTAAGAATCCCTGTCCGCCAAATATATAATTCCGATTGCTAATCTCTCAAAGCGATAATTCTAACACCATCGATTTTTAAAAATTCGTTCTTGCAGATTTGGATTATTGTTTCCGAATGTTAAATCTCTAGTCAGTTAAAATATTCGCAATTTGATTTACGGTAGCGTTTCTGTCTAGCGTGTATGATCTCTTCTCACCAAAATTCACAAACTGCCCCCATACAAAGTTTTTATTCTTCACTGTATTCGCAGGCACGCTGTTACTAATTTTTTTATGAATTTCTTCTAAAGAGTGATTACCAAAACGATCCATATTTTTGAGTCTATTAGACAACTTAATTTCTAATTAATTCACTTTTTAAATAATGTGAAAAAGCCGCAGATTCAATAATAAAGTTTTTGCGGTAACCGTGGTTACACTTTAATATTCATATACCAGGATGTGCAAAAGGAACCTCTAATTTTGTTAAATAAAATATGTATCTTTAAATATTTTTATGAATAAATAGTATTTAGTTTAAGTATTATATGAGAAGAAAGTACATATATAATATTTATATGTATATATACGTAGTTAAATATGATGGATTTGTATGATTTTTAGTACACAGTAGAAGTACAAAATTTAATTATGATTGATAGTTACTGACGAATTATCACTGTAATTCTTGAGGGGAATTATAACTCTAATTTTACGAAAGACCGTACCCCTTATGGGGTTTTTATTACATGAGGGAAATATTCGCTGTAATTCTTGATGTAAATTATCGCTGTAATTTTTCGAAAGACAACACCTCTTATGGGGTTTTTAGTACATGAGGGAAATTTCACTTAAAGTTGATATAGTTTTTTTAAAGTATTATTATTGTGAACTTTTTATTTCCGCCATACTATTACCACAGCAAAAGACTAGACCTTCAGCGATATCGTAAAAAATTAGTATGTAGCAAAAAAAAATTGTCCCACAAGATTTATCCTGTAGATTTTCTAATCCAACTAATATTATCCCTACCTATCTCTGATTTGTATGCTCTCATAACGCCGCATCTTAATCTTAAATCCTAAAGGTCGCACAATTGTATCCTAGACTGCTATTACATCCAAAGGATGGCCCTTTAAATATTATGATGAAAGCTTTGTAAGCTAGACAAAAAAGACCTATATTTACGAAAAAATAAAAAGACGAAACAATTAAAATGTTAGGATAGTCATTAAATTAATTTTTAACTGCATCTACTGAGGATATCGTATGCTGTTCCAAAAAAATTAGTAGTTGTTACAAAAGAGAAAAAGAAATATTGCCTTTTATCTACTTAAGTTACTTAAGAGTATGATAATAGCATATTAGTAAATCGTATCCATTCTCCATATTACTTTTTTTTATCTTAATATGTGCCATTTACAAGAAGTTCAGACTAAAAGACAATTTTATGATAATTTTTGAAACTTCAGATAGATGTCGAAGTACAGTCTCACATTCTGAAGAACTTTAGAACGGTTTATTTGCTAGTGTTTAAAAAAGCCTCGGTGTCCAAGTTTTTAATGAAAATGGCACTGTCAATTTAAATCCAATCAAAATAATTTCCATACTGTAGAATTCTAGGCATTCTCTTTTAAATTGCGTGTAAACTGAAGGACAAGCTAAACCAGAATCCCTTAATATTTCCTCAGATCGTCAAGGCTTCATTAAAATCAGTTTACTGTTAAAAAGCTGGAAAATTATAAACCTCAACTAACAAAAGGTTACTTAGCAACTTAGCATTACTTGTTTACATTATTCGATTTTTATGTATTCTTAAATATTAAAATTAAAATACCAGACAGAGGCTGCTTTTACAGTTCTTTTCCAATTCGACCTATTTACTTAGTAAATAACTTCACAATAAGTATCTTTTATTTGACTTTTAAAACTGTCTATACGTATTTTGTTATTAAATTGATACAACTATTGTTGAGTAGGTTCGTCTACCTTCTTATATATAGTATTAAACATACTATGTTAATGTTTACCAACTTATTTAAATAACTGAAGCGTTTATTACAATAATCCTTTTAATAAAAAAGCAATATTAATAATTTCACAATAGACAAACAAATACTCAATAAGATAAGAGGAGTAAGAAGTATATAAAACCAAGAGGACTGTAAAATCTTAAGTATCCGGAGAGTTTAACAGATTATTAAATTAAGAATGGATTATTCGAAACTGATAGTTGTTATCTTTGTTCTTTGTGGCATATTTCCATTTATAACAGGTAAGAAGTAAAAAGGCATAGGTAATACATATACATTACTGTAATATATGTCATATATATTTACTTCTGCGTACTACGCTTAAAAGCAAATCTCTATTTAAAAATTTGCAAGTAAATTATACTCATGTGGTTTCTAAAGAATAACGAAAACTTTAAAAAACATACAGTGGATATAGTCTATTTTTTAAAATATCTTGGGAAATATATCTTCAACATCTTCCGATAATTGTTACATTTTTCTATTCTTTGTATATTAATAATTTTAATTTAACCAGGAGAAGCTCGTGTCTATTTAAAGCACCGTGAATCCGAAAAATATGTTGGAAAAATTAATGGAATCAACGCACAACCTGTGCGACTGGTGAAGAGTCCCAAGGATGCTCAATTGATTACGGTCGTTTTAGAAAACAGAAAGGGTCTCCTCCTAGCAGTACGTCAAGGAAATCGCACGTAAGTATAAATATAATTTGAAATATTTGTGTCGTTGGTCACTCATCTTCGATCCACTAAATGCTGGCTTCTCCCGAGATTCTCCCTTGATCTTCACATTCTTTCATATTAGTTATTAATTATTTTTTACTGTCAGTATCATTCGGTGGCGCAACAAGGAGGCTGCCGGGCTGCAGCCTCTCTCTCAATAAACTCCCAGATTCAGGCCTACTAACTTCTTTCAATTTCTGCCCACATTCCCCATTCCCCCCCCCCTAACAATTTTAAGTGACCAGGGCTCAGTCCCTTCCCTCCATAGCTAATATCCTGATTCCCGTCACTGCACGCTGGTTCCACGCCCATACTAAGGTGCGACAAAAATAAAAAATCTCTATCTGGTGGGTTTTATAACTAAAACAACTTCAGTCCAGTGAATAGAAGATTTGATAACAGAAATAGTGAACGTAATTACATAAAAAATATTTGACCCAGAAATCGAAGATAAACATGCGTGTAAACACACATTGCCGGCTCGAACCTGTAAGAAGATGAATTTAACTGGTAAATAAACATAAAAATATCTACTCGAATAAAGAAATATTTCACAACTTAAGCTACCGTAGCTACAAAAAAAAACACTTTGGCGTAGGTCTTGATTACTGGATCGAATTTAAGTAGATTCACTAAAAAGAAGGGCATATCTAATTTTTCATTTGGACTCGAGGACTTAAAATGCGAGAAGTATTCAGATATAAATTAAACATATGTATAAAAATACCTTCTAGGCGTAACTGTCAAGCTGAAGCTATTTAAATCAATATTAAAATTTAAAAAATATATTATAATTATGTTCATACCTTGAGCATGAAAGTCCATCACAAATAGAATTTACAAAAGTAGTATGTTTTCGGGACTCGGCAACAAAACAGAACGCAATAGCGTGAGTCTCTGATTGTCGCACACGATGGCCGTTTACATTTTCGATGATGAAATGGGAATTATGGTGAAAAGCAAAGTGCATTTAATTTTTACTTTTTGGAAGTTCAGATTTAGTAGATATTACAATGCGTACTAACTTCATAAAGTCGTAAAATATGTTTTTTGTCATATAAAAGAAACCAGTGTGCATCGGTCTCATTTATGGTTATGTGGAAGCCATACAAATCCACTAACAAAAAATATGAAGAATTTGGATTCTCTGTTACTTTTGCCCGAAACTGTTTTCTCAAACAGGTACTTTTTGTGGAATAATACCCTTATTTCATTTTATACAAACATCGCAACATCCCTGGACTAGTACATATAAGAGGCGCTACATAAACTTAGCCTATAATTCTGTAACATAAATTAAGGTAAAAAATTCCCTCCAGTATTCCATTTAAGAAGATATAACTTTGATCATTTTTAAATTTTTAAGCAACCCTGGATATTCCGCCTAATTTTTAAGTAACAGATTCCTAAAAGCTCTAAAACTTTTTTTTAGAAATTTTTTTTGCATATCAAGTCTTATAATCAGCTGGTTCGGGGTTTCCTCACACAGTATAATCCACACCACAACAAACCGAGAAGTTTGCGAGAATCAGTTTTGGTTTTCTTGTCCCTCAGGAAAGGTAGAACGTCGCGTCGTCGGTACTTTTAGTAACATCCTAATGGATCATACTGGTTTTCCGGAATTCTTTCCATGCAAGGCTTGGCATTTGGCATATTATTTCACTTACGTAGTCTGTGTAGTGAATACCACTTAAATCCATGCCAACCATGGCTCTCTAAATAGAAATAGATTACCTACTTTTCATAAGAACCGTTGTTAATAAAACGCCACGCATATGTATAGGAGGTGCGTTCGGATTTTTTGTGAACTGTTTTTCACCCATCGTTTTTTTTTTGTTTATATTAAGTAATTAGATTACAAAATAGCTCTAACACAATAACATTAGGTTGCCAAATATTTTGTTATTTTACTTTACGAAACATTAACATTCATAGTATTTTATTCTTTTGGTTTCAAATTTACCGCCCATCAACTTTTAGAAATTGAGCCGATACAAATACGACCAATACAAATTACATACTTCATATGGCAGCCTATGCGTGCGTAGGCCACTTTTGACACCTTATCGGTATTCTAATTTTTAGGCATGTGATGCCAGCACAAGTGAAAGTATATCCTTAGATAATGCAAGCACATATACCTTTATTTACCGCTAGCAATACCTCACAGTCGTAGTCGCTGCAAGAAGTGGGGTGTATTAAATTAATAGTTATTATTACCAGCATTTCCAAATAAGCCCAGATTTAACCAGCATGTTAATAGTGTTAATTTATCAAGCTCTTAATTAGATTTCATCATAAGCATCCGCTTTTTCTAACACTAGCATTTGGCTATTTCGATTGACGATTGTATGCGAGATATGCACCATGCGATTCGTGTGGACGATACTATAACTTTTTTAATTAATCTTTCTAACACTCGCGTAATTTTCTGTATATTTATTTTTGAATAAATACGTTCATCTGTTATTGCATTAACCTTTTATATATTTGCTTTGCTAAAACATTTTCTTTTATTAGCCAAATTCCTTTTAGCATTGCATATGTGTCCAAAGGGGGTGGATGTGCCCAACCATTTAAAGGTATTGTTTACTATCCTTATAAATCCAACGACAAGCAGTTATATCAGTTATTTACTTTCAATAATGATGGTACAATTGGAAGCAGATGTTGCAAACATTGTTTGGTTCATCCAACACCAGATGTAGGTCGCCTGGAATTAAGAGAATACAACTGCAGACAAGAGTGCAATGAAAATTATATTTTTCAAATACTATTAGAAAACGAATTGCCTAAGGCTTAACAATAACCAATAACACTATTGGATATTTATAATATATTATATTTTATATTGGCTTTTTAAATAAAGTTTGTTGAATTAAGGTTTATATATACATTTGTGGATTATATAGTATTTTGTTAAATAAAACAGTAGTGGGTAGGGTGCAGTTTATCAAAATAATATAAAATTATCCTTTAAACAAGTCTACGGCAATAATATTGAACGTGAAAATTGAAAAGGATTTAAAAAACTTGCCATATTCTACAGTACTAAAATAATATATCGATTTGCGCTGTTACCACACTGTCAGATATATAATACAAAGTTAATATCAGTGATATCATATCAGGTGCAAAGGATTTGATATAAAACTGTTTCATAGCTCTCAATAATTTATCGATACAAAGAACTTACCTGAAGTCCAATCATAATTATATGAAGGTCCAGCCCGAAAATATTACATCATTATGTAGTAGTGCTTTCCTCTACTATATGTATATATATATATATATATATATATATATATATATATATATATATATATATATATATATATATATATATATATATATATATATATATATATATATATATATATATATATATATATATATATATATATATATATATATATATATATAAACTCCCCTGCAATAAAAACCGCCACCCTGAAATTTGGGCAAAGTTTGATGCTTCATAATTTTTTTATTTCTTATCCGATTTTTATGACTTTTTTGCAGATTTGTAGAATATTTTCTTGAGATTATACTGTACTGCTCTAAAAATAAGTTTCTTTTACGGAAAACATATTATACAGGGATGAAAAGATTTGTGTTTTTCTATACTAAGTTTAAAACACCCTGTAGATGATCCAAGCCATTTTTTTTTCATCCAATTTTTTTGTACGAAAGTCTCATGAATTCCTAACCATCGGGGTTTTGAATGATCTCGATATCTAAATTTTTAAAAGAGATATTCAACTTTTTAATAAAACTCCCAAGTTTGCAGCTATGATTTAATGCAGTAATTTTGAAAGCAAGTAGGCTTAGGTGATTGTTAGTAATGTTCTGACAGCATATCTGACAGTAATAAAATAATTTCTTGTTTTCACCATGGTGCTAAGTATTACAGATAAAGCAAGAATTGTTGCCTTATTAGAGGATGGGCACAATAAAAGTTATGTGTCCCGAACATTGGGATTTCCCCGGTCTACGGTCCGAGACACCTGGGATAGGTATATAGAGAGAGGCAATTTTAACAGACGGCGAGGGTCTGGAAGACCAAGAATAACAACAGTGGCTGACAACCGTTTTCTTCTGATTAGATCTTTAAGAGATCGGCGAACAACCTCCGTTTCATTGAAAAATGACCTACAGATGGTAAGAAGAGTTAGAATAAGTGAGGATACGGTTCGAAGAAGGTTGAATGAAGCTGGGCTTCGTTCGCTTAGGCCAGCAAAAAAACAACGACTTCTTCGAAGACATCGACGAGACCGATTAAGATTTGCAAGGTTACATGTAAATTGGACTGTGGAACAGTGGAGCAATGTTTTGTTCACAGACGAATCGAGGGTATGTCTTTGGTCACCAGATGGTCGTGAGCGAGTGTACAGAAGACCAAATGAGAGATTTGCTGAATGTACTATAACAGAACGCATATCTTATCAAGGGGGCTCTGTTATGGTGTGGGCAGGAATTTCTACCGCAGCGCGGACTGATCTGGTATTTGTGGAGAATGGGGCTATGAATGCACGCAGATATATTGAAGACGTTCTTGAAGAACATGTTATTCCATTCGCACCTTTAATCGGAGAAAATTTTATTCTAATGCAGGATAATGCAAGGCCTCATGTAGCACATGTGGTGACACAGTACTTGGAGGAAGTTGGTGTTAGGACATTGGATTGGCCTGCTTGTAGCCCCGATATGAATCCCATCGAGCATCTGTGGGATGAATTAAAAAGAGCTGTTCGCCGTCGTCCTTACAACCAAGTACTCTTCAAGAGCTGAGGGTAGCTCTTACTGAGGAGTACCTGAATATTCCCCAAGAGCGAATAACCCATCTTATTCATTCGATGCCTCGAAGAATACGCGCTCTCGTTGTAGCTAGAGGGGAACATACACGCTATTGACAGAACAGATGTCCACCATTTTGTATACTTTTATGTATTTTTTTTTGTTAACGACTAAATAAAAAAATATACAAACTTGGGAGTTTTATTAAAAACTTGAATATCTCTTTTAAAAATTTAGATATCGAGATCATTCAAAACCCCGATGGTTAGGAATTCATGAGACTTTCGTACAAAAAAATTGGATGAAAAAAAAATGGCTTGGATCATCTACAGGGTGTTTTAAACTTAGTATAGAAAAACACAAATCTTTTCATCTCTGTATAATATGTTTTCCGTAAAAGAAACTTATTTTTAGAGCAGTACAGTATAATCTCAAGAAAATATTCTACAAATCTGCAAAAAAATCATAAAAATCGGATAAGAAATAAAAAAATTATGAAGCATCAAACTTTGCCCAAATTTCAGGGTGGCGGTTTTTTTTGCAGGGGAGTTCATATATATATATATATATATATATATATATATATATATATATATATATATATATATATATATATATATATATATATATATATAGGATTATATATAATGTCGCGTATAGGCCTAAAGCACGGCACTTCTCCACCAAATGTCACGTATGGGTTGGTAGATTTATATTCGGGGTTTACCAAAACACTTATATTTAACATTAATGACAACAAACCTAATACTAATATCAGAAGATTTAGGGATCTTAACTTACATGTTCACATCCTGGACTGTTAGTTGTAGGGCTAGCACCTTACGGGGTGTTGGGGTAGCTACTTAACACATCTGACGCTCATGGCATCGGTGCCAAACGGCACCAATGGATCCGTCGCACACAGGCGAAAAATCGATAAAAGTCAGACATATCCCTATTTTCAAAAAGTTCCCAGAATACAAAAATTAGGCTTTGGTCCTCTACCTTAATGACCAATCCATGGTACCTGTGCACGCGAGCACTACGAGGCCCACCGTTACTTCCCTACGTTAGCGCGAAGAACGGTTTGTTGGAGAGCATTTGAGTTACGGAAGATAAAGTGCTATTTTGTTTATATGTAGGTGTTTTTCGTGGATTATTTTATTAAAACTTTTGGGATACTTTGTGTGTTTACAATGAATTTCGTTTTTTGTTTATAAAATTAATAGGAGGGTAACGGTTATGGTAACTGGCCAAGTAGCACAGTTGCTTATATTTTTATCTTATTATTTACCTTTACATGGGGATAAAGTTAATACCGTCAGATTCCAGTTTAAAACTTTGATTAGACGTAAGCCTGAAGTTTTGTTTTGCAAATGCAATGATTTTATGTGACCAAGTGCGACCCTTAACGAAAATGGCGCATTTATACAGTTACGTTTACTCTAATCTGTACTATTAATAAAGTTGTTCAAAGTGAAAAATCTGTACATAAAGCAAAATTGTAAAAAAGGGGTTTCCGTCGTCTATTTAAGTTATTCTGAACCAAAAGCAACAGTTTTTAGAATGTTTGTCTGCCTGTCTGTTTGTGTCTTTGTTCCGGCATCACTTAAAAACTACTAAAAATAGATTTTAATTGGACTTTTACCACAAGATAGTTTTTTAGCCAGTTAAATATTGGGGTATATTTTATTAGGTTAGGTCAAGTATAGGTCAAGTTGACGAATAAAATGTTTAAACCAGTATTGCCTTTTTATTACAATACTTATTTTTTTTACTACAATTAATTTTAACAATGCAATGAATGCGGTCTACTTACTTGATCAGGTGTACATAATAATATAAATATATAACAAACAAACAAATGA
The DNA here is from genome assembly GCA_963971165.1 of Philopedon plagiatum. NCBI lineage: Eukaryota > Metazoa > Arthropoda > Insecta > Coleoptera > Curculionidae > Philopedon > Philopedon plagiatum. The sequence continues at coordinate 90,009,092 of OZ020193.1, read as the reverse complement.
GAATCAGCTCTCTAACCTGACGATACCTTATACTATAAGGATATGAAACAAATAATGTTAAAACAGCTATTCTCCGGGCTATATGCCCCTCCGAGCGCTGGATTACATACCAAAATTTGCCGTATTTTGAACTAACACTGTTAGACAACAAAATACTTGGTTTGACTGCAAGAAATTACCAAGAAGTAGGCAGCTTTTTCTTTAGTTAGGATGTCGTTACCTGCATACCGGTTTCGAACTCTTTAGTTCTCGTCAGTACAGGATAAACGAATATTCCTACCATCCGAAGCAGCAATCCTTAAAGCTAACTCATGTCGAACTGCATAAGCAGTATGATACGGGCAGCGCCATCCATTAGCACTTTCAAGCAGTCAGAATAGAGTAGTAGAGTTTACCGTGAGGTAAGGGTAAGATATTACAACAATGCAATGAATGCGGTCTACTTACTTGATCAGGTGTACATATAAATATATAACAAATGAGAATCAGCTCTCTAACCTGACGATACCTTATACTATAAGGATATGAAACAAATAATGTTAAAACAGCTATTCTCCGGGCTATATGCCCCTCCGAGCTTCGGATGGTAGGTATGTTCGTTTATCCTGTACTGACGAGAACTAAAGAGTTCGAAACCGGTATGCAGGTAACGACATCCTAACTAAAGAAAAAGCTTCCTTCTTCTTGGTAGTTTCTTGCAGTCAAACCAAGTATTTTGTTGTCTAACAGTGTTAGTCAAAATACGACAAATTTTGGTATGTAATCCAGCGCTCGGAGGGGCATATAGCCCGGAGAATAGCTGTTTTAACATTATTTGTTTCATATCCTTATAGTATAAGGTATCGTCAGGTTAGAGTGCTGATTCTCATTTATTATATAATTATATGTACACCTGATCAAGTAAGTAGACCGCATTCATTGCATTGTTGTAATATCTTACCCTTACCTCACGGTAAACTCTACTACTCTATTCTGACTGCTTGAAACTGCTAATGGATGGCGCTGCCCGTGTCATACTGCTTATGCAGTTCGACATGAGTTAAGGATTGCTGCTTCGGATGGTAGGGATGTTCGTTTATCCTGTACTGACGAGAACTAAAGAGTTCGAAACCGGTATGCAGGTAACGACATCCTAACTAAAGAAAAAGCTTCCTTCTTCTTTGTAGTTTCTTGCAGTCAAACCAAGTATTTTGTTGTCTAACAGTGTTAGTCAAAATACGGCAAATTTTGGTATGTAATCCAGCCCTCGGAGGGGCATATAGCCCGGAGAATAGCTGTTTTAACATTATTTCTTTCATATCCTTATAGTATAAGGTATCGTCAGGTTAGAGAGCTGATTCTCATTTGTTATATAATTAATTTTAACTTTAAAATGATTCAATAGACTAATGGGCGTTTGCACCACCAAATTTAAGGCAAGTATAGTTATAAATACAGGTGCATTTACACATGCATGGATTTAGTGGCGCCAGTGGTCGCGCAAGTTCTATTTGCACGCCAGTAAAGGTTTACACTTTGTTGAGAAAACAAAAATAAGTGGCACGCCAGTTTCATTTTTAAAGTGTTTTTCACAGTGCGCACTATGTCGAGTGAACTTTCCGAAGCCTGTAAAATAGTCGCTAACCTTTTAGTGGCAAAAAATATAAAAGAAATACAGAAAAAGAAACGACGAAAAGGCCGTGTCTGGGTTAAACCATGGATGCTTTTATACGAACTGCTATGCACATCCCATAAAGACGGATAAGATTCATACCCTTCAAGAAATTTGATTGTCATTTCTGCTGACCACTTTTCTTAGCCATAATAAACTATATAAACTACAATCAACAACTGGCGAGCGGAGGCCGACTTGTTTACACTTGCAAGTTTTGATTTTCTGTACGACTTTGTCACCACTGGTGCCAGTGATTTCAGAAGGATGCAGACTTTTTTGTTCTATGCATGCAAAAATAAATTTGTATGCAAATCGATGTTTACACTTGCTAATTTTATTTACTGGCGCGCCAGTTTTATTGGCGCCACTAAATCCATGCATGTGTAAATGCACCTTACGTTTATTTTGAATCAGTAATAAATTACGTAATAACATTTAAAACTATACTTAGCTTAAGTAAGCCTTAAATTTGGTTGTGCAAATGACCACAAGTCTAATTACTCGCGCAAAGGGGTAGAATGAATAATAATCAGGTACTGGCTACTTAATAAAATACTTACCTAGGTTTAAATTGTTTTGGGTCATAATGGGAAACTAACATATTATTGTTTTTTCCGAAAATTCTATCCTTAATAAAAGTAGAAAAATTAATTTTAACGAAGCACTAGTTTGTAATATATACATGGAGACGCAAAAATAAAAAAAAATAACTACTAAAAACCAATAATATTTAAAATCGAACAAGAAAATACAAAGAAGTAATCTAATCCTGCTTTCTAAAAAAATACTTATTTTATTGATTTTTAGAGCTACAGTTTTTAATCTTTTGGTTTCCTTGTATATTTTACATAAAATGTACCTATCAAAATTTATTTTTTCTTATACACTAACTTTTATCAAGAATCGCACTTTCTGAGAAATCAATATTAGAGAAGCTTTTTCGTTGGTGGCAATTTTTTTGCACTGTTCTTGGTACATAATCCTAACAAATTCATTACCATGAGATATGGTTCAATTTAATTAGGCTTAAAATAATTTTTTTTTGTCAAATAGTGTTTAAAGTTGATATTAAAAATATTTTGTTCAACAATTAATAACGTGTAGGTTTGTCCGACTTTTATCGATTTTTCGCCTGTGTGCGTCGTACCGATACTAATATGCAACTACGGATGCACTACTACGGATCCCCTTGCATCCCGAAGACCTGTTATTTATATGAATCTCTCAAGAACAGTTTATACATACAGTACAAACTGGTCAGGGTTCATAAAATAAAAGCGAGGCGAACGATATGCAATTGCAGCACGTAGAGTAGTTTCCGAAATGAAAAATAATGAATATATGGGAAAATATGACTAACTATATGTATATATATATAATATATATATATATATATATATATATATATATATATATATATATATATATATATATATATATATATATATAGTCATATTTCCCCATATATTCATTATTTTTCCAAGTTTCTAAGCTTTATAATATTATTTATTTAAAATTTCGGAAACCACTCTACGTGCTTCAATTGCATATCGTTGGCCTCGTCTTTATTTTAGTCTTTATTTTTGTACTGTATGTATAAACTGTTCTTGAGAGACTCATTTAAAACGCGTATCAGCGAGATGCAAAAGGAGACGTCACTGAGGTGCCACACGAGTAATACCGATAGCGCCAGCCCTTAGGCTGACTAAATCTAAACAAAGCATTATCTAAAACACTAACAACTATCTCTCAAAGGTCCGACAAATTCCTTGGATACGAAAATTCAGTAAGCAAAGCTTTTAACACTACAGAAAAACACTTACGTAGAGTAGAAGCATATGCAAATGAGCTCAGAAATTCTGTGACCAAAGAGGAAATCCACCTCAACGCTGATATAATTGCAATTCTAAAACGACAATTTAGAACTTTAAACCGGCAAGTAAGAACGACCAGGGCAATTAAGAGACAAGGTATCCTAAATTCGTACATGCATCACCACATACCCATATCAATCTTAGGTCCCGAAGTCCTTACACACAATCTTCGAAATTTAAACAAAGAAATAGATGCCTACGGACAAAGTCTTGCTATACCTTTTCAAAAAATTTCTAGCTATTACCAACTAAATATCTGCGATTGTACATTTTCGGCTAATAAAATTTTCATAAACATTAGAGTCCCTATAACGCAAAAATCAAATAATTAGGAACTATTTTAACTAATTAATATACTATTTTCTTGGAATAACCAAACATGTACTATACAACACCAAGCCTTATATTTGGCAGTATCATATCAGGAAAATCATCAACTCTCAGATATCCGCCAAATAGCTGACTCGGGCCTTAGACATTGCAAACCTTTCTACGATAGACTCTGTTACATACCACGTTTTTCAGGAGATTCATTTCAGGGACCAAACTGCGCAAAAAAGCTCTTTAAAGGTGCGTCAGTAATAGAACTAAATTACTACTGCCCTATGCAGTGTCACAAATCCGACACAACGGTAATATCGGAAATAACACAAGAAGTGTACATTGTAACACACCCCAAGTCAGATTCAAAAATTGTATGCCCTAATACTACAATAACAATTCCGCAGAAATCATATACATTCCCCGGAGCAACAAAAGTATCCGTCCCCTGCAATTGCGAGTTTTTCGCAGAAGGAGAGATACTAATCCCAAAAAGATTTCCATGTAAGGAACGACCACTTATAGAGGCATCCACTATTCACATCCTTCCTGCAGCATGGACCCTCCCCATACCCTGTACATACATTGTTATTTTTACCACAAATAGTTAAAAAGTAATGACCAGTCCATAACTGGGGGACAAATATCTTTAAACACGCGAAACTATAAAGTTAGATTTTTGGTTGAAAATTCAAACTATTAACTTTATAGATTGCCAGTCCTAAGCCTGGATAAAGTGTGAAGGAAGAAGCCGTGTTAGGGTACGAGAAGAGAATGAAAGTATGCGTTGGAATAGATCAAATAATACAGGGGACAAAATGATCATTTTTATGTTAGGGTACGAGAAGAGAATGAAAGTATGCGTTGGAATAGATCAAATAATACAGGGGACAAAATGATCATTTTTATGCGAGGGGACGAATAGCGAATGTACGAAACGAACCTGAATCGCGCAGGTCGGTTATGGTTTTAGCAGAGAAAAACTGTCTTATTTTTCTCTGGTGTTAGTTTGTAGTTGGATTAATAATAATTTGGATTACAGGAAAAGAAGTAAATAGGCCAAATAAAATTATTAACAAGTTGTCATTAGAATGTATGAGTTATTCTAGTATTTCAACACTTTACTAGGTTTGGAAATGATTTACATCTCAGACTGTTTTGATATAATAAATTTTTACATTTCTATTATTGTGGAAAGTTTATAATAAAATTGACCTTCCCTTTATAAATTTGCAGGTCAGAAACAAAATCATAGTATAAAATTTGGGGTCGGTGTAAATTGAGTCCCATATTCGTTAATTATTTGTTAATTATTTTTACAGGTAGGTAAATCGAGTCCCGGGTGTTTTATGGGCCTATGTAAATTCCGTCCGGCTATCATAAAATCAGGTAAAAGCAATTAAGTAATTTATTGCGGTGTTATTATAAATTGGGGTTGTTCGATGATTTTGTCTATACATTATTTAGTATTTGTTCGCGTTAGCATCAAGTAGTATCGACTGATTTTAATATGGAAGTTATAATTAGTGAAAGAGGCAGAAATCTTTTGGTTTTACATGGATATAAATTTCGCTTTCACAAAACGTTGGCGAATAACACCGAAAGATGGATGTGTAGTAAAAATACCTGTAAATCGTTCTTAAAACTGGGAAAAAATGAAGAAGTATTGGCAGGACCATCACCTCACTCGCATGAACCACTAGAAGAAAACAAGTTAGAGCGTCAGAAGTTAAGCGACGGATTAAAACGTAAAGCTTCCGACGATATTTGTGCAAGACCTTCTAAGCTTATTCACCTAGCTCTAAAAAACAATGATATAGAGACACTTACAAGGAATGACATATCCTTAATCAAAAGGAACATGCTGAACGCCCGACAGTCGAAACACGTGAATCCCAGATCCACTGAAGAAACCCTTTCTGCTGTTGGAAATATGGACATCAAGACCAATGCTAATGAAGATTTTGTGATCGTCAACGATCTCCAAAGTAAGATTCTCGGATTTTCTGTGAGTGTTCAATCAGTGCTCACAGAAACAAAAATTAAGGGATGTCGTTTTCATCTCGGCCAAAGTTGGTATCGCAAAATTCAGTCTATTGGTTTAGCTCGGGTATATGCATCGAAATCAGAAAAGGCAAATTTTTTAAAGTCATTCTTTGGACTTGCCTTTCGAAGACCTGAAGACGTTTCAACTGTTTTTACTGATTATATAATGGCAGAACTTCCAGATGATCAAACGGTAACTGAATTTTGCGATTATGTATTAGAAAATTATATATCAGAAGAAGCGCCGTTTCCTCCACAGATATGGGCCGAATTTTCATGTTCTGCTAATAGAACCACTAACTCTTGTGAATCATTTCATGCTCGACTTAATAGAATGTTTAGTTCTCGACATCCCAATATTTCCATATTTATTGAAGTTTTAAAAGGAATTCAAAGTGAAACTTATATTCATCTTAGAAGCAAGTCGACCAAAAAATCAAAAACTATTATTGAGAAGGAAATCTTTTTAAGGGAAGCAATAGCTGACCTATGCAACTGTCACATTTCCTTATTCGAGTTTGTAAAGAAAGTTTCTTTCAAGTTCCTTCCAATAAATATCTCTTAAATTGTATATTTATAATCTTCTAATTATTGTACTATTTTACATGTTTTTTAATGCAATTTGTACCTCTCTTATTATATAGATATAAATTGTATATTTATAATCTCTTAATTCTTGTACTATTTTAAATGTTTTTTAATAAAATTTGTACATCTCTTATTATATAGATATAAATTGTATTTTAAATGTTTTTTAATAAAAATTTGTACACCTCTTATTATATAGATATAAATTGTATATTTATAATCTCTTAATTCTTGTACTATTTTAAATGTTTTGTAATAAAATTTTTGAGGGTGTCTAATGGTAGTTTATTTACCTCTCTTATTATACAGGGTTTCAATTATGTACTTGTACAAACTTTAAAGGGTGGTTCTTTGACTAATTTTAAGATGAAAAGTTCATATGGCGTGTCGGTTTTTCGAAGAAATGAAAATGTGTAATTTTTCACAAGTACTTAATTGAAACACTGTATAGATACTTAAAAATCCCGGGACTCGATTTACGAAGCTCTTGTTGGAACCCGGGACTCAATTTACGTATTATTATTTTGACTAGGGGACTCAATTTACGTAAAAATATGAAGACGGGACTCAATTTACGTTTTCCGAAAATTTGGACATCTTATTCTTAAACTAACTTGTCAGCTTAAAACTTTTGGTCATCAAATTAGACTAGCAAAATTGCAATTACTTCACGTTTGTTTGGCTTCTTGTGTGGTGTATTTTGTATAAAGTTTAAATATAAAGTGTTATGGAAATTTTATCATAAATGAATGTGAGGTCAACAAGACAAATATAATTTCAGCAAACCTAAGAATGCTGATCTTTGTCAAACTGTCTTTTAACCTAAACTCTAATGATCATGGTCAATAACGTACATAAGTACTTGCCTAAAATAATATATTCCCGGGATTTTACCACTGGACTTACACGAAGATATCATACAATGTCCAGTAATTTTTACTAAGAACACTGTAAATCTGCTTGTAAAAACTAATTCGCTTAAAGTTCAAAATCTGATTCCGATCGATCCAATTGTTATCAATCGAATGTGTACCCTAAAATTGACGTTAATGACGTTAAGCTTGCGCCCTGCTGGTTAATTTTTTCCGTCGTTCAGCCGGCTTTATAACTATTCCCCTTTCAAATCCCTTGGTATATGTTCAGCTGCCTATGCTCACCACACCTAACCCGAATCGTTGTGATGTAAATAAAATGCAAAGGGAGCGCGGTACTATCGCATCCCGATAGGGAGGCGTCACTGTGTTGTCGCACTATAACGGTATCCATTTGGTTTTGAGAATGATGACAGAAACCCATTTTACAAGGAGGAGATCAATTATGTCTCTCTCTCATGTTCTTTCTCTCTCATTTTTTTCTCTGTCGTCTTCTTTCTCTCTCACACTCGTAAAATTTTTACAGCTGGTAGAAAGTTAGGTTATGTGAAAGATTAATATGTCATATTATTTGAAGCCTGTCCCATGATATAAGTTGTTTTTTCAGTAAAAATATACTTAAAAAGTTTATATAAAGTATTAGCAGCTTAAATTCCTGTGCTATATGAATCTGAGACTATCAACTATTGAAATATTAAGCAAGGTACATATTTGTTCTCCTTTACACTACTTGGACTGGGCGTTATGGGAATAAGTAACAGGAACGCCGACCCGATATAAAGTTGAGAATAGTGGGCATTACAGAAGATTTCTTTAGTTACTGAGAAAGTAGTGAAAATTGCGCTTTAGAAACGTTTGGTTTCAGTTTAAAGCTGAAGTCACAGTGTCATTAAAAGTGTATCTATCCTTCTGGAACTAAGACTCAACATGTACAGTTAAAAATTGTGAAACTACTTGGCATAATCGATTAAACAACTTTTATCGCGTCTTTAACTTACACAAACATCACTGTTCGCAGGTAGGCTATATTATAGATCCATTTTCATTATATATCGGAGAATAGGGAATCTTTTTTAACCTTATACATTGCTTATCCTAATAAAAATATTTACTCATTTTAGAAATTTTTCCTTTATTTATTTAAATACTTTTCCTCCGATCCTTTTAGTGCAAATTGTTGGTTAGAGATAGTATTGTTATTTGGGCAGGAAACAATTTTAAATGCTATAAAATAATAAGGTTAATGTGGCTATGCTGACACTGTTTTTTTTAATAAAAACGAGATTTTTGCAAATGCTGTTTGTGTTCAGTAAAAACAAAGATCTTTTGCTATAAAATCATAAAACTTACGGAAGTATTTTGATTTTGTCAGGTTAGAAATTTATTTTTATGACAACGCCGATTAAACTTTCACTGTTTCACTATAGGCAACCAGAAATACTTGCGCACAAACAAAGCCGCATGTGATGAAATGTTTGATTATTCTTTTTTATTGGCAACAACATCGTTTTTATTTGTCTTTTACTAATGCCCCTTTTGCTAACAAGGATAGAAAGAAACCGGATTCCGCTGGGATTTTATCAGGAAAAAAAAAGAATTTTGCGATGACTATCTTTCGAAGTATATAACCAGCAATACTTCCGCAAGCAAAGAATGTACGATAAAAATTTGAACAAATCCTTTTTTTATTTGTCTTTGTCTAATGCACTTTCGCCAACACGGATAGAAAGAACTGTGATTCCTCCGTGATTATCAGGAAAGAAAAGATGAATATTGTGATCACTAAAATATGTTCTGGTGTAAACGGTCCATGGAACTGACCAATAGGGTTAATTCTTGTTCAATTGTTTTTTCTGTCATCATTCTCAAAACCAAATGGATACCGTATAGTAGCACCGATAACGCCAGCCCTTTAGGCTGACTAAGTACTCCGTCAGAAGCTGCCCCCTGCGCTAGTATCCCTAGCCACATAAGTGCATTGTGTGTACCTGGATAGAAAATATAAGTGTTTTGGTAAACCGCAGTATAATTTATCAACCTTCACGACCCCTACGTGACAATATAGATAATAATAGAGAACAATGGGAGATGCATAGCTTTTTTGTACTTACCGTTTTAACTTTACATTCCTTTGTTTAGCGCTAAAAAAGTTAATATTCATATACCATGTCTGTCAGAGAACTTCCCTGAGCTTGCAGTTGATTGCTGTACACTTTCTTGTATTCCGAACAACCAATTTCCAACAAAATTGTAACTTTATTTATTACAACTTTTTTGACATACCAATGATTTTTTGATAACAATGACAACTAAAAACTTAGTTTCCATAGTTACCATTTAGGGCTTGACAGCACAATGTCCTTATGTTAAATAGCAAGTTCAATGTTTTTCGACAAAACAGTGAAGCCAAATAATTTCATAAACAGTCCAAATTTACTAACAATATCTAACATATACCCCCACCTTGAAAGGGCTACTTTCAACACAAAACCTTTGCAAAGATGATTATTCCTATATGTACAAAAGGTATGTACATGCAAAATACATTATGATAATTATACTGATTGATAATAGCGCAAAAAACACTAGTAACGTCATATACTTTACGCATTGTCCTAAATTGGAAAAGGGCAAAGCTTTGAGATAGGTCTTTTAAACAAACTATGACTCGTTTGAACAGAAACAACACAGCACTGTTTGTCAAGTCCAGAGTGAATCTCCTTAACTCGTCCCATCTTCCAATGTAGAGGAGGTAAGTTATCATCACGAATAAGGACGAGCTCACCAACTTGAAGTTTTCTTTGTGGGTGTTTCCATTTCAGGCGTTGTTGAAGTAGAATCACATACTCCTTTGGCCAACGTTACCAAAAATGTTGATATAATTTCTGTATGTGTTGAAATTTAGAAAGACGTCAGGTACATCACTGACATTCAAATCTGGTAATGCGGTTAATCTTCTGCCGATCAAAAATTGAGCTGGTGTAAGGATATCATAATCACTAGGATCAGGAGAAACTGGGACTAAAGGACGGGAATTTAAGGTGGCTTCAACTTGGGTTAGTAACGTGTAAAAATTCTCAAACGTTAAAGATGCATTTCCCATAATACGTTTCATGTGAAATTTGCAAGCCTTAACACCCGCTTCCCAAATACCACCGAAGTTTGGGGATTAAGCAGGTATAAACTTCCAGTTCACACCTTCATTTTCGACAGTTTCAACAAAATTTGTACCTTGCTTCTGCAAAAAATTTCCACGTTCTTTCAACTCAAAATTGGCTCCAACAAAATTGAGACCATTGTCTAACCAAACATCGGCTGGTTTACCTCGCCGAGACACAAAACGACGAAAAGTGGCTATAAAAGTTTCAGATGTTAATTCAGAAACTAGTTCCAAATGGATAGCGCGAGTGGAAAATCAAACAAGCATACATAGCATTTTAGACATTTTGTACCACGACCATTCTTTGTCTTTAAATTGAATGGACCAGCATAGTCAACCCCTGCTGTGTGAAAAGGCGGTGTAGGTATAACGCGATCCTTTGGCAATACACCCATTATTTGACCAGTGGACTTGGGTTTACCTCCGAAACAAGTTATGCATTTATGAACAACCTTTCTGGCTAAATTGCGACCTCCAAGTGGTCAGTAGTGCTCCCTTAAGGACGCCAGCAACTGCTGAGGACCAGCATGAAGCAAAACTATATGCTCAAATGAGAGAAGCAGCTTTGTAAATACATGTTTACAGGAAATAACAGCAGGATGCTTTTTAGCATAATCCAAATTGGATAGTTGTAATCTACCCCCACCCTTAAGACACCCTGGGAATCTATAAAATGCGTTTAGGGAGCTCAAGAGCCCTTTACAAGGTTTGTTTTCTAACACCAAAGGATATTCATCAGAGAAGGATTGTTTCTGAGAAATAATAAGCAAACGTTGGTTTGCGCTATTTAATTCATGCGATGAAAGCGGACCAGTTAATCTAGAGCGCTTTCAATTTTAAAATTATTGTAAAAACGCCAAAGATATGCGAAACTGCGTTTGAGCAGAGAAAAATTTGAGAATCTGTACATAGGGAAGACTTCAGAAACTACCCGACAAACCTTCGCTTATTTCTTTAGTTCAGGCAATACAGTCATTTCACCTATTGGCTTGGGCCAATTTGAACAATCTTGAATTAACCAACTAGGCCCCTGCCACCAAAATTCACACTGAATCAAATTGTCTGGAAAACAACCTCTGGATACAATATCTGCAGGACTATTTTTAGAACTAATATGCCGTCAATCATCAACAGAAGTTAATGTCTGAATTTGTGGAACTCGATTACCAACAAAAGTATATAAATTATGAGGACACTGAGAAGTCCAACCCAAGACAACAGTTGAATCAGTCCAAAGGTAAATTTTTGAAATATTCAAACTGACAGATTGTCTAAAGTTGTGTACCAACTGAGCTAAGACCAATGCTCGATATAACTCTAGGCGTGGCAAGGTTACTACCTTTAAAGGGGCAACCTTGACCTTAGCATATACCTATGGTATTTTAATTTGACCTTAGTACTAGTACTTTTAAGGTAAAGGCATGCACCATAAGCTTCTATGGAACTATCGCAGAATCCATGAAGTTCAACGTTATCAATATTCATACATACCATTTGCCTAGGAATTGATGGATCATTTAGAATTGCCAATTGTGGTCGCAGCTTATGCCATAGTGAATGAATATTTGACGGTAAAGTCTCGTCCCAACCAATTTTTGCCCACCACAATTTCCGCAAAATAATTTTTGCTAGGATTATGCATGGCGACAATAAACCAAGAGGGTCATATATCTTTGCAATAGTTGAAAGAATTGTGCGCTTTGTATTTTCACAATGAGGTAAAGAAATATGATACATTAAAACATCACTCTTGTATAACCAATAAAGTTCAAGTGTTTTATTTTCAGTTTTATCGCCAAAAATAAATTCTTGATTGTAAGAAGAGTCCCAACCAATAATTTTCTCTAAAACTTGAGATGAGTTTGAAATCCATTTCCTTAAAATAAAGCAACCAGTTTCTAAAATTTCTGATACCTGCTTACTTAGCATTACTGCCTCTTCAATGGTATCTGTACCAAAAAGCATATCGTCAACAAAAAAACTATGTAGAATAATATTAGACGCCTTAGGGTATTTATTCTCAAACTCCAAACCAAGTTGCTTTAGACATCGAATTGCCAAACACGAGGCAGAAGCCGTACCATAAGTAACAGTGTTTAGTTTATATATTTGAAGCTCATCACTGGGATTAGCCTTCCAATATATTTTTAGAAGACACCTTTGGTCCCCAATCACCATAATCATTCGATACATTTTGGCCACATCAGCACGCACAACTACATTATGAACTCTAAACCTCAACAAAATGGAGAGAATATCATCCTGTAGGTTTGGTCCAGTATATTGAATGTCATTTAGGGGAATACCATTATCCGTTGGAGAGGATCCATTAAAAACAACACGCAAGCGAGTGGTAGAGCTATTTTCATTGAGAACATCATGGGGAGGCAGAAAATAAGAGTAGTCAGTAGACAAGCTTCCATTATCCAAAGTTATGTGACTCATAGATTCGTATTCTGTCATGAAGTTGACATAGAGCTCGTTCATTTTAGGATTTTTTGTAATTTTCTTTCTACTGAGATGAATTGCCTTTTTGCAGTGACGTTAGAGTTACCAAGAACACACGGGGATTCTTTACGTGGAATTTTAACAACAAACCTACCAGATTCCTTACGTTTCATTAGTTCAATGAAAATTGACTCGCACTCCTTGTCATCCTTGGATAAAATAGGTTTGAGACTGCTAGGAGGTTCCTCTATTGTCCAAAATTTCTCCAACTGATCATGAAGCTCGGTATGAATGCTTAAGTTACAACGACTAAGATTCTGAAATGAATTTGAATGAGACCAGGATCTAGCAATGATCCAACCAAAACGAGTTTTTTGCTTTATAGGTTGATTTTGACCCCAACTAATCTGACCAATGCATAAAAGCTGGTAGAAATATCAACTCCCAAAAGAAGATATACAGGGCCTGGAACTGCATAATCTGGATCAGCCAATTTGAGATGTTTTGGTATATTTAAGTGGGATACGTTTAACCCTTTACTAGGAATGCAGATACTTATTTTAGGCACTACCAAATATGACACAGTGCTAAGAAATTCATTTTGACGAGATTGAACAGTTACATTACATCGATATTTGATACAGGAAGTTACTTGGTTTATACCAACAATTGAAACGTTTACTGCTTGCATTGCAAGATTTAATGTGTTACATACCTTTTCAGTCACAAAGTTTGACTGTGAACCAGAGTCTAGAAGAACTCTGGACATGCATCGATTATAATTACCATTCGGACCCACTATCTGCACTAGGGCCGTTGACAACAAAGTATAGTCTTGATTTACATCAGCAGATGACCTATTGATACTTACCATTTCCACCCTATCACCTGTTTTAACGCCTTGAGAAAAACTAGAAGTATTATTGCTGTTTGTAGGATTTTGTCCGTAGGACCCTTCCTGTGTTGAAATCTTTTTGTCATAATGCAACAATGTGTGATGACGAGTAAAATACTTTCTACAACTACTGGAAATGCAATCTTTACTAAAATGGTTTGGTTTTAGGCAGTTAAGGCAAAGCCTAAGTTGCTTAGCACGCTCATATCTATCATATACAGAAAGCTTGGGAAAACTACTACAATTTACAATAATATGACTTCCTTTAGGACATGAGTGATTTGTAATCGAAAAGGATTTAGACTGTTTTGCCTTAACATGTAGCTTACTTTCCTTAGAACTTGCTTCCAGTGTTTCCAAAAGCTCCGCCCGTGACTTCAAAAACAATTTAAATTCATCCAAAGTAGGTAACTCCTGCTCCTGCCATTCACGAGCAGTCACCAAGTCTAATTTCCTACACATAAAAAAATTATTATTAAATCCCAAGTGTTAACAGGTATTTCAAGTGCTTCAAGTGAACGCATACCCTTTATAATACCATCCAATAACTTGCGAATATCCGTTGCAGACTCCTCTGTCATAGCAGGGAGCCCAAAAAGTATTTTTAAATAATTGTTTACCAACATTGATTTATTATCGAACCTTTCACACAACAGGTCCCATGCAATCAAATAATTTACCGAACTAATTTCCAAATTTTGTAAAACATCTTTAGCACTACCTTCTAAAGCACCACGTAAAAAAATGAAATTTCTCAATATCTGAAATATTGTCATTATTATGTACTAAAGATTTGAAGGTATCACGAAACTCGAGCCACCTCTCAAAGTTTCCATAGAATTTAGATATAGGTATTTCAGGAAGTTTAGGTCTAGACTGAAGTCGATTAACAGGATTTTGGGTAATATATGAAGTAACACTACCAGCTTGAGAAACATTATCAAGGTCAATTTCATTTTGGTCTTCAGAATTAATTTTTAAAATATTTTTTGCAGTCGCAAACAAATTATAATATGAATTTTCAAAAGCTTCTCTTTCTGATAATTGTTGTTCAAAATCTTCATGATTTAACTCCATGAAAGTTTGATATGTATCGTATGCTGCCAAAATATCTGGTAATTTATTTAACCTGCATTCCAACTCGGTAAGTTTTGCACTGTTAATAGGCTCATTTGTTGATAAAGAAACTAAAGGATTAAAAAATTTTCCAAAACAAGTTAATTTTGACTTGCAAATTCCCCGTTTTTTAGTATTAAGTTTCAGATCAGCATTTTTCGACATATTTCTATAACTTTTCTCTTTTTATACCAAAAAAAAACAACAAATTGTTAAATTTCGATGACTAGGTTCTTAACCTAAATAAAACACCAACCCTTCCGTTTTTTCCACCAATTTGTGCAAATAAACACGTTTCAAAATTTAAACACGTTACCACACCAGTTAAATTAGGAATATGTTTAAAAACCAATATATGGAGAAAAGGATACATGAATACTCACAACTTTTGATCGAGTATCTTTCTTATTTTTACACAACCAACAAAATATGTATTTCCTCTGGTCTCTCCTATTTCTTCAGCTGGCGATGATTCATGACGTCACCAACAGTTGTCATCCAAGATTGCCAATTTTTATGTTTTTACCAACAAAGCCATTCCAATACTAGCGATAATATCCGACGACGAAGGACCAATTTTTATGTCAGAGAACTTCCCTGAGCTTGCAGTTGATTGCTGTACACTTTTTTGTATTTCAAACATACCAATTTCCAATAAAATTGTAACTTTATTTATTACAACTTTTTAGACATGCCAATGATTTTTTGATATCAATGACAACTAAAAACTTAGGTTCCCTAGTCACCCTTTAGGGCTTGACAGCACCATGTACTTATGTTAAATAGCAAGTTCAATGTTTTTCGACAAACCACTGAAGCCAAATAATTTCATAAACAGTCCAAATTTACTAACCTCTAACAATGTCCATAGTACCCTTGGGCAAATGGCCCGATTCAGCTTTTTCAAAGCCTTGATCTATTTTCCACTGAAGAAGGTATAATGGTGAAACATTTATACAAACGAATATCTTTTTTTCAAAATCAACGAAAACATAAAACAAACTCAGCGTTTAAAAGGTTTGCTAGGTTATATTGTTTTACATCTGTCACCTTACCTGACAGAAATGGTTTTTCCACGATTAAATTCCCTGCGGACATTTCGATTCAAAGCTGATGATGGTATCTTGTTCTACTAAGTAATACTGAAGTCGGACAGTCGGACATTGATCTTTAATTACCTTGGAACTATGTATATGTTGATTATCAAGAGCTATGAAATAGTTTTATAATGAATCCTTTGTACCTGATATGAACTTTGTATTATATGTCAGACACTATGACAACAACGCAAACCGATATATTATTTTATTGGTGTGGAATATGGCGTGTTTTTTAATTCCTTTCTTTTCACGTTCAATATATATATATATATATATATATATATATATATATATATATATATATATATATATATATATATATATATATATATATATATATATACATATAGTAGAGGAAAGCACTACTACATAATGATGTAATATTTTCGGGCTGGACCTTCATATAATTATGATTGGACTTCAGGTAAGTTCTTTGTATCGATAAATTATTGAGAGCTATGAAATAGTTTTATATCAAATCCTTTGCACCTGATATGATATCACTGATATTAACTTTGTGTTATATATCTGACAGTGTGGTAACAGCGGAAATCGATATATTATTTTATTACTGTAGAATATGGCAAGTTTTTTTAAATCCTTTTCAATTTTCACGTTCAATATATTGCCGTAGACTTGTTTAAAGAAAAATTTTATATTATTTTGATAAACTGCACCCTACCCACTACTGTTTTATATAACAAAATACTATATAATCTACAAATGTATATATAAACCTTAATTCAACAAACTTTATTTAAAAAGCCAATATAAAATATAATATATTATAAATATCCAATAGTGTTATTGGTTATTGTTAAGCCTTAGGCAATTCGTTTTCTAATAGTATTTGAAAAATATAATTTTCATTGCACTCTTGTCTGCAGTTGTATTCTCTTAATTCCAGGCGACCTACATCTGGTGTTGGATGAACCAAACAATGTTTGCAACATCTGCTTCCAATTGTACCATCATTATTGAAAGTAAATAACTGATATAATTGCTTGTCGTTGGATTTATAAGGATAGTAAACAATACCTTTAGATGGTCGGGCACATCCACCCCCTTTGGACACATATGCAAGGCTAAAAGGAATTTGGCTAATAAAAGAAAATGTTTTAGCAAAGCAAATATATAAAAGGTTAATGCAATAACAGATGAAAGTATTTATTCATAAATAAATATACAGAAAATTACGCGAGTGTTAGAAAGATTAATTAAAAAAGTTATTGTATCGTCCACACGAATCGCATGGTGCATATCTTGCATACAATCGTCAATCGAAATAGCCAAATGCTAGTGTTAGAAAAAGCGGATGCTTATGATGAAATCTAATTAAGAGCTTGATAAATTAACACTATTTCACTATTAACATGCTGGTTAAATCTGGCCTTATTTGGAAATGCTGGTAATAATAACTATTAATTTAATACACCCCACTTCTTGCAGCGACTACGACTGTGAGGTATTGCTAGCGGTAAATAAAGGTATATGTGCTTGCATTATCTAAGGATATACTTTCACTTGTGCTGGCATCACATGCCTAAAAATTAGAATACCGATAAGGTGTCAAAAGTGGCCTACGCACGCATAGGCTGCCGTATGAAGTATGTAATTTGTATTGGTCGTATTTGTATCGGCTCAATTTCTAAAAGTTGATGGGCGGTAAATTTGAAGCCAAAAGAATAAAATACTATGAATGTTAATGTTTCGTAAAGTAAAATAACAAAATATTTGGCAACCTAATGTTATTGTGTTAGAGCTATTTTGTAATCTAATTACTTAATATAAACAAAAAAAAACGATGGATGAAAAACAGTTCACAAAAAATCCGAACGCACCTCCTTTGCATATGCGTGGCGTTTTATTAACAACGGTTCTTATGAAAAGTAGGTAATCTATTTCTATTTAGAGAGCCATGGTTGGCATGGATTTAAGTGGTATTCACTACACAGACTACGTAAGTGAAATAATATGCCAAATGCCAAGCCTTGCATGGAAAGAATCCCGGAAAACCAGTATGATCCATTAGGATGTTACTAAAAGTACCGACGACGCGACGTTCTACCTTTCCTGAGGGGCAAGAAAACCAAAACTGATTCTCGCAAACTTCTCGGTTTGTTGTGGTGTGGATTATACTGTGTGAGGAAACCCCGAACCAGCTGATTATAAGACTTGATATGCCAAAAAAATTTCTAAAAAAAAGTTTTAGAGCTTTTAGGAATCTGTTACTTAAAAATTAGGCGGAATATCCAGGGTTGCTTAAAAATTTAAAAATGATCAAAGTTATATCTTCTTAAATGGAATACTGGAGGGAATTTTTTACCTTAATTTATGTTACAGAATTATAGGCTAAGTTTATGTAGCGCCTCTTATACTAGTCCAGGGATGTTGCGATGTTTGTATAAAATGAAATAAGGGTATTATTCCACAAACAGTACCTGTTTGAGAAAACAGTTTCGGGCAAAAGTAACAGAGAATCCAAATTCTTCATATTTTTTGTTAGTGGATTTGTATGGCTTCCACATAACCATAAATGAGACCGATGCACATTGGTTTCTTTTATATGACAAAAAAACATATTTTACGACTTTATGAAGTTAGTACGCATTGTAATATCTACTAAATCTGAACTTCCAAAAAGTAAAAATTAAATGCACTTTGCTTTTCACCATAATTCCCATTTCATCATCGAAAATGTAAACGGCCATCGTGTGCGACAATCAGAAACTCGCGCTATTGCGTTCTGTTTTGTTGCCGAGTCCCGAAAACATATTACTTTTGTAAATTCTATTTGTGATGGACTTTCATGCTCAAGGTATGAACATAATTATAATATATTTTTTAAATTTTAATATTGATTTAAATAGCTTCAGCTTGACAGTTACGCCTAGAAGGTATTTTTATACATATGTTTAATTTATATTTGAATACTTCTCGCATTTTAAGTCCTCGAGTCCAAATGAAAAATTAGATATGCCCTTCTTTTTAGTGAATCTACTTAAATTCGATCCACGTTTATCCACGATTTTCAGTAATCAAGGCCTACGCCTAAGTGTTTTTTTTTGTAGCTACGGTAGCTTAAGTTGTGAAATATTTCTTTATTCGAGTAGATATTTTTATGTTTATTTACCAGTTAAATTCATCTTCTTACAGGTTCGAGCCGGCAATGTGTGTTTACACGCATGTTTATCTTCGATTTCTGGGTCAAATATTTTTTATGTAATTACGTTCACTATTTCTGTTATCAAATCTTCTATTCACTGGACTGAAGTTGTTTTAGTTATAAAACCCACCAGATAGGGATTTTTTATTTTTGTCGCACCTTAGTATGGGCGTGGAACCAGCGTGCAGTGACGGGAATCAGGATATTAGCTATGGAGGGAAGGGACTGAGCCCTGGTCACTTAAAATTGTTAGGGGGGGGGGGGGGTGAATGGGGAATGTGGGCAGAAATTGAAAGAAGTTAGTAGGCCTGAATCTGGGAGTTTATTGAGAGAGAGGCTGCAGCCCGGCAGCCTCCTTGTTGCGCCACCGAATGATACTGACAGTAAAAAATAATTAATAACTAATATGAAAGAATGTGAAGATCAAGGGAGAATCTCGGGAGACGCCAGCATTTAGTGGATCGAAGATGAGTGACCAACGACACAAATATTTCAAATTATATTTATACTTACGTGCGATTTCCTTGACGTACTGCTAGGAGGAGACCCTTTCTGTTTTCTAAAACGACCGTAATCAATTGAGCATCCTTGGGACTCTTCACCAGTCGCACAGGTTGTGCGTTGATTCCATTAATTTTTCCAACATATTTTTCGGATTCACGGTGCTTTAAATAGACACGAGCTTCTCCTGGTTAAATTAAAATTATTAATATACAAAGAATAGAAAAATGTAACAATTATCTTAAGATGTTGAAGATGTATTTCCCAAGATATTTTAAAAAATAGAGTATATCCACTGTATGTTTTTTAAAGTTTTCGTTATTCTTTAGAAACCACATGAGTATAATTTACTTGCAAATTTTTAAATAGAGATTTGCTTTTAAGCGTAGTACGCAGAAGTAAATATATATGACATATATTACAGTAATGTATATGTATTACCTATGCATTTTTACTTCTTACCTGTTATAAATGGAAATATGCCACAAAGAACAAAGATAACAACTATCAGTTTCGAATAATCCACTCTTAATTTAATAATCTGTTAAACTCTCTGGATACTTAAGATTTTACAGTACTCTTGGTTTTATATACTTCTTACTCCTCTTATCTTATTGAGTATTTGTTTGTCTATTGTGAAATTATTAATATTGCTTTTTTATTAAAAGGATTATTGTAATAAACGCTTCAGTTATTTAAATAAGTTGTTAAACATTAACATAGTATGTTTAATACTATATATAAGAAGGTAGACGAACCTACTCAACAATAGTTGTATCAATTTAATGACAAAATACGTATAGACAGTTTTAAAAGTCAAATAAAAGATACTTATTGTGAAGTTATTTACTAAGTAAATAGGTCGAATTGGAAAAGAACTGTAAAAGCAGCCTCTGTCTGGTATTTTAATTTTAATATTTAAGAATACATAAAAATCGAATAATGTAAATAAGTAATGCTAAGTTGCTAAGTAACCTTTTGTTAGTTGAGGTTTATAATTTTCCAGCTTTTTAACAGTAAACTGATTTTAATGAAGCCTTGACGATCTGAGGAAATATTAAGTGATTCTGGTTTAGCTTGTCCTTCAGTTTACACGCAATTTAAAAGAGAATGCCTAGAATTCTACAGTATGGAAATTATTTTGAACAAAATTTAAATTGACAGTGCCATTTTCATTAAAAACTTGGACACCGAGGCTTTTTTAAACACTAGCAAATAAACCGTTCTAAAGTTCTTCAGAATGTGAGACTGTACTTCGACATCTATCTGAAGTTTGAAAAATTATCATAAAATTGTCTTTTAGTCTGAACTTCTTGTAAATGGCACATATTAAGATAAAAAAAAGTAATATGGAGAATTGATACGATTTACTAATATGCTATTATCTTACTCTTAAGTAACTTAAGTAGATAAAAGGCAATATTTCTTTTTCTCTTTTGTAACAACTACTAATTTTTTTGGAACAGCATACGATATCCTCAGTAGATGCAGTTAAAAATTAATTTAATGACTATCCTAACATTTTAATTGTTTCGTCTTTTTATTTTTTCGTAAATATAGGTCTTTTTTGTCTAGCTTACAAAGCTTTCATCATAATATTTAAAGGGCCATACTTTGGATGTAATAGCAGTCTAGGATACAATTGTGCGACCTTTAGATTTTAAGATTAAAAGAATTTAAAGATTAAACTAAAGAAAAAGCTTCCTTCTTCTTGGTAGTTTCTTGCAGTCAAACCAAGTATTTTGTTGTCTAACAGTGTTAGTCAAAATACGGCAAATTTTGGTATGTAATCCAGCGCTCGGAGGGGCATATAGCCCGGAGAATAGCTGTTTTAACATTATTTGTTTCATATCCTTATAGTATAAGGTATCGTCAGGTTAGAGAGCTGATTCTCATTTATTATACAGTCAACTTCGGATATAACGACCCCCGCATATAACGAACCACCGGTTATTACGAACAAAAATTATGGTCCGGCCAAAACGCCATAAGAATATATGTATTTTTTGTTCGTTTATAACGAACCCGGCTATAACGAACTATCGGCTATAGCGAACCCTATTTTGCTTAGTTTTTGCTTGTGGAAGTTCGGTTATAACGAACTGTCGAAATTTCACGTACGTATCACCTCCATATTCGTAAAGTAACGGCCGAGAATAGCAACCATAGAGAAGCGACAAAGACAATACAAGATTTCACAGGGCATGTGCGACGATAATGTGGACTTCTGTCTATACCGCATCATTAGTGTGACGAAATATCTTTCTCCATTCAATATTGTGGATACGTGTCTGCCCAAGGTCAGCAGAACTGGTTACCCTAAATATCAAAGGCACCGACACGTTTTGTCGCTTCTCTATGGTTGGCATTCTCGGATAACGGGTCGAGTAGCGACCTGTCAGGCGCCATTTCAATTTGTAGTTTAATTTCGGCAATAGGCCAGGGAATATTGTTCTAGCATGGAGCAGAGCTCGCCAAAATTCAGCAAGCGAAAAAGCAGAAAAAGTTGACATAATTACAAAACTGCAAAATGGGGTTGTAAATGCCTAAATCTGTAGGGACTATCAGTTACAAAAGTCAAAGATTATTAATATTCGTAAGTTTTAATAATAATAATTTTGACAACAAGAGTGTTGATTGAGTCTGGTGACAAATTAAAATTGAAAAACATGTAGGTACTAGAAAAAAGAAAAAATTTCAAATTACTGATTTTGTATAAATTATACAAATATGTATGTTTAATAAGTACATAATTTAAAAATACTATTATGTATTGATTATAATAAACGACTCATAAAAAGTACCATACAGTACATAGTACATATTTGTTTTATTCTCTGCACTTCGGAAATAACGAACGCCCTGCTATAACGAACTGTTTAAAGATCCCCTTGGTGGTTCGTTATATCCGAAGTTGACTGTATATTTATATGTACACCTGATCAAGTAAGTAGACCGCATTCATTGCATTGTTGTAATATCTTACCCTTACCTCACGGTAAACTCTACTACTCTATTCTGACTGCTTGAAACTGCTAATGGATAGCGCTGCCCGTGTCATACTGCTTATGCAGTTCGACATGAGTTAGCTTTAAGGATTGCTGCTTCGGATGGTAGGGATGTTCGTTTATCCTGTACTGACGAGAACTAAAGAGTTCGAAACCGGTATGCAGGTAACGACATCCTAACTAAAGAAAAAGCTTCCTTCTTCTTTGTAGTTTCTTGCAGTCAAACCAAGTATTTTGTTGTCTAACAGTGTTAGTCAAAATACGGCAAATTTTGGTATGTAATCCAGCGCTCGGAGGGGCATATAGCCCGGAGAATAGCTGTTTTAACATTATTTGTTTCATATCCTTATAGTATAAGGTATCGTCAGGTTAGAGAGCTGATTCTCATTTGTTATATATTTATATGTACACCTGATCAAGTAAGTTGACCGCATTCATTGCATTGTTAAAATTAATTGTAGTAAAAAAAAATAAGTATTGTAATAAAAAGGCAATACTGGTTTAAACATTTTATTCGTCAACTTGACCTATACTTGACCTAACCTAATAAAATCTACCCCAATATTTAATTGGCTAAAAGACCTATCTTGTGGTAAAAGTCCAATTAAAATCTATTTTTAGTAGTTTTTAAGTGATGCCGGAACAAAGACACAAACAGACAGACAGACAAACATTCTAAAAACTGTTGCTTTTGGTTCAGAATAACTTAAATAGAGGACGGAAACCCCTTTTTTACAATTCTGCTTTATGTACAGATTTTTCACTTTGAACAACTTTATTAATAGTACAGATTAGAGTAAACGTAACTGTATAAATGCGCCATTTTCGTTAAGGGTCGCACTTGGTCGCATAAAATCATTGCATTTGCAAAACAAAACTTCAGGCTTACGTCTAATCAAAGTTTTAAACTGGAATCTGACGGTATTATTAACTTTATCCCCATGTAAAGGTAAATAATAAGACAAAAATATAAGCAACTGTGCTACTTGGTCAGTTACCATAACCGTTATCCTCCTATTAATTTTATAAACAAAAAACGAAATTCATTGGTAACACACAAATTATCCCAAAAGTTTTAATAAAATAATCCACGAAAAACACCTACATATAAACAAAATAGCACTTTATCTTCCGTAACTCAAACGCTCTCCAACAAACCGTTCTTCGCACTAACGTAGGGAAGTAACGGTGGGCCTCGCAGTGCTCGCGTGCACAGGTACCATAGATTGGTAAGGTAGAGGACCAAAGCCTAATTTTTGTATTCTAGGAACTTTTTGAAAATGGGGATATGTCTGACTTTTATCGATTTTTCGCCTGTGTGCGATGGATCCATTGGTGCCGTTTGGCACCGATGCCATGAGCGTCAGATGAGTTAAGTAGCTACCCCAACACCCCAGGTGCTAGCCCTACAACTAACAGTCCAGGATGTGAACATGTAAGTTAAGATCCCTAAATCTTCTGATATTAGTATTAGGTTTGTTGTCATTAATGTTAAATAAGTGTTTTGGTAAACCCCGAGTATAAATCTACCAACCCATACGTGACATTTGGTGGAGAAGTGCCGTGCTTTAGGCCTATACGCGACATTATATATAATCCTATATATATATATATATATATATATATATATATATATATATATATATATATATATATATATATATATATATATATATATATATATATATATATATAAACAGTATGTCCACGGATAGAGGTCACAAGAGGACAAATGGACCAAAAATTTCATTGTTCGAAAAAAAATCATTTTTGGTAAGCTTCTGCTTCTTAAGAAAATAGGGTCTACGAAGAAAATGTTTGACTTTTTTATACAGGGTGCTCAAAAAATACAAAAATAATAAATTATGTAAAGAGTAAACTACCTTTATTTTTCATTTTAGAGCAAAATGATAAAGACAAAAAATATTTCAAATTCCAGTCAAAATTTAAATTCAAAATATCAGCTGAATATTTTACTTTTTATTTTTGTGTTATAATTTTATCAAATATTGCTGTACCTACGTTTTCTAGGTAATTTTTGCCTTGTCCACCTCATCTCACTATCTTTTACGGCAAATGTCAGAAAATTTAAAATTTTGTTGCAAATTAAATTTTGTTGCAAAAATTTTAAATTTTGCAAATATTTTAAATTTTGTTGCAAATTAAATTTTGTTGCAAAAATTTTAAATTTTGCAAATATTTTAAATTTTGTTGCAAACATTTGAAATTTTCTGACATTTGTCGTAAAAGATAGTGAGATGAGGTGGACAAGGCAAAAATTACCTAGAAAACGTAGGTACAGCAATATTTGATAAAATTATAACACAAAAATAAAAAGTAAAATATTCAGCTGATATTTTGAATTTAAATTTTGACTGGAATTTGAAATATTTTTTGTCTTTATCATTTTGCTCTAAAATGAAAAATAAAGGTAGTTTACTCTTCACATAATTTATTATTTTTGTATTTTTTGAGCACCCTGTATAAAAAAGTCAAACATTTTCTTCGTAGACCGTATTTTTTTAAGAAGCAGAAGCTTACCAAAAATGATTTTTTTTCGAACAATGAAATTTTTTGTCCATTTGTCCTCTTGTGACCTCTATCCGTGGACATACTGTATATATATATATATATATATATATATATATATATATATATATATATATATATATATATATATATATATATATTTACCGTAGACGTGTTTTAAGAAAGATCTGATTATATTTTGATAAACTGCAGCCTGTCCACTATTGTTTTACTTATAAATAATATTTAAATTCGATTGAGTGCAACAGACCCATTGTTCTATATATCAAATCACTTACTATATAATCTTCAAATGGATATTATAAACCTTAACTCAACAAACTTTATTTAAAAAGCCAACATAAATCATATTATTCTATAAATATCCAATAGTGTTATTATTAAGCCTTAGGCAATTCGTTTTCTAATAATATTTTAAAAATATAATTTCCATTGCACTCTTTTCTGCAGTTGTATTCTTCTAATGTCATGCGACTTAAATCTGGTATTGGATGAACCAAACAGTGTTTGCAACATCTGCTTCCAATTGTACCATCATTATTGAAAGTAAATAGCTGATTGTCGTCGGATTTCTCAGTATAGTAAATAATATATTTAGATGAGCCACCACATCCACCCTCTTTGTCCACATATGCAAGTCTAAAAGGAATTTGGTTAGTAAAAGAAGAATGTTTTAGCAAAGCAAATTTATAAACGCAGGTTAATGCAATAACAGATGAAAGTATTCATTCATAAATCAATGTACAGAAAATTACGCGAATGTCAGAACGATGAAAAATTACAGTATCGTTCACACGAATTGCATGGTACATATCTCGCATACAATCGTCATTCGAAATAGCCAAATAAATGCTAATGTTAGGAAAAGCGGACTCTTATGATGAAACCTAATTAAATGCTTGTTAAATTAACATTGTTAACAAGCTGGTTAAATCGTGCCAATTTTGGCAATGCTGGTAATAATAAGTATTAATTTAATACATCCACTTCTTGCAGCGACTGTGAAGTATTGCTAGCGGTAAATAAAGGTATCTATTCTTGCATTATGAAAGGATATTATTATACTTTAACTTGTGCTGGCATCACACGCCTCTAAAAAAAACGTAGAATATCGATAAGGTTTCAAAAGTGGCCCACGCATGCATGGACTGCGATATGAAGTATGTAATTTGAATTTGTATTGGGTTGGGTACTTCAATTTGTGTTGGCAGGATCCGCTCAATTTCTGAAAGTTGACGGGCGGTAATTTTGAAACCAAAGTAATAAAATATGAATGTTAATGTTTTGTGAGTGAAAAATGTCCAAATATTTGGCAACCTAAGGTTATTGTTTTGGAGCTATTTTGAAATCTAATTACTTAATGTAAACAAAAAAAATCGTGGGTTGAAAAGCAGTGCACAAAATATCCCTACGCACTCCAGAGATAATCAACTCTGTCATATTATTTGTTGTTTATGTATTTGAAGTAATAAAGCTGGCAACGTACCAATATCTAACTTCAATCCCCTAGATAGTCGCCCTTTGCATATGTTTGCCATTTTATTAACAACGGGTCTTATGGAAAGTAGGTAATCTATTTCTATGTAGCGAGCTGTGGCTGGCATGGATTTAAGTAGTATTTACTACACAGACTACGTAAGTGAAATAATAGGCCAAATGCCAAGCCTTGCATCATGGAAAAAGTCCGGAAAATCAGTACTTCGTGAAATGATCCCTTAGGATGTTACTAAAAGCGCGACCGACGACGCGACGTTCTACCTATCCTGAGAGGCAAGGAAACCAAAACTGATTCTCGCAAACTTCCCATTTTCTTGTGGTGTAGATTAAACTGTATGAGAAAACCCCAAACCGGCTGATTATTTTAAAATCTTGATTAGCAAAAAATTTTCTAAAAAAAAGTTCTAGAGCTTTTAAGAATCTGTTATTCAAAAATTAGGAGGAATATCCAGGGTCGCTTAAAAATTTGTAACGGATCAAAGTTATATCTTCTTAAATGGAATACTGGAGGGAATTTTTTACCTTAATTTCTGTTACAGAATTATAAGCTAAGTTTAGTCCGCTAGTCCAGGGACGTTGCGATGTTTATTATTGTATAAAATGAAATAAGGGTATCATTACACAAAAAGTACCAGCTTGAGAAAACTGTTTCGGCAAAAAGTAAAAAGGAATCCAAATTCTTCGTTTTTTTTAAGCTTCGAGATTTGTGTGGCGTCCACATAACCATAAATGAGACCGGTGCACACTTCTTTTATATGACAAAGAGAATATGTTACGACTTTATGAAATTAGTACTCATTGTAACATCTACTAAATCTGAACTTTCAAAAATTATAAATTTAAATGCATTTTGCTTTTAACCATCATTCCCATTTTATCACCAAATAGGGATTTTTTTATTTTTGTCGCATCTTAGTATGGGCCTGGAACCAGTGTGCAGTGGCGGGAATCTGGATTTTAGCTCGGAAACAGCCCTGGTTACTTAAAATTGATAAATGTGGGGGGGAATGTGGACAGAAATTGAAGGTAGTTAGTAGGCCTAAATCAGGGAAGCTCGGGGGTCTAAATCTTGATTACCTAAAGTTGGTGACAGAGGGGGCCGAGTTATCAGTAGTTATTAGGCCTAAATCCGACAGTTCATTGGAAGAGAGGCAGCAGCCTCTTTGTTGCGCCACCGAATGACACTGACAGTAAAAAAGAATCAATAACTAATATGAAAGAATGTGAAGATCAAGGGAGAATCTTGGGAGAACCAAGCATTTATTGGATGGAAGTTGAGTGACCAGCGACACAAATATTTCAAATTATTTATACTTACGTGCTATTGCCTTGGCGTACTGTTAGGAGGAGACCCTTTCTGTTTTCTAAAACGACCGTAAGCAGTTGAGCATCCTTGGGACTCTTCACCAGTGGTATACGTTGTGTGCTGGTTCCATTAAATTTTCCAACATATTTTTCGGATAAGCGGTGCTTTAAATAGACACGGGCTTCTCCTGGTTAAATTAAAATTAATTAATATACAAAGGGTACAAGAATGTGACAATTATATTATCGGAAGATGTTGTTATGTATTTCCCAAGATTTAAAAAAAAAGTAGAGTACATCCACTTTATGTTTTTTAACGTTTTCCTTATTGTTTAGAAAAACGCCAGATTGCAGGAAAATTGAAAAATTCCGTAGAAACCACATGAGTATAGTTTACTTGCAAGTTTTTAAATAGGGATTTGCTTTTAAGAGTAGTACGCAGCAGTAAATACATGTATTACAGTAATGTTTATGTACTACCTATGCCTTTTTACTTCTTACCTGTTATAAATGGAAATATGCCACAAAGAACAAAGGTAACAACTATCAGTTTTGAATAATCCATTCTTAATTTAGTAATCTGTTAAACTCTTCGGATACTTAAGATTTTACAGTCCTCTTGATTTTCTATACTTCTTATTCTTCTTATCTTATTGAATATTTGTTCCCATTAGATGCACTTCTATTGTGAAATTATTAATATTGCCTTTTTATTAAAATAATTATTGTAATGAAACGCTTGTTTTATTTAAATAAATTGGTAAACATTAACATAGTATGTTTAATATGGTGCTTCGTTTTAGACGACTATTTTTTTTTGGTCCATTGACGGAATAATGTTATAAACATATAAAAAAATTCTCACCAAAGATGAGCTCTTAATTTTAATTGTAAGTACCCACGCAATGAATTTGAAAATTTCCCATTTAATTAACATGTAAATTTTTTTTTCAATTATCTATAGTTTTGCGACATTTCATATTTAATTGGCAATAGGTGGAAATTACAGAGGAATTTTTCCTCTTTAAAAGTGCCTGTATCCAATTTATGTTTTTTAACCGACCTCGCCATTGAAGCCAATTTTTTCTCGAATCTTATGGTTTTTTTAATTTTTCTCGTAAACCACTAACTTTACAACAGAATTGTATGTGAGTTTTTTATCAGGAATTTAATTTCCTACAAATAAAGTTATGTAAGCCATAACCGTGGAGCTAGCAGTTTTCGAGATAAATTCAATCAAACATCTCAAAATTTGAAAAATTGCTATTTTATCCAAGATTTTAGTAGTTTTTAATGAAATCATTGCTGAAAAAGTATATAATGTATAAGAATGAAATATAAAAATATATATTACACATTGGTAAGTAATCACCAAAAATATATCGTGTAATATGAAGCCGTTCCTTATTACCGTATTACTGGTAAATATATATTTACCAATATATGTATATTATATATTTCTTCAGCCATAATATTTAGTATTGAAATCTAGCATACGGTAATAAGAAACGGCTTCATATTACACGAAATATTTTTGGTGATTACTTAAAAATGTGTAATATATATTTTTATATTTCATTCTTATACATTATGTATTTTTTCAGCAATGATTTCATTAAACAGTACTAAAATCTTGGATAAAACAGCGATTTTTCAAATTTTGAGATGTTTAATTGGATGGAAAACTACCAGCTCAACGGTTATGGCTTACATAACTTTTTTTGTGGTAAATTAAATTCCCTATAAAAAAACTTACACACAATTTTGTTGTAAAGTTAGTGGTTTACGAGAAAAATAAATAAAAACATGAAATTCGAGAAAAGATTGGCTTCAATGGCGAGGTCGGTTACAAAACATACATTGGATACAGCCACTTTTAAAGAGGAAATATTCCTCTGTAATTTCCACCTATTGCCAATTAAATATCATGAAATGTGGCAGAGCTATAGATAATTGGAAAAAAAAATAAAATTTACATGTTAATTGAATGGGAAATTTTCAAATTCATTGCGCGAGTACTTACAATTAAAATTAAGAGCTCATCTTTGGTGAGAATTTTTTTATATGTTTATAACATTATTCCGTCAATGGACCAAAAAAAATAGTCTTCTAAAACGAAGCACCCTATGCTTAATACTATATAATATAAGAAAGTAGACGACCGTATTTAACAATAGTTGTATCAATTTAATAACGAACTACGTATAGACAGTTTTAAAAGTCAAATAAAAGTTACTTATTTTGAAGTTTTTTACTAAGTAGGTAGGTCAAATTGAAAAAGAACTGTAAAAGCAGCCTATGGCTGGTATTTTTAATTTAATATTTAAGAATACATAAAGATCGAATAATGTAAACAAGTAATGAGAAGTTGCTAAATAACCTTTCGTTAATTGCGGTTTATAATTTTCCAGCTTTTTAACAGTAAACTGATTTTAATGAAGCCTTGACGATCTGACGAAATATTGCGGCTTTTTGGTTTAGCTTGTTAGCAGCTTACCCGCAATTTAAAAGAGAATGCTTAGAATTCTACAGTATGGACATTATTTGGAACAAAATTAAAATCAACAGTGCCATTTTCATTAAAAATTTGGACACCGAGGCTTTTTTAAACACTAGAAAATAAACCCTTCTAAAGTTCTTCAGAATGTGGGACTGTACTTCGACATCTATCTGAAGTTTCAAAAATTATCGTAAAATTGTCACAGTCTTTTATTCTGAACTTCTTTGTAAATGGCACATATTAAGATAAAAAAA
Organism: Philopedon plagiatum; assembly: GCA_963971165.1. Taxonomy (NCBI): domain Eukaryota; kingdom Metazoa; phylum Arthropoda; class Insecta; order Coleoptera; family Curculionidae; genus Philopedon; species Philopedon plagiatum. The sequence continues at coordinate 89,978,237 of OZ020193.1, read as the reverse complement.
AGTAATATGGAGAAATGATGCGATTTACTAATATGCTATTATCTTACTCTTAAGTAATTTAAGTAGAAAAGAGGCAATATTTCTTTTTCTCTTTTGTAACAACTACTAATTTTTGTGGAACAGCATACGATGTCCTCAGTAGATGCAGGAAAAAACGAATTTAATGACTTTCTTAAATATGATGTCAAAATGACTTATCTTACAAAGACAGTAAGTCTTATTGTTATATTTGCTGGTAAAATACCTTAAAAAATTTGAAAAAATTCTGGCCATGTCAATAAATTAATTAATGTAAATTTAGATATTTTTGATTTTCATAAAGATTTTTTCTGTAATAAGCAATTAATGTCTAAAATATTGTGTAGGAACAGATAAAGTTCTGCCAATTCTAACGACATAGAATTTTGTCTTTGTCTTTTCTAATTGCTATTATATTTAGTAATTTTTGCGTAAAAACCAAAAATATGTTCTAACTGAGATTATTCGCAAAAAATCAAATTAAGCTTAAACAAACAATAATAATACTTTAAGAAAACTATATCAACTTTAAGTAAAATTTCCCTCATGTACTAAAAACCTCATAAGAGGTATGGTCTTTCGCAAAATTACAGCGATAATTCCCCTTAAGAATTACAGCGATAATTCCACAGTAGCTATCAATCATAATTAAATTTTGTACCACTACTGGGTAGTATCAATCATTTTTGACTACCTATATATATTATACAGGGTGTCCGGTAAGTATATGGCATACTCTCGGGAGCCTATAGGGGAGGTCAAAATAACCCTAATTTGTCATAGAAAAAAAATTCCTAAAGTGCCCCTTAACGGAGATACAGAGTTCCAAAGGGGTACTTAACGATTTACTTTTTTGGCTCTAACTTTTGAACCGATTTGTATAATGTAATGAAATTTTAATATTTTATGTTGGCCGTCAGGGAAGTCAGGAACGGACTTGCCACCACACTCGTTGGGCCATATTTTTGACGGGTATCATTTTACAGAGCTCAAAACTGATTTTTTAAATACTTTGGTCATTCCTCTTTAAAAAAGGTACTCTACATTTGTTTCGATAAAATTAGCCATTTTTGAAAAAATTAAGGTTTTGTATAACACGTTATTGAAATAATACTACAATACTACAATAAAACACCAGTCGTTTTTATTTCGTTAACAATGTGTTATTGACAGGTAAAAGTTAAATCATAAAAAGTACTTAAAACTGAATCTTTTTGATATTTCACAAATCGCTTAAACAGAAAAGTGTTAAAAATGTGAAAGCTCTCCTTCTTCTTGTTTACTTGAGCAGATTTTCGAAGTGGGCGCCCTGTACCTCTATACATTTTCTTATCCGACGGATGTTTTGTTGTTGTACTTGAAACAACATTCCAGGATTGTCTCGAATTTCGTTGCAATGGTGTGTTATCCTTTCAATCAGGTTTTCCCTGGTGTGAACTGGCGTTGAATATACAAGCCTTTTTAAATTTCCCCACAAGAAGAAATCTAAAGGAGTCATGTCGGGCGACCTCGGTGGCCAGCCAGGGGTGGTCAACCGGTCGATCGCGATCGACTGGTCGATCGCGGCTATTAGTCCAGTCGATCGGGGCAGGGCAAAAAATATAAATACGTAGAACAGACTGTTGTGTACTGAACTATGCTGTTTCATTTAAGATTTCAAGAAGTATGTAATTGGTAGATCGCACAGGGTGTCGTCAGTGAACAGTAGACCTTGGGTCTAACCAAGTTGGCCAACCCTGCAATAGGCCCACCTCGACATATCCAGCTATCACCAAAAGTATTTGATAAGTGCTGACGAACTAAATTGCTAAAATGGGGCGGTGCACCGTCGTGCATAAACTACATCTGATTTCTAATTTCTAAGGGCACATTTTCTAATAAACCGTTTAAGTTTTCTTGCAAGAATTGCAAATAGATGGCACCATTTAATCTGTCTTCAATAAAGAACGGCCAATGAGATGATTCTCAATAATCCCCGCCCACACGTTAGCCATAAATCTTTGTTGATGCTTTGTCTGTTCTATTGCATGGGGATTTTCTTCATGCCAGATATGCAAATTATGGCAATTTATTACACCGTCTCGGGTGAAACCGGCTTCGTCCGTGAACAAAACAATACTAGTAAAATTTGGATTTTGCCTAAATCGTTGAGAAAGCCAATTTGCGTAATTGACTCTTGCAGGATAATCAGCGGGAGACATGGCATGTACCTTTTGGACGTGATATAAATGTAGCAGTTGTTCTCGAAGGGTCTCATGAACAACCCACTTTGTCGCATGAACTTGAACCGACAGCTTTCTTACACTATTAGAGGGATTTTCAGATATGTCATCCAGAATTTCCTCCTCTAACTCAGGGTGTCTTGCTCTTCTTGCAGGCCCTTCTTCACCACGGCGCGGCAAAAAACTTCCTAAAATGGATTGGCAAAAGATTCGCTATTTTTAACAATTTTTTATTTCACTTGACTTTTTACCTACGATTCGCCCTTTCAAAAGTTCTTCGGTGCGGTAAACATCGATTTGGAAATGTACCAGAATAAATTCTTCTTGCCTCCACACAATTGCCAAGTGCTTGTCCATAAATTAGATGCATGTCAGCATATTCGCTATAGGCATAATGATCCATTACTTAATTCTTGTATAATCAGTCAGACAATTTTGAAAAGTGTTGTCAATAACACATTGTTAACGAAATAAAAACGACTGGTGTTTTATTGTAGTATTCTGATAAAATTATTTCAATAACGTGTTATGCAAAAACTTAATTTTTTCGAAAACGGCTAATTTTATCGAAACAAATGTAGAGTACCTTTTTTTAAAGAGGAATGACCAAAGTATTTAAAAAAACAGTTTTCATCAAATTTCACCCAAAGAGGGTGGTGGCAAGTCCGTTCTTGACTTCCCTGACGATGTCAAACATTTACTGTAGTATGGTTTTATGAGTCTTTATGGCCAACATAAAATACTAAAATTTTATTAAATTATACAAGTCGGTTCAAAAGCTAGAGCCAAAAAAGTAAATCGTTGAGTACCCCTTAGGGTCTCTGTATCTCCGTTGAGGGGCACTTTAGGATTTTTGTTTTCTATGACAAATTAGGGTTATTTTGACCTCCCCTATACGCTCCCGAGAGTATGCCATATACTTACCGGACACCCTGTAATATGTACTTTCTTTTCTTCTAGTACTTAAACTAAATACTATTATTCACAAAAATATTTAAAAAATTTATATTTTCTTTAACAAAATTAGAGGTTTCTTTTGCACATCCTGGTATATGGATATTAAAGTGAAACCACGTTTACCGCAAAAACATTACTATTGAGCTCACTTATGTCAATCTGAGGCTTTTTCACATTATTTAAAGCGTTAATTGATTAGAAATCAAGTTTTCTAGTAGACTCAAAAATTTGGAACGTTTTGGTAATCACCCTTTAGAAGAAATTCATAAAACATTACTAACAGCATGCCTGTGAATACAGTGAAGAATAAAAAATTTGAATGGAGGCAGTTGATGAATTTTTATAAGAGATCATACACACTAGACAGAAACGCTACCGTAAATGAAATAGCGAATATTTTAACAGAGTGGACATTTTACATGCGGAAACAAAACGGCGATGAATACAAGGAACATACAATTAAAACTATTTGGAACATTACCGCCAGAATGACAATGGAAAAATTTCGTGATGAACTTGGGATTACTTTTAATCCATTTTTAGATATTGAGTTTAAGACCGCACGTGAAACAAAAAATTCAATGCGAAAACAACTTCAGAAAGAGCCCGAAAAAAGAAAAGTTTAATTACTTTAAAATACCTATAATGGTGTTGTTAGAAATAATATAATTATTTCTGGTGGCCATGGAGTTGTGAAATACGTTCTCGGACAGGTTTGCTCAGTTTTGGGTTTAATCAGTATCATTTTTAAATTTTTTATCATTGTTGAGGTTTCTACTGCGACTGCGTGATTCGTGTTGGTATAAAATTTTGGCAACACCGCATACAACTCGCATTTTATTATGCAAGTTTTCAAATTTCAATAATTTTTTTTTAGGCAAAATAATGAATATTCCGCAAATTTTTTAGAAAAAAAAAATACTATTTGAAATACTTAGTTTTCGATGACATGTAAAAAACTCCTAATTCGAGTGTCCGGAAAGCGTTCCGGACTCCAATCTGCCTGGTGAATTGCCATAATTACCGCTAAGAGCACAACACAGATCTTCCATCAAGGTTTGTTGCGAGACTAAATTTTTGGCGGCTTTGCTAAAATCCCTTCGGGAATTATCCAGAACGCAAGTGATGCGTAGAATACAGGGTCTTCAGCCAAATTCACAGTATCTTGTTTAAATATCTGAGTCTTTGTAAACAGATCTTTAATACCAGGGTTTATGTGTTAAGAAAAATATTCTTGTCTTAAAGTAATAGTTATTCAAGAGAATCTGTAAAATAATTCAAGAACGTTCATGTTCTCATGGGAAAAGCAATTATAAAATTCAATGTCTTTGCTTTTACTATAAGACTCAATTTGTCAAGATCACTGAGTATCTTGACACAAGTAGAGCTCTTTTATCAGTGTATATAAACTAAACCTATTTATTGTTACATAATATGGGGTTTTTACTACATGAGGGAAAAGCTAATATATTTTTTTAAGTATTATTGTGTTATTAAATTTGCTTCTTATTATTTTCGCCTCACTATTACAACAGCAAAAGACTAGACATTTAACGATATCGTAAAAAATAGTATGTATAAAAAAATGGTCCCACAAAATTTATCCTGTAGATTTTCTAATCCAACTAATTTTATCTTTATCTCTGCTTTGTATGCTCTCATAACGCCGCATCTTAACCTTAAAATCTAAAGGTCGCACAATTGTATCCTAGGATACAGTTGTCTCTCGCTTTCAATTACATCCCAAGTATTGCCCTTTAAAAAATTATGATCAAAGCTTTGTACAAAAGCTAGACAAAAAAGACCTATATTTACGAAAAAATAAAAAGACGAAGCAATCAAAATTTTAGGATAGTCATTAAACTAATTTTTAACTGCATCTACTGAGGATATTGCATGCTGTTCCAAAGAAAATAGTAGTTGTTACAAAAGAACAAAGGGAATATTGCCTCTTTTCTACTTAAGTTACTTAATAGTAAGATAATAGCATTGCATTAGTAAATAGTACCAATTCTCCATATTACTTTTTTTTATCTTAATATGTGCCATTTACAAAGAATTTCAGACTAAAAGACTCTGACAATTTTACCATAATTTTTGAAACTTCAGATGGATGTCGAAGTACAGTCCTACATTCTAATGAACTTTAGAAGGGTTTATTTGCTAGTGTTTAAAAAAACCTCGGTGGCCAAATTTTTAATGAAAATGGCACTGCCGATTTTAGTTTTGTTCCAAATAATTTCAATAATGTAAAATTTTAAGCATTCTGTTTTTGATTGCGTGTAAACTGAAGGACAAGCTAACCCAAAAAGCTTTTATATTTTGTCAGTTCGTCAAAGCTTCATTACAATCAATTTACTGTTATAAAAGCTGGAAAATTATAAACTAACGAAAGGTTACTTAGCAACCTAGCATTACTTGTTTACATTACTACATTTTTTATGTATTCCTAAATAATATGAAATTAAAAATACCAGCCAGGGGCTGCTTTTACAGTTCTTTTTCAATTCGACCTCTGTACTTAGTAAAAAAGTTCAGAATTACTAACTTTTATTTGACTTTTCAAACTGTCTATACGTATTTCGTTATTAAATTCTATTGTTACATAGGGCCGTCTACCTTCTTATATACAGTATTAAACATACTATGTTAATGTTTACCAATTTATTTAAATAAACAGGCGTTTCATTACAATAATTCTTTTAATAAAAAGGCAATCTTAATAATTTCACAACAGACGCGCATTCATTGGGAACAAATATTTAATAAGATAAGAAGAATAAGATGTATATAAAACCAAGAGGACTGTAAAATCTTTAGTATCCGAAAGAGTTTAACAGATTATAAAATTAAGAATGGATTATTCAAAACTGATAGTTGTTACCTTTGTTCTTTGTGGCATATTTCCATTTATAACAGGTAATAAGTAAAAGGCATAGATAGTACATAAACATTACTGTAATATATGTATTTACTTGTGTGTACTACGCTTAAAAGCATATCTTCATTTAAAAACTTTCAAGTAAACTATGCTCATGTGGTTTCTAAAGAAATTTTCAATCTTCCTGCAATCTGGTGTTTTTCTAAGCAATAAGAAAACGTTACAAAACATAAAGTGCATGTGCTCTATTTTTTTCAATCTTGAGAAATAAATAACAACATATTCCGATAATTGTTACATTTTCGTACTCTTTGTATATTAATTAATTTTAATTTAATCAGGAGAGGCCCGTGTGTATTTAAAACACCGCGAATCCGAAAAATATGTTGGAAAATTTAATGGAACCAACACACAACGTGTACCACTGGTGAAGAGTCCCAAGGATGCTCAATTGGTTACGGTCGTTTTAGAAAACAGAAAGGGTCTCCTCCTAACAGTACGTCAAGGCAATCGCACGTAAGTATGTAATTTGAAACTTTTGTGTCGTTGGTCTCTCAACTTCGATCTAATAAATGCTGGCTTCTCCCTTGATCTTCACATTCTTTCATATTAGTTATTAATTCTTTTTTACTGTCAGTGTCATTCGGTGGCGCAACAAGGAGGCTGCCGCCTCTCTTCCCATAAACTGCCGGATTTAGGCCTAATAACTACCGATAAATCAGCCCCCTCCATCACCAACTTTAGGTAATCAAGATTTAGACCCCCGAGCTTCCCGGATTTAGGCCTACTAACTTCCTTCATTTCCTATCCACATTAATAAACAAACAATAATAAACATCGCAATGTCCCTGGACTTGGAGGCGCTACATACACTTAGCCTATAATTCTGTAACAGAAATTAAGGTAAAAAATTCCCTCCAGTATTCCACTATGATCCGTTACAAATTTTGAAGAGACCCTGGCCATTGCTCCTAATTTTTAAATAACAGATTCTTAAAAGCTTTAGAACTTTTTTTAGAAATTTTTTTGCTAATCAGGTTTTTAAAATAATCCGCCGGTTTGGGCTTTTCGCATACAGTTTAATCTACACCACAAGAAAATGGGAAGTTTGCGAGGTCAGTTTTGGTTTTCTTGCCCCTCAGGAAAGATAGAACATCGCGTCGTCGGTCGCGCTTTTAGTCCTAAGGGATCATTTCATGAAGTACTGGTTTTCCGGAATTTTTCTATGATGCAAGGCTTGGCATTTGGCCTATTATTTCACTTACGTAGTGTGTGTAGTAAATACAACTTAAATCCATGCCAGCCACAGGTCGCAAAATAGAAATAGATTACCTACTTTCCATAAGACCCGTTGTTAATAAAACGGCACACATATGCAAAGGGCGACTATCTAGGGGATTGAAGTTAGATGTTGGTACGTTGGCAGCTTTATTACTTCAAATACATAAACAACAAATAATATGACCGAGTTGATTATCTCTGGCGTGCGTTGGGATTTTTTGTGCACTGCTTTTCAAACCAACGATTTTTTTTACATTAAGTAATTAGATTGCAAAATAGCTCTAAAACAATAACCTTAGGTTGCCAAATATTTGAACTTTTTTCACTTACAAAACATTAACATCCATATTTTGTTACTTTGGTTTCAAAGTTACCGCCCATCAACTTTCAGAAATTGAGCGGATGCTGCCAACGCAAATTCTAGTAACCAACCCAATACAAATTACATACTTCAAATGGCAGTCCATGCATGCGTGGGCCACTTTTGAAACATTATCGATATTCTACGCTTTTTTAGAGGCGTGTGATGCCAACACAAGTTAAAGTATATCCTTAGACCATGCAAGATCAGATACCGTTATTTACCGCTAACAATACCTACAGTGGCTGCAAGAAGTGGGATATATTAAATTAATAGTTATTATTACCAGCATTTCCAAAATTGTCAAGATTTAACCAGCTTGTTAATAATGTTAATTTAACAAGCATTTAATTGGATTTCATCATAAGTATCCGCTTTTCCTAACATTAGCATTTGGCTATTTCGAATGACGATTGTATGCGAGATAATAATATGTACATGCAATTCGTGTGAACCATACTATAATTTTTCATCGTTCTGACATTCGCATAATTTTCTGTACATTGATTTATGAATGAATACTTTCATCTGTTATTGCATTAACCTTAGTTTATATATTTGGTTTGCTTCTTCTTTTACTAACCAAATTTCTTTTAGTGTTGCATATGTGGACAAATTGGGTGGATGTGCCAGCCCATCCAAAGATATTATTTACTATGTTGATAAATCCGATGACAATCAGCTATTTACTTTGAATAATGATGGTACAATTGGAAGCAGATGTGGCAAACATTCTTTGGTTCATCCAACACCAGATTTAAGTCGTCTGATATTAGGAGAATACAACTGCAGAAAAGAGTGCAATGAAAATTATATTTTTAAAATATTATTAGAAAAGGAATTGCCTAAGGCTTAACAATGATCATCAACATTATTGGATATTTTTAGAATAATATGCTTTATATTGGCTTTTTAAATAAAGTTTGTTGAGTTAAGGTTTATAATATACATTTGAAGATTATATAGAAAGTGTTTTGTTATATAGAACAATGGGTCTGTTGCACTCAATCGAACTTAAATATTATTTATAAGTAAAACAATAGGGGGCAGGGTGCAGTTTATCAAAATATAATCAGATATTTCTTCAAACAAGTCTTCGGCAATATATTGAACGTGACAATTTGAAAGGAAATAAAAAACACGGTTAGCGCTGTTATCATAGTGTCTGATATATAACACAAAGTTCGTATCAGGTGCAAAGGATTCATTATAAAACTATTCCATAGCTCTTAATAATAATCAACATATAGTTCCAAGGTAATTAAAGATTTATGTCCGACTGTCCGACTTCAGCATTACTTACATATTAGAACAAAATAGCTTAGTACCGTCATCAGCTTTGAATCGAAATGTCCGCAATGAATGTAGTCGTGGAAAAACCATTTCTGTCAGGTAAGGTGACAGTTGTAAAACAATATAACCTAGAAAACCTTTTGAACGCTGTATTTGTTTTTTCGTTGATTTTGAAAAAGAAATTATTCGTTTATATAAGTGTTTTGCCATTAGTGATACCTTCTTCAGTGGAAAATAGATCAAGGCATTGAAAAAGCTGAATCGGGCGCTATTTGCTCAAGGGTACAATGGACATGATATATGAATATTAACTTTTTTAGTGCTAAATACAGGAATGTAAAGTTAAAACGGTAAGTACAAAAAAGGGTAATTATTGATATTACTGGAAACAGCGAATTTTTTCATGAAATTTTGCACATACCCTAAGTTTGGGTCGTAGAACACGAATCCGAAGTCAGCTTTTGGCGGTCTCGTATGGTTTTTCCAAAAAAAAATTGTTTTTGGAAAACTTTTAGGTTAACTTTTAGGTTACCTTTTTGTTATAGATTCCTTTAAGTTTCGACACTTTCACTTCAACATATCTGTAAACTTATAATTTTTATTAGTTTTCGTCACACAAAACACCACATTTAGGCAAAAATAGCTAAGAAAATTGCTTTTTTCTATAGAAAATTCCATTTTGGCTGTGTACCGTTGTCAAAGATGTCATTATTTTGCCAGCTGTCAATTTTCCGGCGTTGCCACGTTGCATTTTATTTTCCCTAAAAGATGACCCCAACCAACACCCTGGGGCACCGATCCCTCTTCGCCTGCGAGGAAAGAGATGGTGAAGGATGGGAATTTTGGTTAGAAAGGAATTTTAAGGAAACGTATTTTGAGCTGCCAAGATATATAATATGTAAAATGTAAATTATTGGCTTTTAAGAAATATGAAATTACGATACCAGGGCAGTATGAAACTTAGTTACTGATAATGGTTTTGCAGGCAAATTAAAATGTAGATTATATTGATTAAACATTCACTAAAATATACCTGGTGTTCTCAAAGTTGAGGCGTTTATTTTAGGAGGTTGTAGAACTCGTAAAAATAAACCATTTGACCAAAAATCGCCTACTTAAAAGGTAAAAAATAACGGAAATAAAAAAACCTACATATACATTTATCCTATTGCGGTCCTCATTATTTTTAAACTACACAACAAAGAACGATGGAGCTATGGGCTCAGGCGAGAGGCGAGCAACGGCAGAGGGGGGAGTTTCAGCGCGATAAGCACGTGGGCGGTTTAAAATTTATTAATCTCTCCACTATTTTGCAACTCTTATATAGGCGATTTTTGGTCGAATGGTTTATTTTTACGTGTTATACAACCTGTTAAAACAAATGCCTCAACTTTGAGAACGCCCTGTATAAGTAGCATGAAAGTTAAACTAAATTATTCATGAAGCAACCAATTTATATTACTAGTGAAAATTAAAGTAAAAAAAAGAAGATAGTGAAGTAGGGACCAAGCATTCCCACCCCCCTGAAAATTCCTAGGGTATTTTCTGAAGTTAATTCAATAGTAAAAAAATATACAGGTCCTCTTAAGTAGAACCCTAGTTATTCTATGTTGTATCCAATTTTATGTGAGAATGATGACAGAAACAGTAACTGAACAATAATTCACACATTGGTCAGTTCCATGAAAAGTTTTGACCAGAACACATTTTAGTGATCACGATATTCATCTTTTCTCTTCTGATAATCACGGAGGAATCAGATTTCTTTCTATCCGTGTTGGCGAAAGTGCATTAGACAAAGACAAAAAAGAATTTCTTCAAATTTTTTTCGTACATTCTTTGCTTGTGGAAGTATTGCTGGTTATATACTTCGAAGGATTAGTCATCGCAAAATTATTTTTCTTTTCCTGATAAAATTCCCAGCGGAACCGATTTCTTTCTATCCTTGTTAGCAAAAGGGGCATTAGTAAAAGACAAATAAAACTATGTTGTTGAAAATAAAAAAGAATAATCAAACATTTTAACACAGGCGGCTTTGTTTGTGCAAGTATTTCTTGTTGCCTACTGTGAAAGTTTAATTGAAATTGTCATAAAAAATAAATTTCTAACCTGACAAAACACTTACGTAAGTTTTATGATTTTATAGCAAAAAACCTTTGTTTTTACTGAACACAAACAGCATTTGCAAAAATCTCATTTTTATTAAGCAAAAACAGTGTCAGCATAGCCACATTAACCTTCTTATTTTATACTACTTAAAATTGTTTCCTACCCGAGTAAGAATACTCCCCCTAACCAATAATTTGCAATAAAAGTATCGGAGGAAAATTTTTTAAATAAATAAAGAAAAAATAAGTAAATATCTCTATTAAGATTACCAATTTATAATAAGGTTAAAAAATATTCCCTATTCTCCCATATATAACGAAAATGTATCTGTAGTTCAGCCTACCTGCGAACGTGACATTTGTGTAAGTTAAAGACGCGATAAAAATTATTTAATCGAATATTCCAAGTAGTTTCACAATTTTTAACTCTAAATGTTGAGTCTTGGTTCCAGAAAGATGAGATACACTTAGGCTTCAGCTTTAGACTGAAACCAAACGTTTCTAGGGCGCAATTTTCACTACTTTCTCAATAACTAAAGAAATGTTCTGCAATGCCCACTCTTCTCAACTTTATATAATAAATAATAATAATAAAGATGTTTATTTATGCCAATAAAAACAATGCAAAATATAAATATAAAATTGATAAAAGTAAAAAAGAAAACCAAATAATGACAGTAGTATACTAGTTGGCATAAATGGGTAGGATTTTGATTTATAAGAAATCAAAAAAGAAAAAAATTTAATAATATTTAAAAAACCTATATCATATCGGGTCGGCGTTCCTGTTACTCATTCCCATAACGCCCGGTCCAAGTAATGTAAAGGAGAACAAATATGAACCTACCAACTAACTATTTCAATGGTTGTTAGTCAGCCCCAGATTCATAGAACACAGGAGTTTCAGCTGCTAATACTTTATATAAACTTTTTAAGAATATTTTTACACTGCAAAAACAACTTATATTATGGGACAGGCTTCAAATAATATGTTATGTTTATCTTTCTCATAACCTAACTTTCTACCGGCTGTCAAAATTTTACGAGTATAAGAGAGAAAAAAGACGAGAGAGAAAAAAATAAGAGAGAGACATAATTGATCTGTCCGTTGTAAAATGGGTTTCTGTCATCATTCTCAAAATAAATTGGATACGGTATAACAACTGCTACCCTGCAAACCTTGTCGGCACCAGGTATTAGTTTGATAATTCTACTTAGTGTCTAGTGTTCACTCGAGAAGTGGAGTGTTTTCATTTTTAATAAGTATCATAAAACCGGTTCAGGTATTTTTAATGGCGTTGTATTAATGAATCTTTTAAAGTTTACCATGTACTATTTTATTGTTTAATCTATTAATTTAATTTACCAATATTTTTGTGTTAAGTGGTCCAAATTTAATGTATAAGTTAGGCTAAAAAGTTGTAAGGCCAGTAATAGTATATTACATAACAAGTGTCGCGCGAGGCGACAGCCGAGTGCGATAATCCCACGTGTGTGCGAAAATTACTTTCACACGAGTAATGTACAATATTTTTCCTACGACCACAAAAATATTTACAAAAAACCCCAATTTCTGTCTTTTAAAACCCTCACTTTCAACACTAATATTTTCATCAAGTGTGCTGAAAATAAAACAAATGAAATTGGCACCATATATTTCAATGTCATGTTGACAAGTACTTTTCAAAACGTGTGTTGTAAAGTACTTTTCAACACGCGTGTGATTTAAGGCACTTTCTCGCCAAGTTAACCGTGCTTTTTTTCTCACTTTCATAGGTGGTCGTAGGAAAAATCATTTACTTTAAAAGCAGAGTTTTTTTTATCATTACAAACGCCGCAACTATAACCAATTTTCTCCGAGATAATAAATAATCATTTACCTGCTACCCAGTGACGTTTATGGGCTCACATGTTTACTACAATTTATTTGCTTTTGGAAAAACATTGTCAAATAATTAATTATGCAGTGTTTGCAAATAAAAAATTATTTTTGCAAAAATATACGTTTTCCCTGTGTCACGTAACTGATCCTGGGTTGTGTTGGAATTCGAGCTTGGACAGTTTTCGCACTGCACTTGTAGAGATAGTTACAACACAAAATCATTGTATTTATGTAGGTAATTATTCTTAATTACGGCAAATATCAACTCCAGTAACAGTACAATTACTTAAATTAAATGTTTCTAAATATGTATTGACATTTAAGTCAATTTTTGGTTTATTAAACTAATGGAATAGGAATATAAAAAAATAGTAGTTTGCACTTTTATTGGTGCAAGAAACGTGATCCTACAATAAAAGCTATCCTAGAATAAAATTACTACAAATAAGTACGAAATGGCAATCTACATACTAATTTTTTACGATATCGCTAAAGGTCTAGTCTTTTGCTGTTGTAACAGTATGGCGGAAATAAAAAGAAGAAAATTTAATAGTATTTAAAAAACCTATATCAACTTTAAGTGAAAGTTCCCTCATATACTAAAACCCCCACAAGAGGTGTGGTCTTTCGCAAACTTACAGCTATAATTCCCCTCAAGAATTACAGCGATAATTCCACAGTAACTATCAATCATAATTCAATTTTGTACTACTACCACTGTGTACTAAAAATCCCACAAATCCATCATTTTTGACTAAGTATGTATATATTATATATGTACTTTCTTTTAATGTTATACTTAAACTAAATACTATTATTCATAAAAATATTTAAAAAATATATATTTTCTTTAACAAAATTGGAGGTGTCTTTTGCACATCCCGGTAAATTGATATTAAAGTGTAACCACGGCTATACCGAAAAAACTTTATTATTGAACTTACTTATGTCAATCTGCGGCTTTTTCACATTATTTAAAAAGTTAATTGATTAGAAATTAAGTTTTCTAGTAGACTCAAAACTATGGAACGTTTTGGTAATCACTCTTTAGATGAAATTCATTAAAACATTAGTACCAGCATGCCTGTGAATACAGTGAAGAATAAAAACTTTGTATGGAGGCAGTTTGTGAATTTGTGTACGCTACAATCAAATAGCGAATATTTTAACAGACTGGGCATTTAACATGTAGAAACAATAATCCAAATCTTCAAGAGCGAATTTTTAAAAATCGATGGTGTTAGAATTATGGCTTTGAGAGATTAGCAATCGGAATTATACTATATTTGGAGGACAGGGATTCTTAAAATGAAATTGTACTAAAAATGTTCCACAAATTCCTGTAAATGCAATAAAGAGAAGATCCTTTGTAATTTAAAATGCCATCATTCGTCTTTGTGTGCCAATAAATAATGCATTATGCCCAACCATGTTATAAATGTTATATTGTACTACCTAATATAATACAGTGTTTACTACTTTTAAGAATATTTTTATTATCATTTAATAAAAAAAAAGTGTAAAAAGTATATGTAGGTATATTTAACATATTGAAATACGATTGAATCATATTATTTACAGGCTTAACATCACTAGTATACCACTTACCATGGTACAGCACAAAGGTAAGAACCTATTTCGGACTTTTCCTGAAACGTGTTCGGCAAACCTAAGTTTGCCGGATTACATTAGTTACATATGCACCACCCGAAGATATCTGGTCCACCCGGTATATAAGAAGAAACCTAATACATTGTGTGTAGATGTCAGATGTTATAGATATCTTATGATAATTTGTTTACTACTATTTGTACCGTAATTTATCATATTATATTTCACTTAATATTTTTATACCGTAAATAATCATGTAAGATAAATCTCGATAAAATATCTATTTAGCATTTTTCCAAAGTATATCAGAATAATTATGCAAGTTACAAATAATACCGAATTTTATCTTATTTACTTTAATATCATATTTCTTTTACTTATTATAAAAAGCCTCTTCTTGAATATTTTAAACAGTTAGGTTGCCAGCGTTTGCTTGTAATAAATCGTTTATTCAAGTATATCGAGCGATTTTAACTCACAATCATTCAAAAACGAGATTGCTTCTACGAACCAAAAACTGCTGGAGGCAAAGACGTAACTGGCGCAGTCGGTAGGATCAGGGAAAAACACCGTTAGAAGAAACATAGTGCCGTCCTGGATAGTGTTTTTTTGATCAGACTTGTTTTTCATCGACAGTGTTTCCTTAGGACTGAATATCCTTGAAGAAAACACTACGTTTGGAACGAACATCCAAAGAACCGTCGCGAAAATTGCGAAAATCAAAAACAGTTCTCGCCAAAATTGCGAAAATCAAAAACAGTTCTCGCTAAAATTGCAAAAAACCGAAAAGCATTGTGACTTTTGTGACGCAACAGCATTCAACGGGACTGAATATCCTTAGTTTGAGTACTGAGCAAAAGTGAGTTCCTTCAAATCCAGCAACCCAGTGAAGCAAAGAGATTTTCACTACCATCTTGCAGCAGAGAAGTCAGAGTAAGATCATTTTCTTATTCCATTTTCCTTTTATCATAAATGTGTCTTATTTTCTCATGCACTGTTCTTATTTTGGATGCAAAATTTAAAAGAAATTCGTAGAAAAAATAAAGAATACAGGGAACAATTTAGATTTACGCCATATTTAACTGATTTGCTTGAGGAAGATTATTTAACTAGTAATTTAAATAAAAATTTGGAAACTTTAACACTTAATAAAGACCCTGAAGATTTAATTTTTGAAAATACGCAAAATCAAATGGCTGATCCAAATTATTCAGAACTTCGCTTATTTTTAGAAATTATTCCTAAATTTAACGTTGAACCTTGTGAGTTGAATAATTTTATTGCTGCTTGCGATGAAGTTTTTACTCAATATACAAATAGCCCTAATCATATTAAACAACTTATTTTTAGAGCTATAATTGGAAAACTTCAAGGCAAAGCCTTAACATTAATTTCAAGCAGAATAGAATTAGATACATGGGCAAAGGTTAGAGATATTTTAAAACTTAGTTTTACTGATCAAAGATCTTTTGCTTGTTTACTTAATGAATTACATAGTTTGAGACCGAATTCAAAAGAAACCCCGTATAATTTTGGAATTCGTTGTCAGTATTTTAGGAGTTTAATTTTTACTTCTATTAATAATGATGCTACTTTACAAGTGAACGCTAAACTCGCTCAAATTGGTAATATTGAAAAATTACTTTTAATTACATTTATAAAATACTTACCACACCAAATACAAACTGGTGTAAGACTTAAAAATCCCAGTTGCCTAGAAGAAGCAATGCAATACGTAATAGAAGAAGAAAATTTCATGTCATTGTGCAACGATACAAAGAGAAATCCGATACAACAAATCCCCACGCCAAATTTTAGAGCACCTTCTGACCCTGGAATTCAACAAGCATTTAATGGAAGACAAACACCACAATTATTTTCAGGATATATACAAAACTTTTCAGGCCAAACACCAGGTTTCAGACAGACATTTCCCAGTCAACCAATAAACATTATGCCGAGAAATTTACCAGAAAAAAGATATTTCACTAACCAACAAGTTTTTGGAAAACCAAGGGGTAATGTTTTTAAACCAACAGGACAGACACCAAGGGAACCACAAATTCCAATGTCTGTAGTAACCAAACAAACCGCAACTCAGAGAAACACATTGCAACCTACAACAAGAAATTTTCAAAATCAGTATAGACCAACAAATACCTTTCAATATAGGTCACCAAATGTTTTCCAATCTCAATCTAGACCAACATTCCAATCTGAAGAATTACATTTTAATGATTATCCATTTAATGATTATCCAATCAATAATGAAGCCATGTTCCAAGATGATAACTGGATCGAACAAATTGATGAAACCGATTTGTTCCAAGAAAATTTAAATACGGAAAATCCAAATATTGAAGACTTTAACATTGAAGAAGAAACACCAATATATCACGTAGAAGAGCCTAATCCCAGTAATCCACAAAATTTTTCTGTACCAGCCTCTGGAATGGAGAATACCTAGAATTAAATAGCATGGACCAACGTAGACTTCCATACAGAACTATTTCAGGATTTCATAAACCTTTAAATTTCTTATTAGATTCAGGCAGTCATATTTCACTTCTTAATCCATTTTTAGCAAAAAAGTACTTTCCCAATTATATTATAATTAAACCTACTACTATTAAAACATCTTGTGGCCAACAAATCGTAAAATACGAAGCTCATATACCCGCATTTAAAGAATTTCAAACACCAGAAAAGATAATTTTTACACTATTCGATTTTCATCCATTTTTTGACGGACTCATTAGCTTTAGGGATTTAAAAATCATGGGATTTAACTGGAATTTACAAGAAGGATTTTTGCAAAGAAATGATGTAATGATACCAGTTTTTCAATGTGCACCTAGTGAATATAGTTGCTATAATATAACCCTAAATGAAAATGAAATTCTTAGAACGAAAATACCTACTAATGCAACTACAGATGGTGTATATTACATACCCAAACAAGAAATTAATAATCACTGCTTTATACCTGAATCCATAACTAAAGTTGAAAATGGGCAAGCTATAGTTGAAATTCATAACACCAGTGTTGAAGATACCTATGTGAATTTAAAGTCTCCACTACAAGTTGAATCAATAGAAGACTATGAAATATATCAAGGAGAAATTATCAATTATGAACCCTGCATAGATGATCAAGAAATTGAAAGTTTGCTGAGGATAGATCATTTGAACGAAGAAGAAAAGTCAAAATTAATTAAACTATGTAAACGATTTTATACCATTTTTCAAAACCCCAAACAGCCTCTATCTACCACAACTTTAACCACACATGCTATTCGAACTGTAGATGATGAACCTGTTTACTCTAAATCCTATAAATTTCCAGAAATACATAAAGAGGAAGTAAAAGACCAAATTTCAAAGATGATAGAAGATGGAATCATCAGAAATAGTGTTAGTCCTTGGTCAAGTCCAATTTGGATGGTACCAAAGAAACCAGATGCCAGTGGAATAAAGAAATGGCGAATTGTATTCGATTATAGGAAATTGAATAATAAGACCATTCAAGACCGTTTCCCAATCCCGAATATAGAAGATTTGTTAGATAAACTCGGAAGATCACAATATTTTACAACTTTGGACCTAGCAAGTGGTTTCCATCAGATCAAAATGCATGATGATAGTATAGAAAAAACAGCATTTTCGACTGATTATGGTCATTATGAGTTTTTGAGAATGCCCTTCGGACTTAAGAATGCACCTGCTACCTTCCAACGGATGATAAATGAAGTATTAAAAGGACTTATTAATAGAATTTGTGTTGTCTATATGGATGACGTTATTGTGTTTTCACGTACATTAGACGAACATATTCATAATCTAAAGGAAATTTTTGAAAAATTTGAAGAACATAATTTAAAAGTACAATTGGACAAATGTGAATTTTTGAAACGTGAAGTTGAATTTTTAGGACACATTGTGACAACAGAAGGTATTAAACCAAATCCGAGAAAAATAAATGCTATTATGAATTATCCAATTCCAAAGACACATAAGGAAATAGAGTTTTTTAGGCATGATCGGTTATTATAGGAAGTTTATTGACAATCTAGCCAAAATTATCAAACCTCTTACAAATTGTTTACGAAAAGGTAAAAAGGTAGAACATACTAAAGAATTTATACAAGCTTTTGAACTCTGTAAATCGATGTTATATAATGACCCAATATTAATATATCCAGATTTTTCAAAACATTTTACCTTAACCCTTAACCACAGAGGTCCTGTTTTTGAACCTTAACCACAGAAGCCCGGTCATTTTGACCGGTTGTCTTTTTTTAGACTAATAATGGACAACAAAAACTCACATATTTTTTTTTAAAGTAAGGGTTAGTTTTTTAGTGCTTTTTAATCGGCATTTAATATTTTTCAGATAAAACAACCTTAGATATCGATAAAATATATTTATTTTTAACCTTTTTTTTAAATTTGTCATAACCAAAAACAAACCTTTATGTAGACGATATAAGAACTGAACAAAAAAAATTAAGCAGAGAAACCTAAACAAATAAACTATTCTAAACAAAAAACATCAAAATATACTTTAAAATATCATTTACAAAAAAATCTGCAAAGGGTAAACTATCAGTGTTTTTAGGATGCACATTCTTTGCAAATTCTTTTAGTACATTCCATACATATGGGAGTCTTGCACATAATACAAATATGGAATGTTTTTCTCTCCTTTTTTGATGGGCACCTTCTGCAAGTCGTTCTAGTAACAAGCTTATCTCCTTCCATGGGGTGTTCTTGTTCTTGTTCTTCCAATTTGAGTACGCGTTTTATGCACATTTTAATTTCACGACTAATATGCACATTTTGATATCTGCGTTGCATATGGGGAGTTACCAAAAGCATTCCTAACTGTTTTCCAAATTGATAGCGATTTATTTCTGGATTGTCTCGATATGACTGATGGAGAATAAATGAATTTACGGATGCTATATCTATTATTCTAAAAAATATTGCCATGGGCCATCGGCGGGTTCTACGACTTGAAGAGTAGACACTCCATTTTTGGTCCAAACTATCCACACCTCCTTTTGTCGTGTTATAAAACTCAATAATTTCTGGTTTACCAGTATCAGTATCACTATTTTCATTATGGTGCATGGAGGAAAGCACTAATACTGCTCTATTTTTTTTTGGTACATATGATAATATGGTTGTGTCACCGGTAAATCCATAAAGGCTGGAACTAACATCTCTTTTTCTGTTCGGAAGGAATGTAGGAGGGATCTCACCTTTATTTTTTTTAAGAGTTCCCACAAAAGTCAGTTTTTTAGTTTTTAAAAAATTCACTAGTTCTATTGAAGAAAACCAGTTATCAGCTGTAATATTTCTGTTTGTATTATAAATGGGTTTGGAAAGCCTTAATACAGCCTGGGTGGGTTTAGAATATTTTCTTTCCTCATCGCACAAGAGATAGCCATCAGAGTCCTTTCCACAATAAATATATGCATTTAAAAGGTATCCTGTCCTGGCATCCGTTAAAACCATAACCTTTAGGCCGTACTTGCAGGGTTTTGCTGGCATATACATCTTAAATTTGCATCGGCCGCGAAATGCTACGAGCATTTCATCTATACATGCACATGCTCCTATGGTGTAAACATTTTGGCAATTTGATATAAAATTATTAAAAATTTCGGAAATAGCAGCTAACGGGTCTTCCTTTTTCCGCTCCTCCCTAGTTTCGGCATCGTCAAATCTTAAACAGGAAAGAAGTATTGCAAACCGATTCACATTCATAACGCATCTGAAAATGTCTCGCCCAGAGCCATCTGTGGCGAATATCGATCTTATATCCTCATGGTTGGATTTAAAAATTGAGGTGAGGATAAGAATTCCTAAAAATGCTTTCAGTTCTATAAGGTCCAAATGACGAAGATCAGTATTATTTGTATTATTTAAGTATTTTTGACTTATTTTTGATAATCGTGCATTGGTTGAATGAAGAACAACATTTAGAATATGTTCATTGAATAAAAGATTCCATACTTGCTCAGGATCCGCACTGTAGATATCATTCCTCTTAAGGCCTGGACATTTAACGACAATGTTATGTTGTAACGTGCGTGTATTCTTAGGCACTGGAGAATTCTTCGACCATTTAAAATGATTCTTACCGTAAAAAAAATTGTCACTAGAAAATGTATTTGACTCCCTACTTTCACTTTCTCTTTCTTCTTCTTCGCTCATTTCAATCTCTGAGTTAGTGTCATGATCCGATGGTATATAGTCGCCATCTGATTCGATATCGCTGTCATTAGATTCCACTTCTCCCGCCCATTTTAGCAAAGTTTCTTCATAATTATCATCCCCATATTTTACTCTTTTCGAGGGCCCCGGATTACAATCCATAATCAATTTATAAACTTGGAAATGTAAATAAAATAATAAGTTTAGATTTCACAATTGTCACGTAAATTCAGACCACCGGTATTTTTGACCGGTTGCGAATTTTGAACTTCGATATCTAACTTGTTTTAGGCAATACACACCGCACACTTTGACTGTCGTTATTAAACTAAGTGTGACGAAGGTACAGAGACGCCTGTGTGCATAAGTGGAGGGGGTGCAATGGAATTCACTAGTTAAGATTCTCTGCCGGTCAAATTGACCGGGTGTCTGTGGTTAAGGGTTAACCACAGATGCAAGTAAATATGCAATAGGTTCTGTTTTAAGACAAGACGGAAAACCAGTTTGCTTTGCAAGCCGAACTCTAAATCCCAGTGAAATAAATTTATCAGTAATAGAAAAGGAATTATTATCTATTATATGGTCCGTGAAATATTTTAGACCATATTTGTTTGGAAGACATTTCAAAATTAAAAGAGATCAGAAACCTTTGAAATGGCTTGATAGCTTAAAAGAACCAAACTCCAAACTAGTGAGATGGAAATTACAATTAAGTGAATATGATTATGAAATTGACTACGTAAAAGGTAAAGAAAACGTTGTCGCAGACGCCTTATCTAGAAACCCAGAAAAGTCAGAAATAATGGACAATTGTTCTTTGGTAAATGAGATAGGAGATTCTGATACTGTTATTAAAGAATATATCGAACAAGAAAACCATCATTTGACAACAGTACATTCAGCTGCTGAAATGCCGTTATTAGGATTTCCATACTCAGAAATTCCTCTTAATTATCATAAACACCAAATGGTTATAAAAATAACAGAGTCCTCTCCAGTACACCTCTGCATAAGAGAAAAAGTATTTGACAACAATAGATACTTTATAAATATAAGAAAGAAACACATTGATGATGACTTAAAGGAATTTATAGCTAATCTAATCAATGGAGTTACTTATTACATATTTTTTCCAAGCAAAGAACAAGAACATTTTTTTATAAAAGTTATGCAAAATAAGATTGACCAATTGAATTCTAAATTAATAATTTGTACCTTAAAATTAACTGATGTCACTGTTGAAAATGATAGATTGGATAAAATGAATTATCATCATATTTACGAAACAGGACATCGTGGAATAACTACTACCATAGAGTCTTTGAGAAAAAATTATTATTGGCCTAATTTATCCAAGGATGTAACTAACTATATTAACCCATTAGCGCCGAAATTATCGATTTTGCAGTTTTTAATATTTATCACTTGTATATCTATTAGCAAATAGTTCATAAGACAGAAAAAAAAAATATAAAAACATGTTTGCTGCATTAGGGCAGAAGATATTTAGTGTTGCCATATGGCAACGCTAGGCGGTTGTGCTACGTAAAATAAATAAATTATTCTTTTTCAAGAAAAAATAAGTCTAACTAATATTAACAGATTCACAATTTTATTAAACAGTTATTTTTTAATACTACTTTATTTGAGGATAGTAGATAAAGTATTAGAATTAGTGAAAAGGCATGAAGCAATCTATACAGAGTGCTACATTGAACTTTACAGCATGGTCCTAATTACTGATTTGCATGTTCTGCGGGCACATCTTCTCTTCTTATTAGCCTCTGTATGTTAGACAAAATGGCTCACTTGATCGAATCTGATATTCTGTGATATACGAGAATCTGGGGAGGACTCTATGAATGACGCTGGTCTTCCAGCTCCTTTGGAAATAAGTTGATACTTTCGTAAGCAGACAAGAGCCACTTCTCTCTTGCACTCAAGTTGCGACAGCTGGTGTTTTCTTGATTTGTTATACAACAGCCAGCTATTCTGCATAGCTACGTCTAGAATCCATAGATTAGGGTTAGTTAGGGTCTAGCATCCATGTAAATAAAGGCCAGTACAATTTCTTACCCCTGATTCCTGCACGATAGCAGCCAAGATTCTGATCCCTTTGATCAGTGCCTCCCATGTATGTATTGTATTTTGCGATCAGTTTTGGCTGTGGGATAACTATGTTGCGTTTCTGTTTTTGAGCTTCGGCTTTCGGTTTCAATTTTTTCTTTTCATTTTTCCTTTCTTTTAGCCAGTTTATTTGTATTTCCGGCAAACTAAATAGAGAAGTAAGTGTCATCTCACTTAACTCCTCAACAGGAATCTGTGGCTCATATTCAACATCTATTCTCTCATTATTTGCCAGCCTGATTTCAGCATTAGCTCGCAGTTGGCGAGAAGTTAGGTAGTCAACTAACCTGCAAAGTAAAATTTACTTGGAAGGAAAGAAATAAAATTAAAAACTTTAACTTACTCGCCATCATCCTCATCCGCTGAATCCTTGTCTGTATCCACATTTGGTTCCGGTGGCTCAATATAAATATTTGCGTCTATATTGTCGTTGTATGCCATTTCCAATGCTTCCGCAAGTGGAACACCCCTTCTAGAATGTAAAAAAGAAATAATAAAATTTGCAGAGTATATGCGCCTAGCGTTGCCACATGGCAACGTCAATATTTACACATGCGTAACACATGCATATACAGTTAAAATATTCTTAAATTTTCTGAGAAGATAGTTTTAAACCTTAAGATCACTGTTTCCAATGGCAGAGTAAAAAAATGTATTTAGAATAAATTAAAAAATACTTACTCGAACTGAACGTCCATATTTTTCCAAAGTTCGCAATTAACCAATATTTAAGCACTGTGCAAACTAAGCCTTTTAAGCGTAAACTAATTATGCCGCTAGAAATGCACTGTTTCTAATCGCAACAAGCAAATAAGGTACCTCCACAAACCCAGAAAGAATCCTGTCCAATCAGAAGCCGTTTAAAGGAACACGGGTTTGGCGTTGCCATATGGCAACGCACGGCGCTAATGAGTTAATAATTGTGTGATTTGTCAGAAAGCCAAATATGAAAGAACTCCTAACAAATTCGAATTTCAGCCAATCCCCATTGGAAGTAAGCCTTTCGACAAGATACATCTAGATACACTTTCCATCTCCAAAGAAAAATTTTTAACTGTTATAGATACTTTTTCGAAATTTGCACAAGCCTACCCTATTGGAGGTATAAATCCTATAAACATATTAGATGCACTTTTAATTTTTATATCACACTATGGAATTCCAAATTATATCGTATGTGATAACGGAACAGAATTTAGTAACAATTCTTTTCAAAATTTTTGTAAATTGCACAAAATAGAAATTCATTACACAACACCAAAAAATCCTAATTCGAATAGTACATTGAGAGATTTCATTCCACACTATTGGAACGAGTTCGTTCTCAAATGCAGCAAAACCCAAAAGATTCGTTAAATACTTTAGTGCAATATTCCCTTATGCATTATAATAATTCTATTCATTCTAGAATTAATTCACTTGATAGTTTAACTATTAAATTAACACACATTGTTTAATGCCATTACATTTGCAAATTTAAATAAAATATATCCCATGTTTTTATGTTTGGAAAATTTACAATTTATTATTGATAAAATGAGTTCTCTTTATTCACGTGATCAGTTAGTTCATTTTTCTAATCAACATAGTTATTACCAGTTTTTGGGAATTCAATTTCTTTACGAAAATGAGAAAATAATTTTCCTTATCCATTTTCCTGTTCTTAAGCCAGAAACTTTTACAACCTACTTCCTATATCCGGTCCTAGTTCAAAATAAAATCATACTCTCCACAAAACCTTACCTTTACCTAAATGAGAAAAATGGTCTATATCAACATGGAAATGAACTATGTGAGGAAATAGAAAATATTTACTACTGCAACAACCACCTCCAAACCCAAGATGACTGCATAGTAGACATCATTATGTACAATAAAGCCAATAATTGTACTACTCTAGCTGTACACTTTGAAGAAGTTATTGCTAATCAAGTCACTCCCGACAATGTCCTACTTACCACTCCAATAAGCACTATTATCACTGAAAACTGTGCCATGGAGAAGCATCATGAATTACAAGCTGGCAGTTACCTTCTCACAATTCCTGAAAAATGCAGTTTTATCATAAAGAAGGAAAAGTTTTCCCATGAGGAGACAATTCTTCCCACAGCAATGCTTATTCAACTTCCTTCGTTGAATTTATCGATGATTCCAGAATATTCAACTAAATTAAAGCTAAAAGGCATTGATTTGGACTCCATCCAGTCCTTAACTACTAAAATTAAT
Source organism: Philopedon plagiatum (assembly GCA_963971165.1). NCBI lineage: Eukaryota > Metazoa > Arthropoda > Insecta > Coleoptera > Curculionidae > Philopedon > Philopedon plagiatum. The sequence continues at coordinate 89,953,048 of OZ020193.1, read as the reverse complement.
TCACAACACGAATTAATTCTACCAACTGATGCAACCGAAAGCAGCCCCATTGCTACATGGATAGTAATTTTAATCTGCATTCTAGTTTGTGTCATGAGTTATGTGGGCATCACTTGCTATTATCGCACATGCTATCCTTATCCAATGATACCAAAGTTTATGAGACAACACAGCCAACCAGTTCGGAAAAGTGACAGTCAGCCCAGCCTGCCAATCCAACCCTAGGCCTAGGCTTTCATTTTCGACGGGAGGAGTTACATATGCACCACCCCAAGATATTTGGTCCACCCGGTTTATAAGAAGAAACCTAAGACATTATGTGGAGATGTTATAGATATCTTATGATAATTTGTTTACTACTATTTGTACCGTAATTTATCATATTATATTTCACTTAATATTTTTATACCGTAAATAATCATGTAAGATAAATCTCGATAAAATATCTATTTAGCATTTTTCCAAAGTATATCAGAATAATTATGCAAGTTATAAATAATACCGAATTTTATCTTATTTACTTTAATATCATATTTCTTTTACTTATTATAAAAAGCCTCTTCTTGAATATTGTAAACAGTTAGGTTGCCAGCGTTTGCTTGTAATAAATCGTTTATTCAAGTATATCGAGTGACTAACTCAAAATCATTCAAAAACGAGATTGCTTCTACGAACCAAAAACTGCTGGAGGCAAAGACGTAACTCATTCTCGACAAACTCCGAAATAGAGAACAATTTCGGACTTCGAATAAAAAGTTCTGACAATGTGGGGTTTACCCAGGGGAGCATCGTACTTTGTCTGCAAAAATTAAATGGATTAATATAACACGCAAAATATCCAAAATAATAAATATATCGAAAAACTATACTTGCATAGATTTATATGCCGTTCGCAATTATTAAACTCCGTCACTTCTAGTTATATATAGATGAGCGAACGAGCCGCAAAGAGTCGAATAATCCCCGGTTATCCCCTTGACACAATCGGTAATATTACTTGCTTTTTATGTTCTGTTCTTTAGAATCAGGGATGCCATTTCACGATCTTGTATCGAATATTACGATCTCACGATATATAGGATTTGTCACAAATCAGGACGTAGATGAAGAATATGGTAGCGTGAATTAATTAATCCTGATCGTAACAAAAAAACGGTATTTCGATCTACCTATGTTAGTCGCAAGGTCTCTGGAAGGTCTTGATGTCTCGAAGGCAAATAATAAAGTTAATAAAGAGTGTTAGTAAATATAAAACTCTTACCAAACCAAACTTGATCAAATAGTAGAGTGTAGACTCATCAGCTGGCTCTGGCAGAACTCGTCAGGAAATGGAACGCGCGACCCACGATCACGATCCGCCATTTAACCCGAAATATCAGTATCACCTTTAATAAATCTTAGCTCTTAGATAATGCGCATTATGACTTCTAGCCTCTGTTGTTTAGCAAATAAAACACTTGTGTCTCAAAACACTTAAACTCTATTAACAAAAATTAAATAGAAATGGACTTTACAAAGGTAAACTTAAAACTAATGTACAATAAAATGATTACTTTGAATTAAATTAAAACAGGAGAAGAGAAATAGACAGGCGTTTACTGTGAATATGAAACAATAAATTTTATTAATGGTAATTTAGATAAAATTATAGATCAAAAGAGAAATAAAACTTTAAAGAAAAATCTAGGGTTTTTGATAATTCCCACAAATTAATAGAGATTGAAAATCCCCCAGTCGGGTTGGTCAGACCCACCACAAATTAATGAATGGTCTTACCCAAAAATATTCACTACACTTTAAAATAGATTATATTAAATTTGGAAGAACACAATTTTTAGAAGCGAAACTGGTCAACAGTTAGGACACTAAAAGAGAGATAGAACGGACGTTGATTAGGTACTAATTTTAAATACCTCTTTTAGTTTAGAGGTAGCCTCAGGGTACCGCCTTTTTCTTAATTCACTCCCCTGGGTACTACTATTTTATCCTGCGACCTATGATATCTCTCGTTAACCCTCTGAAAATCTTTTCGGGGTAGGTTTTAAAAGTTTCTGACCAATTATAAGAAGCGACCTTAGAGATCTCTCTATTTCATTGGTTTATATGTCCACACAGACTAAATGTGAAGTTTCAGATATTTAGCACTAGATGTCGCGATGAGTTTCTAATTGTTTTATTAAATTACAGAGATTCCCTAATTATATTATTTTGCGATCTCTCTCTGGTAATAATATATATAAAGGTAGGAAATATCTATATTACTACCTTAACTAAACTTTCAAAGTGATGAAAAAAAAACTGTCCACTGTTATTTAAGCTACTTATCTGTTTTCTTTATATGTACATTTTGATATATGTGACATAGGAAAAAACACTTTGATTACAATAATTTTTTTTGAGCGGATATATTGTAATTTTCACGCTATAATCGACATTCTCCATATTTTTATATCAATAGAAAACGGGTGAGTAATTACATTTGTAAATTTGGCGGCCTAAACGTCGTTGGTGGCCTTAACACCCACAGTTGTTGTTTTTTCTGCATTCTCGGGTCTAGCCGAAGCCTAGAATATCGATCTTATATCCTCATGGTTGGATTTAAAAATTGAGGTGAGGATAAGAATTCCTAAAAATGCTTTCAGTTCTATAAGGTCCAAATGACGAAGATCAGTATTATTTGTATTATTTAAGTATTTTTGACTTATTTTTGATAATCGTGCATTGGTTGAATGAAGAACAACATTTAGAATATGTTCATTGAATAAAAGATTCCATACTTGCTCAGGATCCGCACTGTAGATATCATTCCTCTTAAGGCCTGGACATTTAACGACAATGTTATGTTGTAACGTGCGTGTATTCTTAGGCACTGGAGAATTCTTCGACCATTTAAAATGATTCTTACCGTAAAAAAAATTGTCACTAGAAAATGTATTTGACTCCCTACTTTCACTTTCTCTTTCTTCTTCTTCGCTCATTTCAATCTCTGAGTTAGTGTCATGATCCGATGGTATATAGTCGCCATCTGATTCGATATCGCTGTCATTAGATTCCACTTCTCCCGCCCATTTTAGCAAAGTTTCTTCATAATTATCATCCCCATATTTTACTCTTTTCGAGGGCCCCGGATTACAATCCATAATCAATTTATAAACTTGGAAATGTAAATAAAATAATAAGTTTAGATTTCACAATTGTCACGTAAATTCAGACCACCGGTATTTTTGACCGGTTGCGAATTTTGAACTTCGATATCTAACTTGTTTTAGGCAATACACACCGCACACTTTGACTGTCGTTATTAAACTAAGTGTGACGAAGGTACAGAGACGCCTGTGTGCATAAGTGGAGGGGGTGCAATGGAATTCACTAGTTAAGATTCTCTGCCGGTCAAATTGACCGGGTGTCTGTGGTTAAGGGTTAACCACAGATGCAAGTAAATATGCAATAGGTTCTGTTTTAAGACAAGACGGAAAACCAGTTTGCTTTGCAAGCCGAACTCTAAATCCCAGTGAAATAAATTTATCAGTAATAGAAAAGGAATTATTATCTATTATATGGTCCGTGAAATATTTTAGACCATATTTGTTTGGAAGACATTTCAAAATTAAAAGAGATCAGAAACCTTTGAAATGGCTTGATAGCTTAAAAGAACCAAACTCCAAACTAGTGAGATGGAAATTACAATTAAGTGAATATGATTATGAAATTGACTACGTAAAAGGTAAAGAAAACGTTGTCGCAGACGCCTTATCTAGAAACCCAGAAAAGTCAGAAATAATGGACAATTGTTCTTTGGTAAATGAGATAGGAGATTCTGATACTGTTATTAAAGAATATATCGAACAAGAAAACCATCATTTGACAACAGTACATTCAGCTGCTGAAATGCCGTTATTAGGATTTCCATACTCAGAAATTCCTCTTAATTATCATAAACACCAAATGGTTATAAAAATAACAGAGTCCTCTCCAGTACACCTCTGCATAAGAGAAAAAGTATTTGACAACAATAGATACTTTATAAATATAAGAAAGAAACACATTGATGATGACTTAAAGGAATTTATAGCTAATCTAGTCAATGGAGTTACTTATTACATATTTTTTCCAAGCAAAGAACAAGAACATTTTTTTATAAAAGTTATGCAAAATAAGATTGACCAATTGAATTCTAAATTAATAATTTGTACCTTAAAATTAACTGATGTCACTGTTGAAAATGATAGATTGGATAAAATGAATTATCATCATATTTACGAAACAGGACATCGTGGAATAACTACTACCATAGAGTCTTTGAGAAAAAATTATTATTGGCCTAATTTATCCAAGGATGTAACTAACTATATTAACCCATTAGCGCCGAAATTATCGATTTTGCAGTTTTTAATATTTATCACTTGTATATCTATTAGCAAATAGTTCATAAGACAGAAAAAAAAAATATAAAAACATGTTTGCTGCATTAGGGCAGAAGATATTTAGTGTTGCCATATGGCAACGCTAGGCGGTTGTGCTACGTAAAATAAATAAATTATTCTTTTTCAAGAAAAAATAAGTCTAACTAATATTAACAGATTCACAATTTTATTAAACAGTTATTTTTTAATACTACTTTATTTGAGGATAGTAGATAAAGTATTAGAATTAGTGAAAAGGCATGAAGCAATCTATACAGAGTGCTACATTGAACTTTACAGCATGGTCCTAATTACTGATTTGCATGTTCTGCGGGCACATCTTCTCTTCTTATTAGCCTCTGTATGTTAGACAAAATGGCTCACTTGATCGAATCTGATATTCTGTGATATACGAGAATCTGGGGAGGACTCTATGAATGACGCTGGTCTTCCAGCTCCTTTGGAAATAAGTTGATACTTTCGTAAGCAGACAAGAGCCACTTCTCTCTTGCACTCAAGTTGCGACAGCTGGTGTTTTCTTGATTTGTTATACAACAGCCAGCTATTCTGCATAGCTACGTCTAGAATCCATAGATTAGGGTTAGTTAGGGTCTAGCATCCATGTAAATAAAGGCCAGTACAATTTCTTACCCCTGATTCCTGCACGATAGCAGCCAAGATTCTGATCCCTTTGATCAGTGCCTCCCATGTATGTATTGTATTTTGCGATCAGTTTTGGCTGTGGGATAACTATGTTGCGTTTCTGTTTTTGAGCTTCGGCTTTCGGTTTCAATTTTTTCTTTTCATTTTTCCTTTCTTTTAGCCAGTTTATTTGTATTTCCGGCAAACTAAATAGAGAAGTAAGTGTCATCTCACTTAACTCCTCAACAGGAATCTGTGGCTCATATTCAACATCTATTCTCTCATTATTTGCCAGCCTGATTTCAGCATTAGCTCGCAGTTGGCGAGAAGTTAGGTAGTCAACTAACCTGCAAAGTAAAATTTACTTGGAAGGAAAGAAATAAAATTAAAAACTTTAACTTACTCGCCATCATCCTCATCCGCTGAATCCTTGTCTGTATCCACATTTGGTTCCGGTGGCTCAATATAAATATTTGCGTCTATATTGTCGTTGTATGCCATTTCCAATGCTTCCGCAAGTGGAACACCCCTTCTAGAATGTAAAAAAGAAATAATAAAATTTGCAGAGTATATGCGCCTAGCGTTGCCACATGGCAACGTCAATATTTACACATGCGTAACACATGCATATACAGTTAAAATATTCTTAAATTTTCTGAGAAGATAGTTTTAAACCTTAAGATCACTGTTTCCAATGGCAGAGTAAAAAAATGTATTTAGAATAAATTAAAAAATACTTACTCGAACTGAACGTCCATATTTTTCCAAAGTTCGCAATTAACCAATATTTAAGCACTGTGCAAACTAAGCCTTTTAAGCGTAAACTAATTATGCCGCTAGAAATGCACTGTTTCTAATCGCAACAAGCAAATAAGGTACCTCCACAAACCCAGAAAGAATCCTGTCCAATCAGAAGCCGTTTAAAGGAACACGGGTTTGGCGTTGCCATATGGCAACGCACGGCGCTAATGAGTTAATAATTGTGTGATTTGTCAGAAAGCCAAATATGAAAGAACTCCTAACAAATTCGAATTTCAGCCAATCCCCATTGGAAGTAAGCCTTTCGACAAGATACATCTAGATACACTTTCCATCTCCAAAGAAAAATTTTTAACTGTTATAGATACTTTTTCGAAATTTGCACAAGCCTACCCTATTGGAGGTATAAATCCTATAAACATATTAGATGCACTTTTAATTTTTATATCACACTATGGAATTCCAAATTATATCGTATGTGATAACGGAACAGAATTTAGTAACAATTCTTTTCAAAATTTTTGTAAATTGCACAAAATAGAAATTCATTACACAACACCAAAAAATCCTAATTCGAATAGTACATTGAGAGATTTCATTCCACACTATTGGAACGAGTTCGTTCTCAAATGCAGCAAAACCCAAAAGATTCGTTAAATACTTTAGTGCAATATTCCCTTATGCATTATAATAATTCTATTCATTCTAGAATTAATTCACTTGATAGTTTAACTATTAAATTAACACACATTGTTTAATGCCATTACATTTGCAAATTTAAATAAAATATATCCCATGTTTTTATGTTTGGAAAATTTACAATTTATTATTGATAAAATGAGTTCTCTTTATTCACGTGATCAGTTAGTTCATTTTTCTAATCAACATAGTTATTACCAGTTTTTAGGAATTCAATTTCTTTACGAAAATGAGAAAATAATTTTCCTTATCCATTTTCCTGTTCTTAAGCCAGAAACTTTTACAACCTACTTCCTATATCCGGTCCTAGTTCAAAATAAAATCATACTCTCCACAAAACCTTACCTTTACCTAAATGAGAAAAATGGTCTATATCAACATGGAAATGAACTATGTGAGGAAATAGAAAATATTTACTACTGCAACAACCACCTCCAAACCCAAGATGACTGCATAGTAGACATCATTATGTACAATAAAGCCAATAATTGTACTACTCTAGCTGTACACTTTGAAGAAGTTATTGCTAATCAAGTCACTCCCGACAATGTCCTACTTACCACTCCAATAAGCACTATTATCACTGAAAACTGTGCCATGGAGAAGCATCATGAATTACAAGCTGGCAGTTACCTTCTCACAATTCCTGAAAAATGCAGTTTTATCATAAAGAAGGAAAAGTTTTCCCATGAGGAGACAATTCTTCCCACAGCAATGCTTATTCAACTTCCTTCGTTGAATTTATCGATGATTCCAGAATATTCAACTAAATTAAAGCTAAAAGGCATTGATTTGGACTCCATCCAGTCCTTAACTACTAAAATTAATTCACAACACGAATTAATTCTACCAACTGATGCAACCGAAAGCAGCCCCATTGCTACATGGATAGTAATTTTAATCTGCATTCTAGTTTGTGTCATGAGTTATGTGGGCATCACTTGCTATTATCGCACATGCTATCCTTATCCAATGATACCAAAGTTTATGAGACAACACAGCCAACCAGTTCGGAAAAGTGACAGTCAGCCCAGCCTGCCAATCCAACCCTAGGCCTAGGCTTTCATTTTCGACGGGAGGAGTTACATATGCACCACCCGAAGATATTTGGTCCACCCGGTTTATAAGAAGAAACCTAAGACATTATGTGGAGATGTTATAGATATCTTATGATAATTTGTTTACTACTATTTGTACCGTAATTTATCATATTATATTTCACTTAATATTTTTATACCGTAAATAATCATGTAAGATAAATCTCGATAAAATATCTATTTAGCATTTTTCCAAAGTATATCAGAATAATTATGCAAGTTATAAATAATACCGAATTTTATCTTATTTACTTTAATATCATATTTCTTTTACTTATTATAAAAAGCCTCTTCTTGAATATTGTAAACAGTTAGGTTGCCAGCGTTTGCTTGTAATAAATCGTTTATTCAAGTATATCGAGTGACTAACTCAAAATCATTCAAAAACGAGATTGCTTCTACGAACCAAAAACTGCTGGAGGCAAAGACGTAACTCATTCTCGACAAACTCCGAAATAGAGAACAATTTCGGACTTCGAATAAAAAGTTCTGACAATGTGGGGTTTACCCAGGGGAGCATCGTACTTTGTCTGCAAAAATTAAATGGATTAATATAACACGCAAAATATCCAAAATAATAAATATATCGAAAAACTATACTTGCATAGATTTATATGCCGTTCGCAATTATTAAACTCCGTCACTTCTAGTTATATATAGATGAGCGAACGAGCCGCAAAGAGTCGAATAATCCCCGGTTATCCCCTTGACACAATCGGTAATATTACTTGCTTTTTATGTTCTGTTCTTTAGAATCAGGGATGCCATTTCACGATCTTGTATCGAATATTACGATCTCACGATATATAGGATTTGTCACAAATCAGGACGTAGATGAAGAATATGGTAGCGTGAATTAATTAATCCTGATCGTAACAAAAAAACGGTATTTCGATCTACCTATGTTAGTCGCAAGGTCTCTGGAAGGTCTTGATGTCTCGAAGGCAAATAATAAAGTTAATAAAGAGTGTTAGTAAATATAAAACTCTTACCAAACCAAACTTGATCAAATAGTAGAGTGTAGACTCATCAGCTGGCTCTGGCAGAACTCGTCAGGAAATGGAACGCGCGACCCACGATCACGATCCGCCATTTAACCCGAAATATCAGTATCACCTTTAATAAATCTTAGCTCTTAGATAATGCGCATTATGACTTCTAGCCTCTGTTGTTTAGCAAATAAAACACTTGTGTCTCAAAACACTTAAACTCTATTAACAAAAATTAAATAGAAATGGACTTTACAAAGGTAAACTTAAAACTAATGTACAATAAAATGATTACTTTGAATTAAATTAAAACAGGAGAAGAGAAATAGACAGGCGTTTACTGTGAATATGAAACAATAAATTTTATTAATGGTAATTTAGATAAAATTATAGATCAAAAGAGAAATAAAACTTTAAAGAAAAATCTAGGGTTTTTGATAATTCCCACAAATTAATAGAGATTGAAAATCCCCCAGTCGGGTTGGTCAGACCCACCACAAATTAATGAATGGTCTTACCCAAAAATATTCACTACACTTTAAAATAGATTATATTAAATTTGGAAGAACACAATTTTTAGAAGCGAAACTGGTCAACAGTTAGGACACTAAAAGAGAGATAGAACGGACGTTGATTAGGTACTAATTTTAAATACCTCTTTTAGTTTAGAGGTAGCCTCAGGGTACCGCCTTTTTCTTAATTCACTCCCCTGGGTACTACTATTTTATCCTGCGACCTATGATATCTCTCGTTAACCCTCTGAAAATCTTTTCGGGGTAGGTTTTAAAAGTTTCTGACCAATTATAAGAAGCGACCTTAGAGATCTCTCTATTTCATTGGTTTATATGTCCACACAGACTAAATGTGAAGTTTCAGATATTTAGCACTAGATGTCGCGATGAGTTTCTAATTGTTTTATTAAATTACAGAGATTCCCTAATTATATTATTTTGCGATCTCTCTCTGGTAATAATATATATAAAGGTAGGAAATATCTATATTACTACCTTAACTAAACTTTCAAAGTGATGAAAAAAAAACTGTCCACTGTTATTTAAGCTACTTATCTGTTTTCTTTATATGTACATTTTGATATATGTGACATAGGAAAAAACACTTTGATTACAATAATTTTTTTTGAGCGGATATATTGTAATTTTCACGCTATAATCGACATTCTCCATATTTTTATATCAATAGAAAACGGGTGAGTAATTACATTTGTAAATTTGGCGGCCTAAACGTCGTTGGTGGCCTTAACACCCACAGTTGTTGTTTTTTCTGCATTCTCGGGTCTAGCCATATAATCCCTAAGTTTTTGTTTGTTTCCATTGTAGTAAAGTTTATGAGATATGGATTTTAAATTCTTAAAAGGTCTTAATTTTGTTTTTCTGTGAGTTTTGAAACCAAATATTTATATCTGTTATTTGGCCATATTGTTGCCTTCTTCTGGTATTTTAGATCTCTCTTATCCTCGGATGTTGAACCACATGTTCGCTTTCCGTGAGAAACTAAATATATTGAAAATTATGGCTTTTAGGATATTCTTTGTTCAGAATTTTAGACTATTTTCGTGAAAATAACTATCGAATAAGGTATAATATTAATTAATTATATTATATTATATTTGTAAAGTTAGCAAAAGCACATAAAACATATATTTTGTAGAGACGTTTTATTCACATCGATTGACAACCTTTGACAATCATCTAATACCTGTATTTTTACAATTAAATAATAACTGGTATAAAATACCTAACACACCATCTTCCTTTCTTTAATAAATAAAAGCTATTGGTACTTTAATGGTTTTGAAACATTCCTTCTTAAGTGAGACCGGTCAACTGTCCTATTTATTAGTTCTGGCTCCTCTTCGTGAGTTTCTCCACCAATAGTATTATTGTGCTGCTCTGGTTCACTCTCGTCACGTATCAAATGTCTTCTATTTCTTCTTATCTCTCCTTCTCTAGTTTCTATAATATATAATCTTGGGTACTGTTCCATTTTTGATATTACTTTACCATGTCTTCTAAGATCAGGAATCCATACTTTATTTTCTGAATTAAGCTCTGGCAAATTTCTTGCGCCTCTTCTTCTATCAAAATTGCGTTTATTTCTTTCTCGAATTTCTCTGTCTTTTTCTTGAAATTTTTTAATCGCTTCATCAGTAGTTTTTTCATATTCATTTAAAGATGGTAAACTGGATTTTAACTTTCTACCATACCACAACTGAGCTGGTGATAAACCTGATTCTAAAGGAGTATTTCTGTATTCTAAAAGTCCTAAGTTCGGATCGTTGCATTAAAGCAAAATTCTTTTTGCAATATCTACTGCTTTTTCAGCTTCTCCATTAGATTGTGGAAAGTGTGGGCTGGATACGGCATGTTCAAACCCATACTGTTGTGAAAAAATTTTAAATTCGTCAGACGTAAACTGGGTACCCCCATCTGATCGTATCAAGCAAGGAACACCATGTCTTCCAAAAATATTTTTTAATCTTCCTATGATACATTGTGATGTCAGTCTATCTATATAGACTACCTCTAGAAATCTAGAATAAAAATCTTGTACTACTAAGTACCATTTTTGCTGACATTTAAATAAATCAACACCAACTATATCCCAAGGTTGGTTAGGAAGATCTGAAATGATCATAGGCTCTGCCCGATTAGTTCGGTGTTCAATACAAATGTGACATTTTCCAACAAAATTTTTTACATCTTCATTAACTGTAGGCCACCAAACTGATTCTTGAGCTCTTCTTCTACATTTAACAATTCCCATATGTCCTTCATGAATTTTTCTCAACATTTCACCTCGTAAATTTTTTTGCACAAAAATAGGATTTCCTTTTAATAAAAGATTTTCGCAAATATTAAATTCATCTTTAAATCTCCAGAAGTTACTATTTTTATTCCATGTTTCATTTAGTAAACACTCTTTAATTACATTACTTTCTACATTTCTTTCTTGGGCTAACTTTATTTCTTGAAGTCTTTTATTAGTACATGGGAGTGCTTCAATATAACTCTGTATAAACATGGTTTCTTCTAAAACATCATTTTCATTTGGACATGTATTATTAATAGGATTTCTGGACAAAAAATCTGTAGTGAACATTTGCTTTCCAGGCAGATATGAAATTTTAAAGTCAAAACATAAAAGTCTCATTCTGAATCTCTGAAGTCTTGCTGATAATTCAGAAATTGGTTTTTGACTTAAAAGTGATATTAACGGTTTATGATCTGTTAGAAGTAAAAACTTTCTCCCTATTAAAAAATTGGCAAATTTTTCACATGCCCAAGTCAATGCTAGTGCTTCTTTCTCCACCTGTGCGTATCTAGTTTTCGTTGCAGTAATACTTCTTGACGCATACATCACTGGCTTCCAGATATTTTCTTGTAACTGCTCTATTGTTGCACCCAATCCTAAAGTCGAAGCATCTGCTGTTACTCGTGTTAATGCATCTCTTTTAAAACTTGCTAAAACAGGTAAATTCGTAAGAGTATTCTTAATGTCTTCAAATGCCTTTTGTTGATCTTGTGACCAAATCCATTCATATTCTTTCTTTAATAAAATTCTCAGAGGAGCTGTTAAAGTAACAAGGTTTGGTACAAATTTCATTAAATAATTAACCATCCCAAGAAATGATATAAGTTCTGAACTATTTGTCGGGCTTTCTAAATTCTTAATTGCAGTTGTTTTATCAGGATCTGGTCGAATATATCCATCTTCTATTAAATGTCCCAAAAATTTAACACTTTTGACGCCCAATTTACATTTTCTAACATTTAGGCTTACACCCTGCTCTTCTAATAGTTTCAAAACTTTCTTTAACCTGATGTCATGTTCTTCACGTGTTTGCCCTGTTATTAAAATATCATCTGCTTGATTAACAATACCATCGATACCATTAAGAATCTGACTAATATTTTTTGATAAACTTCTGGTCCAGACTTTATACCAAAAGGTAGCCTCTTAAAATAGTATCTGCCAAAAGGAGTGATAAAAGTAGTAACTTTAAAACTTTCTGGGCTCAAAGGTAGTTGCCAAACCCCATTCGAAGCATCTAAAAGGGAGAAAAACTTAGCACCTTCTATTTTAGCCAATGACTCTTCTACAGATGGTAGTACTAACTGCTCTCTTAACACAAATTTATTTAACTCTGCATAATCTACACATAATCTTACTCGACCGTCTTTTCTAGGAACATCAACAATTGGAGCACACCATTCTGTCGGTTCTTCTACAGATTCAATGATTCCGTTCGCACACATCTGGTCTAATTCTGCTTTAACTTTATCTCTGAGTACTAAAGACATTCTTCGAGGAGCTGCAATAGCAAATGGTGCGGCTTTGTGGTCTAATCTTATTGTATAAGTATTTTTTAGGCATCCCATACCCTCAAAAATATTTTTATATTGTACTAATATATTATCTAACTCGACTGCACGAATGTTCAACGTTACAAGTCCCAAGTTCATTAAAGCTTGTCTACTTAACAACGGAATAGGTTGTTCTTGTATTACGTACACATCTTCAAAAACGGAGGATTCTTCATATGACAGCTTGACATTTATTACTCCCAATACTCGTAGTTTAGTCTTGCCGGGCCCATAAAAGTGTTTTGTTGTACTTTTTATTTTTAATTGTAACAACTCACATAATTGTAATCCAATAACACTTACATCAGCCCCGGAATCCATTTTAAATAACACTTCTCTACCATTTACGTTCAACGTCACTTTCCAACTATTGTCAGCGCCTAATTCCATTATTGAAAATTCACCAAGATTCTTCTCACCCTCTTGTCTACATCTTTCTTCTCTAGGAATAATTTCATTTACTGCTCGTTTACTTCTACAACACTTACTAAAATGATCCGTATTTCCGTATGTGAAACAAGAAGCATTATTTGCTGGACAATATGTTTCATTGTGAGTAAAGCCACATCTGCTACATTTATGTATTTTATTCAAGCCTTTTCTTTCAACATGATGTGTTGAAACAGCCTCAACGACATTGAAAATTGATACTGGTTTATCTCTTATAACTTTCTGCTGCAGTTTTATAGATTCATCTTGCCTAGCCTTAAGAATTGCCGTACTTAACGTCAAAGTATCATCCATTTGTAATTTTTCAGATAATTTTCCCTCAAACACTCCAATTACAATCAAATCTCTTATTAATTCTTCTTTTGAATTTCCAAATTCACAGCTTTCTGCCAATTTTTCACAGCTTTCTGCCAATTTATGTAAGTCATTAATAAATATATCTATTGGCTCACCTTCTAGCTGCCGTCTTTTCAAAAATTTAGCACGTTCATAAACTATATTTTTCTTTAGACCCAAGTATATTTCAAATTTTTCTTTAACCTTTTGATAAGATTTCATTTCTTCACGCGTCAAATGAAAAGAATCTAACAAATCTTCACCTTCGTCTCCCAAACAATAGAGCAACATGTTTACTTGACTGACTTCATCTTTCCGGTCCAGTTGTGATGTAACACGGAAGCGTTCAAATCTTCGTATCCATTTTTGCCAGTCTGCTGGACATTGAAAGTTAAAAGGCTCAGGTAGTTTTACTTGATACGAAACACTAGCAGCTTCACTTAAACCTTCATTTTTCTCTTCATTGGCCATACTTATTCAAATTTTGCTACACCTGACACCATGTAAAGTTAGCAAAAGCACATAAAACATATATTTTGTAGAGACGTTTTATTCACATCGATTGACAACCTTTGACAATCATCTAATACCTGTATTTTTACAATTAAATAATAACTGGTATAAAATACCTAACACTACAATATTAATATTAATAAATAAATTTTAATAATCCATTTTATAACAATTTAACGATTCTTTAAATATTCAATATGACTGATTTCTAGAATTTTAAATTGTTTAAAATATAAATTAAATCATTTAAAAACTGTCGTTGTTAGAATGTATTTAAATATAATGGTCGATTTATAGCACCTGTAGTTATTTAGGATGGACGCCTGTAAATATATATAGCGCTGTGCCAACGGCGCCGATATGAACTTTCTTCGATAACTCTCCGCAAGTGCGATCGGCCCCGTCCGCGCGATCGGATAATCACCTGCCTTTTCGTTACATGTTATGCAAATTGCATAGGTTTAAGCAAAGTAACTGTATTTTGTCTTTTAAAAATGGCAAGTTATAGTAGTGATAGTGATGATGATACGTCCCAAAATCCCCCCAAGAAAAAACAAAAGCGCTTTTATTGGCGAAAGTATAATAAAATTTAAAATAGGTGTCAAATATTTTTGAGACACCCTGTACAAGAAATTGGTTCAAAATTCGATAACAACCTAAACTTTTATTTAAAAAACAAGCTCTGCTTAAATTTTCCAAGCAATGGACAATAAAGGTAGTTCATTCTTAAGCCCTATTTAAATTTTACACTCTCCCTTGTATATACGGTAAAGATTTTTAAAATCTTTTTGGTGATATTTTAGTTTGGGAACATGCATAAGATTTCCCAGAATTTTTTTTCCGTCTAATAATAAAAAAAATCCCCTATCGGAAGGAGTTTATGGGACACGCTCTATATTATTATACCTTTACATGGAAATAAAATTGGTTCAAGCTCTTTTAAAGGACTTCAAGCTCTTTTAAAGGGCCGCAAGCTCTTTTGCAGAGCTTCCAGCCCATAAAGGGCTTCAAATCAAATTCAAATTTGAAGTGAATTGGGAATTTCAAAGCCCGTCATGTTTAAAAAGGAATTGTGGCTTTGGGCTTCCAAGCCCCTTTTAACAGGGTTTGTGGCTTGTGGCTTCAAGCCCTTTTGTCGAGGGCTTTTCTCAGCTCTGGACTTACACCCTCCCTTAGAGTATAATGTCGATGAAAGCGGCTCTACGTAAAAAAAGAAACTTTTCATTATTTCTAAAAATTATACGCATACGTATAAAATTGTCGACCATACTAAGGTGGTCATATGGCTTTAAAGTATAAATAATTGCCACAAAAAGAACTAAATTTGTTACATTTACTACGGTTTATTATCAGTGGGTACATTTTACATATCACTGGTTACTTACATTATAAAATAATAAGAAATTATTCCTAATCCAACCCACCTCACAATGATACTTCTTATACTACATCCTACATAGACTGTGTCCTACATGTCAATACCTTACTAATACCTATTTATTTGACGGTTCTATGTCTTCACAGCTGGAATATGAACGGCTAAAATCTTGAGCGAATTCTGTAGCTACGAAAACTTGTGGGTATTAATGAACTGGATAACTCGTCATGGATAACGGTGCCTAAAACTTAAAAAAAATTGTTTCCCTTTGTGAATGTCAGCAACTATAATTAATTTGAAAATGTAAAACAGTGCTTAGAAGTGTTTGGAAAATATTTTGCACACTTTTGTAATTACATTTAATTTGAAGCCCACAGAAAGGCTTTTGATAAATTTCATTCTGCAACTGTCTATACGTATTTCGTTATTAAATTGTTTTCGTTATTAACTATTGTTAAATAGGGTCGTCTACCTTCTAATATACAGTATTAAACATACTATGTTAATGTTTACCAATTTACTTAAATAAAATAGGCGTTTCATTACAATAATTCTTTTAATAAAAAGGCAATATTAATAATTTCACAATAGACGCGCATCCATTGCGAACAAATATTTAATAAGATAAGAAGAATAAGATGTATATAAAACCAAGAGGACTGTAAAATCTTTAGTATCCGAAAGAGTTTAACAGATTATAAAATTAAGAATGGATTATTCAAAACTGATAGTTGTTACCTTTATTCTTTGTGGCATATTTCCATTTATAACAGGTAAGAAGTAAAAGGCATAGGTAGTACATAAACATTACTGTAATATATGTATTTACTTAAAAGCATATCTTCATGTAAAACCTTGCAAGTAAACTATGCTCCTGTAGTTTCTAAAGAATTTTTCAATCTTCCTGCAATCTGGTGTTTTTCTAAGCAATAAGAAAGCGTTACAAAAACATAAAGTGTATGTGCTCTATTTTTTTTTTTTGAATCTTGAGAAATAAATAGCGTCTTCTAATAATTGTTACATTTTTGTACTCTTTGTGTATTAATTAATTTTAATTTAACCAGGAGAGGCCCGTGTGTATTTAAAGCACCGCGAATCCGAAAAATATGTTGGAAAATTTAATGGAACCAATACACAACGTGTACCACTGGTGAAGAGTCCCAAGGATGCTCAATTGATTACGGTCGTTTTAGAAAACAGAAAGGGTCTCCTCCTAACAGTACGTCGAGGCAATCGCACGTAAGTAAAAATAATTTGAAATATTTGTGTCGTTGGTCACTCAACTTCGATCTAATAAATGCTGGCTTCTCCCTTGATCTTCACATTCTTTCGTATTAATTATTAATTCTTTTTTACCGTCAGTGTCATTCAGTGGCGCAACAAGGAGGCTGCCGCCTCTCTTCCAATGAACTGTCGGATTTAGGCCTAATAACTACCTATAAATCGGCCCCTCCGTCACCAACTTTAGGTAATCAAGATTTAGACCCCCGAGCTTCCCGGATTTAGACCTACTAACTACCTTCATTTTCTATCCACGTTAATACACAAACAATAATAAACATCGCAATATCCCTGGACTCGGGGGCGCTACATACACTTAGCCTATAATTCTGTAACAGAAATTAAGGTAAAAAATACCCTCCAATATTCCATTTAAGAAGATATAAATTTGATCCGTTACAAATTTTTAAGCGACCCTGGATATTCCTCCTAATTTTTAACTTGAACTTTTTTTTAGAAATTTTTTTGCTAATCAAGTTTTTAAAATAATCCGCCGGTTTAGGGTTTTCTCATACAGTTTAATCTACACCACATGAAAATTGGAAGTTTACTTGGTCTGTTTTGGTTTTCTTGCCCCTCAGGAAAGGTAGACCGTCGCGTCGTCGGTCGCGCTTTTAGTACTAAGGGATCATTTCATGAAGTACTGGTTTTCCGGAATTTTTCCATGATGCAAGGCTTGGCATTTGGCCTATTATTTCACTTACGTAATGTGTGTAGTAAATACAACTTAAATCCATGCCAGCCACAGCTCGCTAAATAGAAATAGATTACCTACTTTCCATAAGACCCGTTGTTAATAAAACGGCACACATATGCAAAGGACGACTATCTGGGGGACTGAAGTTAGGTGTTGGCACTTTGGCAGCTTTATTATTTCAAATTTCAACCCAACCGAGTTCATTATCTCTGGCGGCGTTGGGATTTTTTGTGCACTGCTTTTCAACCCACGATTTTTTTGTTTACATTAAGTAATTAGATTGCAAAATAGCTCTAAAACAATAACTTTAGGTTGCCAAATATTTGAACTTTTTTCACTTACAAAACATTAACATCCCTATTTTATTACTTTGGTTTCAAAGTTACCGCCCATCAACTTTCAGAAATTGAGCGGATGCTGCCAACGCAAATTCTAGTCACCAACCCAATACAATTTACATACTTCAAATGGCACTTTTGAAACCTTATCGATATTCTACGTTTTTTTAGAGGCTTGTGATGCCAGCACAAGTTAAAGTATATCCTTAGATCATGCAAGAACAGATACCTTTATTTACCGCTAGCAATACCTACAGTCGCTGCAAGAAGTGGGATGTATTAAATTAATACTTATTACTACCAGCATTGCCAAAATTGGAAAGATGTTACCAGCATGTTAATAGTGTTAATTTAACAAGCATTTAGTTAGATTTCATCATAAGCATCCGCTTTTCCTAACATTAGCATTTGGCTATTTCGAATGACGATTGAATGCGAGATATGTACTATGCAATTCGTGTGAACCATACTATAATTTTTCATCGTTCTGACATTCGCATAATTTTCTGTACATTGATTTATGAATGAATACTTTCATCTGTTACTGCACTAACCTGAGTTTATATATTCGGTTTGCTAAAATATTCTTCTTTTTCTAACCAAATTTCTTTTAGTCTTGCATATGTGGACAAATTGGGTGGATGTGCCAGCCCATCCAAAGATATTATTTACTATGTTGATAAATCCGATGACAATCAGCTATTTACTTTGAATAATGATGGTACAATTGGAAGCAGATGTCGCAAACATTCTTTGGTTCATCCAACTCCAGATTTAAGTCGTCTGATATTAGGAGAATACAACTGCAGAAAAGAGTGCAATGAAAATTATATTTTTCAAATATTATTAGAAAAGGAATTGCCTAAGGCTTAACAATGACCATCAACACAATTGGATATTTTTAGAATAATATGCTTTATATTGGCTTTTTAAATAAAGTTTGTTGAGTTAAGGTTTATAATATACATTTGAAGATTATATCGTAAGTGTTTTGTTATATGGAACAATGGGTCTGTTGCACTCAATCGAACTTAAATATTATTTATAAGTAAAACAATAGGGGGCAGGGTGCAGTTTATCAAAATATAATCAGATTTTTCTTCAAACAAGTCTACGGCAATATATTGAACGTGACAATTTGAAAGGAAATAAAAAACACGGTTAGCGCTGTTATCATAGTGTCTGACATATAACACAAAGTTCGTATCAGGTGCAAAGGATTCATTATAAAACTATTCCATAGCTCTTAATAATAATCAACATATAGTTCCAAGGTAATTAAAGATTTATGTCAGACTGTCCGACTTCAGCATTACTTATTAGAACAAAATAGGTTAGTACCGTCATCAGCTTTGAATCGAAATGTCCGCAATGAATGTAGTCGTGGAAAAACCATTTCTGTCAGGCAAGGTGACAGTTGTAAAACAATATAACCTAGAAAACCTTTTGAACGCTGTATTTGTTTTATGTTTTCGTTGATTTTGCAAAAGAAATTATTCGTTTATATAAGTGTTTTGCCATTAGTGATACCTTCTTCAGTGGAAAATAGATCAAGGCATTGAAAAAGCTGAATCGGACGCTATTTGCTCAAGAGTACAATGGACATGATATATGAATATTAACTTTTTTAGTGCTAAACAAAGGAATGTAAAGTTAAAACGGCAAGTACAAAAAAGCTATGCTTCTCACATTGTTCTCTAATATTATCTATATTTCCTAAGAATACATTCTTCGTATTATATTGATTTTTAATCTTTGGTTGACCGCTAGCTCGACCGACGAACGATTCAGGAACATTGCAAAAGCCTAACAAATCAAAATGAAAGAAAATGATGACATTACTCGCCGATGTAACGAAACTCGCCAAAGTTAAACTCGATTATTAGGGCATTCCAATTTTCATATAAAATTCCCAAAAAATATTTTGACCATAAATTCTAATCAGCCAATAAAAAAAATGTGCAAGAGAACCATTACTGTACAGACGAATCTTCACCATTTACAAATATAGAAAAGTTCGCTGATGTTTCCTATAAAAATTTTGGCATTTACTGCTTTGTTCCAAAATTTGCAAGCGTTCGCTCCTTATAAGTCTATTGTGGTTGGCTGAGTAGTTTCGTCTAAAGCCACTGAAATGCAACTAGCTTATGTCAATATTTAATGAGCATAGATTAAGGGTTTAACGCAGTTCACGTGAACTATCTTGGTTTGTAAAAAGTGCCTTTTACATGATATATTATTGTGGAGAAAAGGTTCCCCAACTTTTAATTTTTGACATTCCATAATCATTTATAACAATTAAATTTCAATAATACAGCATACTTAATTTTATTTTTATTTTAGTCATCTGTCGCCATTTTAAGTTGTAGGAACACATATTTATTAGCCGGCGGAGGCTCTTTAAGGGCAAGTTTGCCAATTCAATAAGAGTGCTTCAAGCCCAATAAATCGACATACGTTCTGTAGGCCCTTTACTATTTATACAGGGTATTTGGTAACAAACAACAAACCATAGCAGTGCCGCCTGTAGGAGTATCTACTGATGTCTGTTTATTCTGTCTTCCCTTTTACCTTTTTTGGGTCCACTTTCCTCGCACAGCAAAAAATGGTAAGGTGAAGAATGGGAATTTAGGTTAGAAAGGAATTTTAAGGAAACGTATTTCGAGCTGCCTAGATATATAATATGTAAAATGTAAATTGGCTTTTAAGAAATATGAAATTACGATACCAGGGCAGTATGAAACTTAGTTACTGATAATGGTTTTGCAGGCAAATTAAAATGTAGATTATATTGATTAAACATTCACTAAAATATACCGGGTGTTCTCATAGTTGAGGCGTTTATTTTAACAGGTTGTAGAACTCGTAAAAATAAACCATTTGACCAAAAATCGCCTACTTAAAAGGTAAAAAATATCGGAAATAAAAAATCCTACTAATACGTTTATCCTATTGCGGTCCTCATTATTTTTAAACTACACAACAAAGAACGATGGCGCTATGGGCTCAGGCAAGAGACGAGCAACGGCAGAGGGGGGATTTTCAGCGCGATAGGCAAGTGGGCGGTTTAAAATGTATTAATCTCTCCACTATTTTGCTACTTTTATATAGGCGATTTTTGGTCAAATGGTTTATTTTTACGAGTTCTACAACCTGTTAGAATAAATGCCTCAACTTTGAGAACGCCCTGTATAAGTAGCATGAAAGTTAAACTAAATTATTCTTGAAGCAACCAATTTATATTACTAGTGAAAATTAAAGAAATAAAAAAGAAGATAGTGAAGTAGAGACCAAACATTCCCACCCCCCTGAAAATACTTAGGGTATTTTCTGAAGTTAATTCAATAGTAAAAAAATATAAAGGGCCTCTTAAGTAGAACCCTAGTTATTCTATATTGTATCTAATTTTATGTGAGAATGATGACAGAAACAGCAACTGAACAATAATTCACCCATTGGTCAGTTCCATGGAAAGTCTAGACCAGAACATATTTTAGTGATCACGATATTCATCTTTTCTCTTCTGATAATCACGGAGGAATCAGATTTCTATCTATCCGTGTTGGCATTAGACAAAGACAAATAAAAAAAGAATTTGATCAAATTTTTAACGTACATTCTTTGCTTGTGGAAGTATTGCTGGTTATATCCTTCGAAGGATTAGTCATCGCAAATTTTTTTTCTGATAAAATTCCCAGCGGAACCGATTTCTTTCTATCCTTGTTAGCAAAAGGGGCATTAGTAAAAGACAAATAAAGCTGTTGTTGAAAATAAAACAGAATAATCAAACATTTTAACACAGGCGGCTTTGTTTGTGCAAGTATTTCTGGTTGCCTACTGTGAAAGTTTAATTGGAATTGTCATAAAACATAAATTTCTAACCTGACAAAATACTTGCATAAGTTTTATGATTTTATAGCAAAAAACCTTTGTTTTTACTGAACACAAACAGCATTTGCAAAAATCTCATTTTTATTAAGCAAAAACAGTGTCAGCATAACCACATTAACCTTCTTATTTTATACCACTTAAAATTGTTTCCGACACGAGTAAGAATACCTCCCCTAACCAATAATTTGCAATAAAAGGATCGGAGGAAAAGTTTTTAAATAAATAAAGAAAAAATAGACAAAATAAGTAAATATCTCTATTAAGATTAACAATTTATAATAAGGTTAAAAAATATTCCCTATTCTCCGATATATAACGAAAATGAATCAGTAGTACAGCCTACCTGTGAACAGTGATGTTTGTGTAAGTTAAAGACGCGATAAAAATTGTTTAATCGAATATACCAAGTAGTTTCACAATTTTTAACTGTAAATGTTGAGTCGTGGTTCCATAAAGATGAGATACACTTTGGCTTCAGCTTTAAACTGAAACCAAACGTTTCTAGGGCGCAATTTTCACTACTTTCTCAATAACTAAAGAAATCTTCTGCAATGTCCAGTCTTCTCAACTTTATGTCGGGTCGGCGTTCCTGTTACTCATTCTCATAACGCCCGGTCCAAGTAATGTAAAGGAGAATAAATATGTACCTTGCGTAATATTTCGATAGTTGTTAGTCAGTCCCAGATTCATAGAACACCGGAACTTAAGCTGCTAATACTTTATATACACTTTTTAAGTATACTTTTACACTGCAAAAACAACTTATGTCATGGGACAGGCTTCAAATAATATCTCATATTAATCTTTGACATATCCTAACTTTCTACCAGCTGTAAAAATTGTACGAGTATGGGAGAGAAAGAAGAAGAGAGAGAAAAAATGAGAGAGAAAGAATATGAGAGAGAGACATAATTGATCTCTTCGTTGTAAAATGGGTTTCTGTCATCATTCTCAAAAGTAAATGGATACGGTATAGATCTAGGCAGCTTTTTTATTATCAGACTAGTTTAGAACTACGATGATCGGTATTGAAATCTGGATATGTTTAATAATAGTTTTGCTTCTTTTACGCCTAAGCTTAAGAATTAATTCTAAGAATGTTTAGCATTCATTAGGGTACTATTTGAAGTTTTTTTGTAAATTCTGTACTTAAGTACTGTTGTGAATAAATCAATAAATAAAATAT
The DNA here is from genome assembly GCA_963971165.1 of Philopedon plagiatum. NCBI lineage: Eukaryota > Metazoa > Arthropoda > Insecta > Coleoptera > Curculionidae > Philopedon > Philopedon plagiatum. The sequence goes on along the minus strand of OZ020193.1, from coordinate 89,930,004 downwards.
AGTACATTTCCCTTCTGTTCAGATGCCCACGATACGTCAGTGCCTACTTAGGTTTAAAGTCTACCTGGACTGTTCAACATAAAACAAATCTCCGGTGGCGTTAAATAAATATGACATCATTTCAACCAATTTTTTAAATGGCCATGTGTAAGCACGATGTTCAGTGTAGATAGATAGAAACGTACAAGTGTGGTTATATTAAGATTTTACTGAATACAAGAATACTTGCCATTGGTAGAATTTTGTTCTACTTGTTTCGTACTGTCTCTATAAACAAAATCATTAATATAGTAAAATGTTTAGAAAAAGCCATGGCCTAAGTCTGAAAAACACTACAAATCAAAAAATTAAAAATGATATATTTACCATATATAGTTATTGCTTTAGGTAGGCGAAGGTGTTAATAGTTTTAGGCGTAGTTCAATGGGTTGTTAACGTTAACAACCATTTTATTACTTACATAATTTATTTCTTGCCTAAAAACTGACCAATTTTCTCGATCTAATAAATAAAAAATAGTACAATTCAATTTTACGCAAATAATCCCAAAAAAACAATGCCACTTCGTTTGTATTACTTTGCTTGGTGATTTTTTGATGAGGCATCTCCACTCGAGCAATAGGGAATATGCATATAACCTAAATAAATCTGAAATATTTTTTTTATATTCTCTACATAAATTAAATGTTTATGACACTTGCTGTTATCCATTTATTTTGGTCTCTGTTAACAAAAAAAAAAGGAAATCGGTCCAGAAACTTTTCAATTTTGCAACAAAAATTGGCACTTCTGCGAAGTTTTGACAAATCATCTTAATAATTTCTAGTAAATAAACTGCAATTCTTTGTTTTCATGGCAAATTCAAAAAATTTCAAATTTTAAATGTCCCCGATGCAAATAAACCTGTTTATTTATAACTTTAACGAAAAAATAAGCGATTTACATTATAGGGAGGTATTCTTAGACAATTAACGGATAAAATAAGCCCAAAAAGAATCACTAAATAGGGTAAACAGTGTGGAATAAAGTCGGCTAAAAATAGGATTTGTCGGAAAAAATCAAGAAAATCCGATTTATACCCCTTAAATACGCTCCTGGATGACCCATTCGGTATTCATTTTACAGTGTGGTTATCCCTTTATAAGATAGTGTTGAAAAATTGGGAAAAAAATAGATAGGAAAAAATACAGAGTGATTCAAATGTACCGATGTCGAGGTCAAAAAAGTAAAAAAAATCAATTTAATCGGCGATTGGTCCCTTCCTATAGAGAATGAAGAAACTAAAAAATATGGATACCAAATACTTCGACGTACCAAATACGATGACGTATATGGGATTTAACTTGAACCATTTTGACCCCACAAAACATTAAAAACCGTTAAATATTTGGGTCAAAATTCTAAATTTCCAGTTTTTACCAAATATTTCCATTTTCCAGTGATTTTAGGTTTAGGTAAATGTATTGCAAAAAAAGTATTTGAGATGTTAAAGTTTCACTTATGAATCCGTTTTTCGATCCGAAGTTTTGTTTTCGAGATATTAGGTACCAAAGAGGGTTCTGCAAATGGCATTTTTCGACCTAAAAAATTCAAAAGAACTACTTGCCATTTTCTGATCCTCACCAGTTCCAATAGAGTTCTGAAGCTCCGGGTCCCCTACAACCTCCGAAAATTTACATCGATTTAATTCACTTTTGCGACCTATATATATAATGTATAACTTGGAAGGGAGAAGTATTTTCTGGCTCGAAAGAGAAAACCAAGCTTTTTAGCTGCTGATGTGGCTACTGAAGTAATGTGTTTGTGCCAGCTGAGATCATGTTCGAAAGCGACGCCAACGAGATCGAAGGTTTCGCTGTTTTGTAGGGCTTGGTCATTCATGTGGATGGGGTAAGCGTTGCCAGATTTTTTGCGTGAGAGGGAGCAAGACTGGGTTTTGGAGACGTTGAACTGAACAAGGTTCTTGGCACCCCAGTCTAAGATTAATTTAAGATCTTGGGAAAGGGATATGTATATAGATCTGCGTCTATTATCCAACTCCTGATTCGAAACTTGTCTGGAAAAATGAATATTAGAGTGAAGAGTACTATCGTCAGCATAACTGTGGATGGGATTGTTAGTTGAAGAGAGTAGTTCATTAATGTGAAGAAGAAATAGGGTTGGTGCCAGGATTGAACCTTGGGGGACACCAGCATTGATAGGATGGAAGTTAGATGAGTGACCGTCAACCACAACAGATATGCGCCGATTAGAGAGGAAGCTGCCGATCCAGGTACATAGTTTGGTAAGAAGACCCTTAGAATGTAGTTTTTTGAGGAGTGCGGCATGCCATACTTGGTCAAAGGCCTTGGAAATATCGAGAGCAACAATCTGAGACTCGACATGAAATTCAAGAGACTTGTTCCAGTTATGTGTGACAAAGCTAAGAAGATCAGCTGTGGATCTTTGGTGACGAAATCCGTACTGTCTGTCATGGACGATTTTGTGTTTTTCTAGATATTTTATAATTTGCAAGTTGATTACTTTCTCCATAACTTTGCTGACAACGGAGAGAAGAGAGATAGGTCTATAATTGGATGGATGGGTCTTTAGTTTGTATAAATATTTATTATTTAAATTTACCTGAATACAACTACAGAAAATAGTAAAAATGGCCATACGCATCGCAAAATTGTATTTATACCCTAAACGCCGAAATGAAAAAATATTAAAACATAATTTGTATTGGACATTTACTCGTATAACGTATACATAACCTCCATAGTGAGATTTTCATACTTCCTCCTTTTTGTTGGACGATTGCCAGATATCTATTATTTTTATAATAAATAAAATTTCTTCTTATGATAAATGTTGTCTATTTTCCTGATGTTTAAACATCTTTATAAAGCCACGTACAAAAAAATCAATTAGGATTAGGAATATTATTTAAACCCATTCTTAATTCAATGCAACTGGCAACCAAATTACTATGAATTTTCTGCAGCCTGCATGTTTATTTTTTGAAGAAGATTTGACCATGTTGTTTTTTAGTGTTTCGTGCTAAAATTAGCGAAACGGAATCACTTCGGTGTCCGTCCGTCCATCCGTCCGTCAGTCACAGGCGATTTACTCTGAAACTATTCGACGTAAAAAATTTGAAATTTAGCACAGAGATAGAGTGTGGTGTCCCAATTATACGCGTGAAGTATAAAAAGTTGAATTTTGATTCTAGGGTTAATTTTAACGGGGAAATTCAAGGGCACCGTGTAGAGGGTCAAATGAAAGCTTATTGAAGCACAAATTCAACGATATATAAAATGTATTTTTACGCATTTTTTTAACATTTTTCGGGAAAACGCTTAAAAATTGCGCCAAAAAAATCGCTCAGAAAAACATGCCGCGAGTAACGCGGCATATGGGCGGCCGAGGTTTGCTCAGGTTAAGTAGGGGGCTGATGGCACGGAACACTAATTGTACAAAGTATAGCTTGCACTTGGCCGATTTTTTCTGTTTTTAATTATTATTAGTGTATTTGTATAAATCCCTACACATAAAATCTTTACAAATATATTTTTTAATTTTGCCCCCCTGAGAAAAAAGCCTGCAGGCGCCCATGATAACATCTCACTTTTACATTTGAATTTTAGATCGCCAGAGAACCAACATATTTTTTTTAAATAAAACTGTACTTTTGAGAAATGCCGACAAGTATTGATATTATTTTAATTTCAGAAAAGTACAATTCTCTCTTCGTGATACATATTGCTGCTGTAGGCATGGTTTTGCCTTTTAAACTATGAGAGTTAGATTTGTTTTAACACACAAAATGTGTATTTTTAATTGATTTCTATGATTATATCTTAGACTGTATAGTTTAAATATTATTCTAAATATTTTGGTTATTTTACATCGGATCCTGGTTTATGGTAGTTTCGAGGTTAACTAATATACATATTATTAAAATTAAAGTGTACACTGTTTTTAGCTGATATCAGATATTTTTCCTTTTACACCTAACAGAAAAAAGATAGAAAATCATCAACTGACGATCGGCTTAGGTTCGATTTCACAATTATAGTTTAAATCCCAATTTTCGGTTTAACTGCAAGAATAGAAAGTGTTAGTGTCCCAGCCATGGATTTATTAGGACTGGATACGGGATGAGTTCACATTCTTTGAAGCCAAAACAAACCATTCTAAACGACACTGTAAACACAATTTGTAAACATTGGCCACATCTTATTTTACCTTGTATTTTTGTACAAAAAATACGTTAGAAGCATCACAAGATGTACTAAACGGAATAAAAGCCCTAAAATATTTTATTTTTCTGCTAAATAATAATAAATTTAAGTTAAAAACGTTTTATTATTTATAGGTTATGTTATTTCTAAAGGTGTTTATTTAAAGTCGCTCCGAGTCATTTATTAATCTATATAAATCTATACGTCGCACTTTTTCTTTTCTAGTTCATTAGACAAAGACGTACGTGTAACCGAGTGTTCAGACCGAGGTTCAGCCGTGTTCCTAAACAACCAGCCAGACAGCAACACTTCTGGGCTGCGTTCGATATCATCGCCGGGTGACACACCGGTGTGATTTTTCAACCTGAGCTCCAACACTCCAATGCTATTTTATCTCTTTCTCCTACCATTCTTGATTCAATTACGTAGTACTTCGTAGTCTTGTCTATGTTCGTAGTTCGTAAACTGCTCCCCCAAGAGAAAAACAAAAACAAAAACAAACAACAAAATATAAGGCTTCACGTTCGATACGCTCACAGTATACAGATATCGAATCCTATTATAATAAATCCATGGGCCCAGCGGACCAAAACACGGTGAATTATGCTCTTGCATTAAAGTACGTGAAGTCCAAGATCTAATGGACAACCCCGGGCCGGTAGAACAGTAAGCTTTCACCCTTGTTGGGGTTCATCAGACTGACGTAACACTTTTTCTTGTTACAGTATTACGGACGCTACACCTCTTCTCTCTTTTCAATTATTTTGACTTTTCAGGCGCAGCTGCACGGCTCCCCGTGGGATTGTATGTGCGACCCCTAGTGTAAACCACCAAACGGTGCAGATCTTGAGTGATGCTCAAAAATCGATTCCGATATCGGGTGCCTTGCTTCCGCTTATGTATTGTTTTACTAGCTGCCTATGTGACAGTAGCAGCTTTACTCTAGTGAGATCTGTTCTAGCGTTACAGTGGCATCCCATAGATGGTGGTGGCCCTTATTCTGTGCCGTCTTTATTCAAAGCGAACTATTGAATATGCGAGTTTGCTTTGGGGGAAGCTGCCTAAAGGTTACGTCGGGGTCTGTCTGATGATCCCAACAAGGGTGAAAGCTTGCTGTTCTATCGGCCCGGGCTTGTCCATTAAATCTTGGACTCCCCTTAGTTTAATGCAAGACCATAATTCACCGTTCTTTAGTCTGCTTGTCCGCTAACTTTCTTTCCTTTTTACAGTATTGCGGCACTTCTGCTTACCAAAAAATAATGCAAATTTAATTTTAATAGCAATTTGCAGGTGATAAAAAATACATAAAAAATTTACTATCCATTCAATCAGTTTATGTCGAAATAATTAGGATAGTTACCCACGCAATTTTTTTTATATAAAAAACGGCTTTTTGTAGCTATTGACAGTTAAGCTTATACGTTTGTTTTCCCTGAAACAACAATGAGTTCCTTGAACGCAATTTGTCTTACTTTGCTTGCACTACTCTCCTTATCCCTTTCTTCAGCAATGGCGGACTTGGGTAAGTGACAGTGTCTATTTACAGTGCTTAAGGTGTTTTAAAAAGTCAGGTTGATTTGTGGCTCAAATTTGAGTAAAAAAGTTTTCATAAATGTATGTTCAAAAATTCTTAGCTTTTAAGATACGAGGTGATAAAGTTCCCAGGTTAACCAGTCTAAACCATTTCTTGGGACACCACAGTATCGGTTCATGTGTACTTTTCAAAAAATATTTTTTTATATTTAAAATAGTGTATGCACGCAATAATATTTTGTTAAATAATTTGTAAATGTTGATTTCAAAATAAAGTCTTTAGAGAAAGTTCAGGTTGGTAAAAGAGTATATGATCCAAGAAAAAAGATCACCCTGTATATTGTTTGGAAAGTTTTAAATATATTTTTTTAAAAACAGTTCATCTGTAGCTTTGCTAATTTTAGACTGTTTTTAATGAAATTTTCGGTAAATGGTCGACGCATTTATCAAGATTATTATCAGCTTCTTAATTATTTAAGAACATTCTTTACAGTATTGTACCGAGGGGAAAAATTATACTCTCTTATCTAAGAACAGAAAATAAAATTATAAGTATTGCTACTGGCTCGTTTCTTTGGTCTTCTTTATACACGCTGGCGTCTGTCTGGAGAACGCAAGCAAAAACGGGATTTATCTGTAAACAGTACCCGAGCCCAATATTCGACTCTCCAGTTATTATGTTCCCGAGCAAAATGCAAACGCTCAGTATGGTGAGCTGGCAGAAGAGCTGGGCATGCAGAACGCAGGTGGTCTTCTAGACTTCAGTTCGTGTTCACGCAGTCTACGGCAGACGGTGTCTGAGAAAATCTAAGTGCCACGAATATTTGTCAATTGACTAGTGGCTGGTAAGGATAATACACTGCGATCGCGTAGGGCCATTAACACAACAAAACCGATCATTACGAATATTCGCCTTACGTTTTATGCCTGATCCTCGACGCCTAGAATACTCCTCAAAAGGCTGATTGAATCCTGTATGGTAATCCTGGCTTTACCCAAGGCGTTAGCGTTATACCGTTTGTTCGACCATCGTTGTTTAAAGCTACAGCACGGGCAACATCTTCTGGAACCATGGCTAGGCAATATTTTAAGCTTGACACTATGAAATAACACATTGTTAGACAACATATCACATTATCTCAGCGCTGATATGTTTTGATATGAATTTTTTCCCGTAGGTATGGTAAAATTACAAGAGTTTTATTAAAAAATTGTATCTTCTCAAAAAGAACCGAGGTCGAGAAGGATAAGAAAACAGAATGTTGCGCAAGGATGCGACTTCCATATGAAATACACTGAAACATCATCGCATCGCCTACTTTCTTCACATGGTGTTCAGAACTTCAAGAAAAAAGTATGATTTGTTTCCCCCGGTATTATATAACAATGGAATAATTTATGTCAAAATTTTTCTTAAATCGAGAAGCAGGTCATAATCTTGATAAATGTGTGTACAATCTACCGAAAATTTCATTAAAAACGATTTAAAACTAGCAAAGTTATTTAAAATCAAACTTGATCCAAATTTTTCTTGTCCGTTTTTTTGCTGATACCTAAGTGTATTTAGGGGTTTTGGAATATTATGATAAAATAGTTGTTAAAAGTTCAATGTAAAATCGAAGGAGGCAAAATAATATACTTCCTTTCAATACCAACTGATTTTGAGGATCAGTATGACTTGTATTACAGCCTACCTAACCCTACATTCTACAGTCTACGAATCAGAGTTTGTTACTATATATATATATATATATATATATATATATATATATATATATATATATATATATATGTACTATACAGGTACACTGAAATATCTTCGCGGTCCGGATTTGTATGGAGCCTTGTCCTGGTTTTTAAATTTTGGAGATTGCAACCCTATACTTTGTATTTAAAGTTGTAAGAGAACTCTTTATACTTAAGCTTGCATAAATTTTTTAAAGAACTTAAACCATTAGAGGATGTGGTTCATTATATTCGAACATATCAAATCATGTATTTCATGATGCACTTTCAATTGTAACATTAAATTGAAAAATATATTTGTAGTAATTTAAATTTCAATAACCTAAGATGTATTTAAATGAATTTGAAATTTTAACTTTATAATAAGCAGTTGTTACTATTTAGCCATTTTAATCTGGTTTTACTATTTTCTGATAAAAAATAACTAACTTTTACAGTTAAAAAATGAAAAACATTATAATCTTATCTTTAATGTTCTTTTCTTTGCTAACAGATTGGAATGAGGAACCAAGATCAAAACTAGAACCACGTGTATTGGTTTTAAATCCCCATGCCAGAGGATTAAAGGATGATGTTTTGTTAGTGCCTGAACATGTTTATCGAGCGGCTAAAGCAAAAGCAGAAGCAGAAGTACACGCAGCACCTAGATCAGGAAATGATGTCGTGGTAATACCGGAACATGTTTATAGAGCAGCTAAAGCGAAAGCAGAAGAAGAGGTCAAAGCAAATCACAGATCATTGAAGGACGGTCACTCGGAGCATGTTTATAGAGCAGCTAAAGCGAAAGCGGAAGCGGAGGTTAAAGCGGCATATAGATCAGGAAAAGAAGTCGTGGTGGTGCCGGACCATCTTTATAGGGCAGCTAAAGCCCACGCGGAGGAAAAACATGCAGCATATAGATCAGGAAAGGATGTCACGGTAGTGCCCGAACATGTTTATAGGGCAGCTAAAGAAAAAGCAGAAGAAGAAGTCAGAGCAGAACATAGAACATTAAAAGATGCCGTGTCAGGTTATAGAAGCGGAGATATAGGAAAGGTAAAGTAAATCAAAAGAAATTGTTTTGTAGTACTAGGTCCATAAACTCCCTGGATCAATCCGACAGTGCTGCCGCAGCGAAAATTAGAGTTGATCTGTAGGATCCTAAAGTATCGCGAGCGGTAAATTGTACCGTTATCGTCTAGTGGGCGACCAGACATTATTATTATTATTATTATTATTATTATTATTATTATTATTATTATTAAGTAATTCCGCATTCTCTTATCGTCGGACCATTGACGAATAAGACAACTAAGTTTTACACTATGAATTTGTGTCTCAGTTTTTCGAAAATTTATAAAGAAAAGGGCAATTTTAGTACGTACTTACATTCTGGCAACCCGTTCCAAGATGAAAATTATCTGGAAACCAAGCAAATCTGAAATAACAGAATAATTCATAAGTTTTTAAGGACAACCTATTAACAATGACAGAACAAAAACTTGTCAAAACACAACTGATCAACTAGAATATCTTAATTTAACCCAGTACTAAATCTTAAACCTTCTTAGTGAATCTGAACGATATTTTTTAGAGTACTTCTATGAAGTTCGACTTCATAGGACCATCTAATATTCTTTCTCCATACAACGTTTGAATCCCTATTTCAACCCCTTAGGGGTTGAAGTTTGAAAAACTTTTCCTTAGTGGATGTTATATACGTCTGTGCAAAATTTCCAGTTTCTAGACCCAATTAATTTACTTAATAACCCACACTTTAATTAAAAATTGTGGGTAACTGGTAATTTCTTCGTTTAAAAAGCCAATAGCAGCAAAAAGCTTTGAAAAAAGCATGTTGTATTAAGTTTTTTTTATTAGTAACCCGTAATTTCTTCTCGAAAAATTAAATTAACGGTAGTCGAAAATTAATTACTTATTAACACGATTAGTCGTCGAATTGACTTGGTTCATGTTTTAGAGTAATAGTGAGGAGTAATAGGAACTAAAGATAAAAGCTGTTGCCTTCTCAATTCCTTACACTTTTATTAAAAAAGTGGGTTACCACAAATTTTAACGACAGTTTTCTAGGAAGAAAATCCCAGTTTTAAAACAACAAAATATATAGGTACAATAAAAATGTAACCCACTAGTAGGTTACACTTTTATCATTAATAAAGAAGATAATTACATGTAATGAAAATTAGCATTTATTACTCGATAAAATATTCACGTCATGTAGTGAGTGTATAATTTAGTACATCGTGGGAAATATTTTTTTTCTACAACCGAGCGAAAAGTACAAATTTGCGCTTTCAAAAGAAAGCGCAAAGTTGGACATTTTCGAGGAACAAGCGTTTGTTTTACTTTGTCGCTCGCCGAGCGACAAAGTTACTTTGTCGCTCTCTTAGTTACCATGGACACCTTAATAATAATATAGAAACGTCCAGCGTATCTGCGACTTTTGACACAAAATATAAACTGTCAAATTTGATATCAATAATTATTAATTACATTACAAAATATTTTTATAAAAATACCGGTTGTAGAAAAAATCATGTGTGTAATTCGAGCGCAAAGTGACATTGCCGCTCTCGCGAGATAGCCGCGCTCCGTTACGCGTCGCGCGTCTAACTTCTCGCTCAGAGCGGCAATATATCACTTTGCGCTCTTAATACACAAATAGCTATAGTGGAAATACTTTTTCCCTAAAACCAATGATTCAGCAGTATAAGGAAATAAACAATTAAATTGTTTATAACAATGGACCGCGCTAGAATTCTTCAATCCTGATATTTTTCGCTCAATTTACACCTAATTTTCAATATTCATAATTTTTTTCAGATTTTTCTGAGCCATCCTTCTGGTGATAAGGGTGGGGGACAGAAATTTTTAAGAGCTTTTCCCGCAAATTGTTTACAAAAATTTAATACAAAATACATCATTATATATATATATATATATATATATATATATATATATATATATATATATATATATCGTTGAATTCGCGCTTCAATAAATAAGCTTTCATTTGACACTCGATGCCCTTGAAATTTTTTTCCATGGCCCAATTTACTTCCCGAAATTAACCCCCAGAATCAAAATTCAACTTTTTGATAATTTTCGCGCAATCTACACCTAATTCTCAATGTTCATGATTTTTTCAGATTTGTCTGAGCGATCCTTTTGGTTATTAGGGTGGGGAACAGCAGTTTTTAAGCATTTTTCCCTCAAAAAAAAGTATTGTGTCTCTAGGCGACCCTAGAAGTCACTCATTTCAATATTTTAATTCATTTCCATGACACCCTGTATGTTACCTAAACAATCACAAAATGTTTTACTAAGTAAAACAATATCAATAAATTATTTGGTTTTAGAAAAACTGACAAGCATAACACGTAGTAGTCCCCGAACCGATATTTTCAGTTTTGTTGCTAAAATTTGACACGCAACATACAAAACTGACAACAAGAAGAGTGACAATTTTAGTCTTAATTCGATATAACAAAAAAAAGCTAAAAAGGCTATTGGAAAGAAAAGGATCATAATTACTTTTATTTACGACGTAAAAAATATACATATAAATACAAATGCGCACAAAACTGACGGAGTACAGCAAGGAAAATATATTGTTTTGTGAAAAAACGATAGTTAAAATGCTGCATGTGCACTTGCTTACAGCAGAGAAAGGCCGCACTGTTATTACTCCCACTTTTACTTGGAAACAAAATTTTTAACTCATTCTAAAACAGGATTCCCGGAAACCCTCAAAGTTGCAGACGCCTAAACAATCCCAATTAACAGGCTGACCCATTTCGCTGGTTTCCGAAAAATATCGAATAAAAAAGCTTGTGGAGTTATAATCCCGTGAGAACTCAAGCTTATTTAGTATTACGCAATCTAATGAAATCCTTATCTATTTTCTTAGATTTTCCTAGCGTCGTTCCCATGCTTTGTCAGCAGATTAGAAACTTATAAATATATGTAAAGTGCATAATAAAGACAGTCATATTGTACACGCCTCTGGCATAATAGAAAATTTTTAAAAATAAACTCTCGAGAATCGAGTTGTTAACTGGCGCAGTCGGTAGGATTTTGTCAACGGTTTGCGCATCGTGCGTGTCCTCCGTCTTCGTTTCAACGATTAGTGACAAAAACCGACAAACAAAAATTTTCAAAAATCCTGTGGGTGCCTGCAATATCGCTCACTGACCAGGGAAAAAGGAACAAGCATCGTCCTACGTCCTATTGGTGCGAGTCAAGGGAACAAGCATCGTCCCGAGCCTCATAAAAGTTAGTTCCAGGGAGAAGACAAGCATCGCTCCTCCTATTGGGCCCTAGTTTTAAGAAGAAAAAGAAATCAATGAAAATCACCACAATCTTCATTGTATCACTGTAAGTGCTTCCTTTCAATTATTCCCGCATTTATTATTTTACCGAATTAATCTATTGATATTCTCTGTTTATTAGTGTTATTGTTTTATAAATTTTTAAAGTGGAAGATCTTAACGAAATTTTGGCAAATTTATTTTTGAATCAAAACATGCCTAACGCTAATCAACCAAATTACCAACTAATTAGATATCAAGCGGATAATATTCCAACATTCGATGGAAATCCGAAACAAATAAACAGATTTATAAATGCTTGCGAGAACTTTTTCAATAATCATAAAGATCGAACAGATAATGGTGCAACCATAAATGTCTGTCTGTTTGACACTGTCTTAAATAAACTAATTGGCAGAGCAGCCGATTTAATTGCCTCTAGAGTAGAATTAAATACTTGGCCTTTGTTAAAAACAGCAATAATTTCTACATTTTCCGATCAAAGATCTATTGATTGTTTATTGCAAGATGTAATAACATCAAAACCGGAAAGAAACGAAACACCGCAACAATTTGGTCTGCGTCTACAAGATGCACGTAGTTTATTATTCTCAAAAATTAATATGTCAAATGACACAAACGAAATTAAATTATTAAAAATCACGGAATACGAAAATTTAATTTTAAAAACATTTATTAATGGTCTAAATTATCACATGCAATTAGTAGTACGATTAAAAAATCCAACAGCTCTCGAAGAAGCAATGAGTTTTGCTTTAGAAGAAGAAAACTTTATTTACTATAAAAATAGAAGTAATATAAGCAACAAAACTTCTGTCAATTTAAATGTACCTAAAAATAAATTAAATATGCCTCAACAAACGCATAATTATAACCGCAATTATTCTCAAACACCCTCACAACAATCAACACCACATTTTAGTAACTATACACCCAATTATACAGCTAATCGTATGCCAATCGCCCGAAATCAAAGTAAACCCCAATTTTTAGGTTACGGACAATTTAGACAACCCTCTAATGTTTTTAGACAAGGACCTATACATCGTCCAAATTTTAACAACCAAAATTTCAGACCTAATTTTAATCCAAGACCAAATTTTAATTATCAGAATAATATGCATAATAAATCCTCTGGAATCTCTAGGCTGAGAAGACCAGAACCAATGGATGTTTCTTCAGGCAATACTGTATTAAACCAAAATACACCACTTAAACGCGATTTTATTGTTGAAGAATTATTTAACCAATCTGTAGAAAACATTAACAATGAATCTACCGAATGTGAAAATAACCCTGATGATGACTCTCAGTATTATCAAGAATTTAACGAAACGTTGTACCCATGTAATAACCCAACATATGATTTTTCTCAAGAAGAAAATAACGAATACGAGAACCCGTATGACTATGAAATACTTTATAAAAAAGGGAAACAAAATACCAATGCCGACGCACTTAGTCGTATCCAATTACATGCAATCGAATCAGAATCAGTAATTAACAATCCCGGAGATATAAGTCGTGATATCGAAAACTTTTTAAAAGACAGCTATAGTCAATTTAACCCCGAAAATTCAGACCCCGATGATGCTAGCAAGCAGCTGGAAAAAGTCAATGAACCCAGTCAAGAAATTAAAATTTTACAAAATATACAAATAAAACCCCCAGATAACAATTCCGATAATACAATACACACTACAAACGCGGAAGAAAACTATTCTAACATGACTATATTAGACGAAATAATTAATAACAAAACACGTCAAATTATTGTCAAAAAATCTCCTTATGACGCATATATTAAAACTGAACGTGAAAATTTTGATGGTCACCAAATTATTAATACAACTTTACCGACTAATATGTCAATAATTATTAATTTCTTAAAGGAATACCTGACAAATAAAAATACTTACATTTACTTCTTTTCAAAAGAATTACGGCCTTATTTCCAACAAGCCATGAACAATCATTTTAAAAATCTTAAATTGATAGAGTGTACCAAATTAATAAATAACGCCCAACCAGAAGAACGAGAATTACTAATCAAATATCGACACGAAAGTAAAACAAATCACCGTGGAATCGAAGAAACATGTAAATTCTTAAAAGCTAATTATTATTGGAAATCCCTTAAACCCGATGTAACGAAATATATTAATAATTGCGAGATTTGCCAAAGAGCAAAATATAATAGGAAACCACCTGATCAGCCTCTCGTATTAACAGAAACCCCAAGTAAACCATTCGAAATAATACATATCGATACCTTTATTATTGCTAAACAAAAATTTGTAACTATCATAGACAAATTCTCAAAATACGCTCAAGCGCTTCCTTATACCGGAAATGCAGTGTCGTGCTGTGAACAATTAATTAAATTCTTTTCATTTTTACGCGTGCCAAAACAAATAGTATCAGATAACGGCTCAGAATTTCAAAATGAAGTAATCGACGGCTTATTAAAAGCACATAATATTAAAATTCATTTTACTACCCCTTATCACCACGAATCAAATTCCCCTGTAGAAAGACTACACTCTACCCTTATCGAGCATATACGCATTTTAAGAGAATCAGACCCAAACGCAGACGTAATAAAATTAATGCCATACGCAATTATTGCCTATAACAATACTATACATTCAAGTACAAATTATACCCCTTATGAACTTGTTTTCGGACATACCGACTCAAGAGACCCTATGGACTTAATACCCTCTCATGTATATACAGAATACATAAATAACCACAAAAATAACACACAAATTCTTTATGAAAATATTGCAAAGCAATCTACGGAATTAAAGCAAAAAATTATAGATCAAAGAAATAAAGACAAAACCCCGAAAGATTTAATAATAGGTTCACAAGTTTACAAAAAAATCCGATAATAGATCGGGCAAAATTAAAAACAAATTTTTAGGACCATACACCCTAACGAAAGTCCTAGAAAATAATAAAATTGAAATCGAACACCCAAAAACAAAACGTAAAGAAATTATTCATATAAATGAATCTAAAATTATGCCCCTTGTTCCAGATGGAGCTGGACCATCGCATCAGGAATAGTAAAATTCCACGATTTAAACGATCATCCTGGAATACTGCCTTTTAGACTAGGAACTGCTCAAATAGAATCCAACAGTTGGACCTTTATCCAAAATTTTGACCTTGCACCCTTAATTATAAAATTTGAGACAATTAAACAACAAACACAAGATCTTTCTTATAGCATTAGAAATAATAGCGAATATTATAAAGGATATCTTAATTCTTTTAATTCATTATATACGCTTGAACAAAGAACTGAAAACTTAATAAAGCAAATTATTCCTACAAAATATGTCCATAGAAACAAAAGAGGCCTATTTAATCCTTTAGGCTCATTTATTAAATGTATCACTGGAAATTTAGATCAAAATGACGCAGAGCAAATCGATGCAAAAATTAAAAAATTACAAGAAAATCAAAATAAAATAAAAATTGACGCAATAAATCAAATTACACTCTTGCAGTCTACGATCAGTAAATTTAAATCAATGATATCAAATATCACTCACAATGAAATGATGTTAAAATCACACGTCTTGAAAATAGAAGAGACAATAAAACAAGTCGAAATTCACCAAACCAATACAACACAATATTTCTTAATATATATAGTTATTAATCAAATAACAACAATGTATCAATCAATTTATGATATTTTCAATAAAATTGAAACTTCAATTACTTTTGCGAAAATTAATACTTTACATAATACGATACTAGATCCAAACGAATTATTAACTGAAATTCAGAATATTAATAGCCATTTAAGTACAGACAAACTACCACTAGAAAGTAACCCTCAAAATATACTTATATTTGAAAAAATATTAAACATTAAAAGTTACATAAAAGATTTTACTATTGTATTTGTAATAGAACTGCCTCTTGTTGAATCAGAGATATATCAATATTTTAATTTATTTCCTTTACCAATTCCTGATAATCAATCATTTGTCGTCAATATCCCGTATAAACCCTACCTAGCACTTGGCAGCTATAAATACGCCTATATGGACCAGGGATGTCAAGAAATTCAACCCCAGAACTTTCTATGCAAAGAAACCCATTCCAGTTTCATCGAAAACAGCCCTTCCTGTGCAGTTCAACTAATTAAGCATCATACAAATGTTACTTCCTGTCACCCCTTTAGAACGCAACTTCACGAAATTCAAGTAAGAAAAATTATTGATGGAAAATGGCTAATCACCGCACCAAATCGTCTAATTGGTACAGTCAATTGCCAAAAATCATTGGACAATGTACCCTTGTTTGGATCCTACCTGGTGGAATCCCCGACCGACTGTAAAATACAAATAAAATCAATCATATTGGAAACATACAAGTCAAGCCGACTTAGCTACTCCGAAGTCAATCTTCCAGTATTGAACTTCAGCAAGATTGAATGGCATCGATCAACCCAATACAACCCTCCTACTATGGACCTCAACTATGTCAATCTAAAAGCAACGAAAGAAATCGAAACCAAACTAGAAGAACAGAAGAGAAACCTTCAAGAAATGTCATCGATAATTTATATTAATCGAACTAGTTTTTGGACAATATTTCTATATATTATTATTGCTTTAATTATTATCCTTATTATATATCTTAAATGTAAAAGGAAATCTAAGAATATTATTATTCGTAAATCAGATATTGAAAGTAATGAACAAAATCAATCAATTTTCTAAATATATGTATATATTTATTGAAATCACGTTTTTTAAAGGTACGTGCTTTCAACTAAGAGGGGAGGAGTTATAATCCCGTGAGAACTCAAGCTTATTTAGTATTACGCAATCTAATGAAATCCTTATCTATTTTCTTAGATTTTCTTAGCGTCGTTCCCATGCTTTGTCAGCAGATTAGAAACTTATAAATATATGTAAAGTGCATAATAAAGACAGTCATATTGTACACGCCTCTGGCATAATAGAAAATTTTTAAAAATAAACTCTCGAGAATCGAGTTGTTAACTGTGGGATGTACTTTGGAGTCTACATTCGAACCCATCCACTTTTAAGAATAGATCTTCGATTGTAAAGCTACAACTACGTATTTAACTTTTTTCTCAACTATTTTATTTTTCGTTTTTTGACACCTGCGCAGTAGACCAAAATGAGAACCACGCGCAAACCGACCGTGCTAGACATACGCACGGATTCAGGTGATGTAAAGCAACAACTACGGGTTTAACTTTTTAACTTTTTTTCGACTTTTTTATTTTACGATTCTTATATTTTTCATTTTTTGACATCTGCGCAGTAAACGAAAATGCGTACCATGCGCATACTAAGCGTACTAGACACGCGCACGGAATTTCAGGGGGAGTACTTTTGAGTCTTTATTCGAACCCATTTACTTTTAAGTATATATCTCTAATAGTATAGCGACAACTACGTATTTAACATTAGACACCGGATTTCAATATTACGACGTAAAAATCGGGGTCCGACTCAGGTAACTGATGGAAAAGGTACGTGAAACGAAATTAATTTGATATTTTGTCAACAAGCCATAGGTGACAATCTGTTTAATAGATATACTTAGTGCAAGTGAAAGGTTAACCTTTAAATCTAATAGATAAAAAACTTTGAAATATAAAAAGTTACACACTTATTTAGTCCTGCCTTTTAGGATCCTTAGGGGACATAAAAATGAAACATTATTACGATCACTAATAGTACACCCATCAACATTACAATACCAAGGATGAGAGGCCATTAAAAACAATACTTTTATTTGGCTCACTCGTTCCTTCGCTTTTAGCGATGCGAATTTTACGTGCACAAACTACCCTGTGTAATCCGTGCCTGGTTTTGCCAGGAATCGAGCGCTACGGGCTTAAACGAGAGGGGGAATTTGCAGCGCAATAAGCCAGTGACTAGACTATTTAGAATATCTTTCGACGATGCCAGAGTTATTTCCCTTCTGTGAGAAATTCACAATATAGTATGTGGTACGGAACCCTCTTACTTCTTCTTTTTTTTTTACGCAATCACGGCAACACATGAATTAAATTATTTTTGTCAAATATCGTATATGTTCGTACTTAATTTTCAGCATCGACGCCTCTGGTAACAGATTCAACTGGCCAAGCTTAATAATAATTATAAGTCATGACTGGGGCATGCACGGAACTAACATTTTACGCTTATTTTGTACTGTATGTCTATAAATGTCCAAATATTAACATTTGGAAAATATTCGAAGAAGTAGTCCATTTCTCAAAGAGACCTGATTTAAATTGCAGATAAAAAATCTCAAAGTCAAAGTCTCAATATGTTTAATCCGTACAATCCTTACGATTAGTTACATATGTTTCGCCCTTATCTGGGCATCATCAAACCTAAAGATGCAAATATTTAAATCATCTAAACAGAAAAACTCCCAAATAACTTACCCAACAACACCAAAAAATTACAATAAAATTTACAAGTTTTAAAAATTAAAATTCAAAACTAATTGAAAACAAAAAACAAAAACATGACAATAACGATTTACATGTCACTAAATCAAAAAACAAAATAAAATACGAAGTGGGAGGAAGGGATTCGGTGGTGATCTGACGTGAGCAGCAAATATCATTTTCGGCAATTATCTGACCTGTAGCTTATTTATGGTGCCTATTAGAGAAAAATGCCTTACATGGCCCATCTTAGTTTTTCGTTCTCTATTCACACATCTTAACTTATGATTTAAACCAAAATGGGCTTATCATGCTATTTGTTCGTTTCATAATACAAAAGTACTTCATTGGAAAAGCTTATCCACAAAAAAAATAAACGCGGAGATGGCTTCTGAACAAGCCAAATTTAGAAAATAAGTAAAACGTTTGGACCGCTGCAAAAATTTTGCGGGCTTGCCAGCGAGGTTATGTTATTAAACTAAATTTTAAAAAACCTAATATTCCAAATTTATATTGAACTGCACAAAAATATTTGATAGGCCAAGCAATAGAGCGATTTGTCGTGACTAATACTATTCGAAAACCGTCTCGTCTGTGCCATCATCTAAAAGACGATCCGTAGATGATTGCTGCTATATTTCCAACTCTGAAATTTTTTCCATTAATTTCATATAAACATTTAAAAAAAAAACTCGATTTTTTTAGTTTTTTGCTTATAAAATGGAAAGTAATGTAGCAATCTTAATGGTGTAAATAGAGCGATTTGTCGTGACATTAATACTATTAGAAAACCGTCTTTGCCATCATCTAAAAGACGATCCGTAGATGATTGCTGTTATATTTCTAACCCTGAAATTTTTTCCATTAATTTGTTATAAACATTTTTAAAAAAAAACGCGATTTTTTTAGTTTTCTGCTTATAAAATGGAAAGTAATGTAGCAATCTTAATGGTATAAATGGACGATTTGTAGAGTATAAAAATACGAACAAAATGAGATGTCGAACGTCCCGATAGGATAAGTAGCAACGGAGAAAATCCGGAAAAACCGCAAAATTAAGAGTTTTTTTTTAAATTCATAAATCGGCCATTTTTAAACGTAGAGGGCTCAAACTTTGGGAAAAAGTAGTAATTTATAGCTACTTTATGTGTGCAAAACCCCGACGCTGTGTGACGATTAGTTTTGCCACAATCGTCATTTTAATTTTTCAACACACTATTTTGCAACAGGTCTGGATGCTCTATGGATCATCCGATTTTAATTATTGAAACGGATTTGAATAGTACAAGTTTAATTGAACAATATGTATATCTTAATTTTGCCATAAAATGCTACGAATCCGGTTGAAAATGCACGTAAAAATGGCCGAGCGCGCGAATATTGGCTCCCCTTCGCTCCGCTTCTCTCCCGCTACTCGATCGATTTCGCGCGCTCAGCCATTTTCACGCATCTTTACGTGCATTTTCAACCGGTTTCGTAGCATTTTATGGAAAAATTAAGATATACATATTGTTCAATTAAACTTGTACTATTCAAATCCGTTTCAATAATTAAAATCGGACGATCCATAGAGCATCCAGACCTGTTGAAAAATTAAAATGACGATTGTGGCAAAACTAATCGTCGGACAGCGTCGGGGTTTTGCACACATAAATTACCTATAAATTACTACTTTTTCCCAAAGTTTGAGCCCTCTACGTTTAAAAATGGCCGATTTATGAATTTTTAAAAAAAATTCTTAATTTTCCGGTTTTTCCGGTTTTTCCGGATTTTCTCCGTTGCTACTTATCCTATCGGGACGTTCGACCCCTCATTTTGTTCGTACTTTTATTCTCTACAAATCGTCCACTTACGCCATTAAGATTGCTTCATTACTTTCCATTTTATAAGCAAAAAACTAAAAAAATCGCGTTTTTTGCTTAAAAATGTTTATAACAAATTAATGGAAAACATTTCAGAGTTGGAAATATAACAGGAATCATTTACGGATCGTCTTTCAGATGATGGCACAGGCGGATTTCTAATAGTATTAATGTCAAAAAATCGCTAATATTTTGCTCTGTTGCTTGGCCTATAGAACTGAGAATGTATGAATGAAACAAAACTTTATATTAAGGGCAAAATTTGTTGAATTAATTAGCTGAGCGCTTTCGATCCTATAGGGCATCATCATTGCTTCTTGTCAGGATGCCAGTCAGAAATACATTTGAACAAACAACAGTTAAACATTTAACAGTTAAAATATTTGTACATTACAATTAAAATCAAATAATCCTTTTACAAAACAATTTTAAATATTGCATAAACGGTCATATTTTTGATGGTGTAAGATCTGATAAATGATCACGAACCATGATCCGCCTAATCGGCTGTATATAACCCTGTATAAAGACAGTACGTTCATTACTCACAATCGACCAATCACAATGTATATTTTGAAACTAATGACGAACAATTTTGAAACGCTTTGAAAAATAAAAATATGGGTTAACTTATGTAATTTAATTACAGAGAAGTGTCGATGATCTTCCAGAAGCTATACTACACAGTCAAGACAGCACTCACGGCTAGATAAAATAAGCTGAGGAAGTGAAAAGGGTAAGTTTAGTTCTACAGAACACTATCTATTACATCGACACGCCATCGCCAGGTAGAATACGAACCCTTAAAAAGAGTCACACATGGAAGGTTGCGTGTATGGATTTTGTTTTTTGAATGCGCCATAACAAAATTTTTGTTAGCAACATAATTTTACCCGCCACTAACTTCATAAAGATTGATGAGCGGCTATCTTAAAACTAAATTTTAAACATAGATTTTTAATTACTTTTAAAATAATTATGTGCTAAATATATAGGCAATAGTATTTTTAGAGTTTGGATGATTTCGTGCTAGCAAAATAGCACAAAATTTTATAATAATCATAATAAAAATCATGATAAACAAGGCTTTTAGTTTTTAAATATTATATATGACAAAAAATCACGAGACAAATATCTCGGTTGTGTCAGTGGCGGCTGGTCAAATTTTAAAGTTGTATATCTCGTACTACTTGCTGGGCCCATGCCAAGTTCAGGTTGTTTAATAGTGAGCCTACTAGGAATGTTTTGATAAAGAACAAAAGTTGAATTTTTGCGAAGCCCCACTAAAAAATGAGCACGTTTAGGTATTTTACATTGGTTTTTTTTTTTTTAATTTTACATCATTTTGTCGAAAATTTTAAAAGAAAAAAATGTGTTAGTAGAAAGTTATAGTCATATGATTTTTTTAAACCTAAAACATAATTTTGTTAATAATTTTTAATTTTTGTTATTAATTTTTAATTAATAATAATTTTAAAAATGAGGTATTCCAAATAATCCTAAACTATTAATCCGGAAAATATTTCCCTCAAGAAATAAAGTTTCTTCATCCTGTAAATCACATTAAAAGTGTTTTTATAACCACAATGACATGGAAGCAAGATATTTCTATTGAACCCCACTTTCTTATAGATCATAGTGAAAATAGAGTTTTTTTATAGCCAGTATCCTGTATGGTATATATTTGACCTGAAGGATCAGTTTTCGAATTAGGCTAATGCACAATCTACATGTAAAATATTATGTTCTATATAGTTCTGAATTTAAAGTCAAAATTTCAATTTACTTTTAAATCTACTCACCCTATATATACTTAACCCGATGGAAATCTGGTGATAACTAGACTAATTTACATGTGGAATATAGTTTTTTTTTGTCAAGTTGTTTTTGAATTTTCGCCCCAAGAAACAGACCAACAAACAGACAAGAAACCATACTGTTCATAATTTAGGGACTATAAATCGTAAAAATCTTACTATATTTTCTTCTGACGAAGGAAGTAGAGTGCCGAGACTTGAATTTAGACACCCTGTATTTAAATACGTCAAAATATTTTTATTATTCCTTAAATAATAATTATTTTGTAAAAATGGATACTAAATTTGCTAATATTTTGTTTTCTTTTTAGGATGGAAAGGAATGTATTAGAAATAACAAACGTGTAACTTTAATTATACTGTTATTTTTATCAAATAAATGTGTGATTTGTATTTCTGTTTTTTTTTTGTTTTATTTAGTCGGAGCCCATAAGAAACAATGGTAAATCACTGTATCACCTTATGATTATTATTGAAATATTGTACAATCTATGGAAATTGTGCGCAATTGTACCTAATTTTATTAAAATTAATAATCAACACAAGTTTCTATGCATTGTATAAAATAAAAGGATACGTAAGTAGTAGGAAAATACTAAATTCAGCTTATTTAATGAACTACACCCTGTAGGTTGGGTTCAGCAGAATCAGTTAGAAAGAAACGACATCCTTGTCGGTGCCTTTGATATAAGCAGTACCCCATTTCTTTAACCTTAAAGTTGCCTTACACAAAATGCATATACTTAATACATATTTAATTCACTAAGAATTACGGTAAAAGTAAAAACACATTCAACGTTTTGCATTGTTACAGCATAAAAATATAAAGGCGTGTATCCATCTGCCAATGCCTAGTAACGTAAGGCTAGTAATTATTTCTGCTGCGATTTAAATAAGTCGATAGGTAAGCCTTAATGGCAAAAAAATTTCTCGGGTTGTATAATAATTTTCTGTCAATACTTTAAATAAACCACCTGTGAAACAATGACAGCAAAATATAGTTGATGAGTTTGGCATAATAAAACTTTAAGTAACAAATAAATATCCCGTTGGGCAGTCCGAAATCTATTCGAGCAGTCAAATTATTAGTTCGCCGGTGAAATTATTAATCGACTGGTGACAAAATAAATCAGGCTGTGAATAAAATGTGCTCGGTATTTAAATATCGTTCAGCAGTTTTTAAGCAGCGTTTCGTTTTCTGCAAAATATTTACTTTAAAAGCCAGAAAGTCAAATGACCTGTATTTAATATTTTTAGTTGGCAATTGTTTGAAAATAGCGGCGTGATTCGTTAGTAGGTAGCGGGGTCTACATGGTCAGGCGATTCGTGCGACCAATTAGCAGCGATCGGTTTCTTTTGTTCGTCTGTTAAACTTTTGATCATCACTAAGATTGGCCACTTTTGATCTGTTCACTAACAAACCACACATATTATTTGCGACCCTTTATATTTTAAATAAGGAAATTCCCACATAAACTCACTGTGCGCAAACAGTCGCGTGTTTCTGCACATATTCGGCATATTACGAGCTACCAAATTGACTGCGACGCGATAAAAAAATTGAATCACCAACCACACACACCTCCAAAGCGAAGCTGAACTGCTGCTGCGGCCGAGTTACCCGCCATGTAATGCTGCTGGAGCGGCACTCACGGTGGGCAGCCTTACTGATAATACCATGAAACGTATGTTCTTTTACATTAATAAATATTTGGAATTTGCTAATTAAATGGTTTATTTTTTACGTAATTAATTACCCATTATGACATGCTAAGTTCATGTTAGAGCAGTCAGAACAGTATTAGATTACCCCTCAATCTGTAATGTTACAATATTTTTTCAGCAGTCAACTTGTTTTTGGAGCAGGCAAAAAAAACAAAATGTAATCTATTTCGCACAGATCAAATATTTATGTAGTTGCAACTTACTTTTTTTACTGCTTAAAAGGTTTTGAAGCTGCTTGTTCAAATCTAAAACGTAGACCATTTTTTGTTTTATTACCTGATCAAGCTTCACCGCCCAATCCATTATTTCGCCGACCAATCGTATATTACGAGGTATCAAAATCGCAATATTTCGCTGCCCGTTTAAATTACACCCGTAACGTAATACCGAACATGTTCGCCACGTTGCAACGGGACACGGTTCGCTGCGGAAGTTTTGGTTGTGTCAATCATCCCATAACGTAACCAAACGGGATTACGACACAACACCGCGACTTTCATCCTAGTTTCTAAATTCAGCAATAAATTCAAGCTTGCAGCTACAGCTAGCAGCAGTTTCAAATATTTTCATTCACCACCAGATTTTCAAAAAGGTAAAACGAAAATCTCCACGATGTTGGATTTCGAAATTATTTCAAAGTAGGAAGATTTATAGAAATGCGGATACTTAGAAAGTAAAACAAATCGTTATGTCAAATCAACTGACAGGTGAACTATATAACACGTTTACCGGTTTTCTTGCATCGGTTACGTGGTCCAGAGCTAAAATATCCACTCATGGAAAATCGAGCTCCTTTTTTATAAAACTTTTCCAGCAGAAACAAAATTAAAATGAAACTTGTAAATATAATAATTAAATTCAAATCACCTTTCAAGCCTTGGCAACATTAAGACTTTTCATGTCGGACAAGTATCGGATAGGGCCTGTATCTTCACTTGAATTTCTGAGATTACCACAGGCTAACAACGGGCAGTTTTTGACTACTGGTTCTGAAGTTTTTATTTTTAATTTAACACTTATTAAAAATGTAGGAAAAATAAAGTTCATCATTTATAATGTGGATTTTACCAAAAAATATACCTTTCATATTCAATACTTTCTACTTTACTATTTCCAATACTTTACTACTTTACTACTTTAAGGCTGAACGTATTTTGTTGCAGAAAACTCCTGCGAAAGAGAAACATCTCTCGGGTTCTATGCTTGTGGATGGTTAGTAGGAATTCAAAGGATTTTTGAAGATTACGTCGGCGACTGCCATCATTTGCAAATAAATCAATTTGTTGGGAAAGGATTGCGGACATCCGGGTCTTATTACTGGTTTGCTTTTGTAATGACTCTGAACATTTTAGTAAAGTTTATCTACTCCTATTAAGTTATATATTAATTATTCAACTACTTTTGAACAATTAATAGTATCTATAAACAAACAGCGTGAGTTATAATAACTCACTGCTATAACTCACTATAATAAATCGGAAAAGCTTTACGAACCGAATATCAAGGTGGCTCTGTACAAGCCGATTGGCTGAAAGGAAACAGTCCATTATTGTTACTGAGGGAAGTAATGTCACTCGAATAATTTTGACGTTTTCAAATTAAGTTAATAAAGTTAATAAAGTTCTTTCTCTGTACTTGTGTCTTAGTATTTATTGTTATAGTCGTAGATAAAGTATAGTATTCAACTTGCGGTAATGGTCATAACTCACTTGATGAATTACATCACTCGCCTGCGGCTCGTGCTGCAAACTTCATCTGCGTGAGTTATGACCTACATTACCGCTCGTTAAATAATATACTATTATTGCACATTGACGTTGAATGGTTCATTCTCTTCTGCTCTTAGAATTTCTGCAATGGGAATGTCATCTTCGTCCATGATTTCTGTTTCACTTTCGTTGTCTGTATCTAGCCTGCTTAAAAGTGTTTCCGATCTAGATTCAGTGAGGGAAATATTTGATGTTTTGAAGCAGTCATCTTGTTCAGAGTTTAGAATGTCGAGATTTTTGAGATAACAGAGAATGTCAGAATAAATGCTGCTGCGTTGCTTAATCCTTATTCTCAATGACTCTTGTAGTTCCGTACTGAGTGGTGTTTTTATTCTGGATAATTTCTTCACCATGAACTTTAAAGCCGCATCTGCTTTACATAATAAATATATATCGCGACGGCATAGGGTTTCAACTACAATTTTTATTGGTTAGACTACTTTTACAACAGCGTTAAGAACTTCACTTTCTGAATCCAAAATTGTTGTTATGTTTAGATCAATAATATATTTTTTCTTATGAAATTTTCTAATAGTGTTAAACGCTCGAGTATGTCAAGTTAGCTGCTTCATCTGGTTTTGCAATATATGTAATATAACTTTTAGCTCTTTCCCGCGTGATCATTTTTCATATACTTTTGTAGTATATTATTTTGAGTTGTCAATTTTCTAAATGTTCGAACTATTTGTCTAACTCTAGACACTAATACACAGAGGTCATGATTATTGGTAACTTCCAAAAAGTCATTTTTTCCAAAACTTCCAACTTATTCCATACCTTCAGTGTCTTCTGTATCGCTGTCGGTGTCGCTAAAGAACATTTCGAGACTAATCCCGAAAATATTAATCGCTCCCGGGATTTTCGAGACCGGTTTATACTCCAGGATCCCGGGATCCCGGGACCTCTGGATTCCGGGATTGACACCCCTACTCTAAAGCCTCAGTTGACCTGGTCTTGACGTGAACTTTTTGGTAAAACTTTGGGCTTAAAAACTGTGAAATAATCGTTAAAACGTCAACATTCTCAACTGACTTAAGTAAACATAACGCATTTCCATGGAAACGAATAATAATTCTGAAATAAATAAACTTAATTTATAGGTAAAATCTATTTTTTAATCAGAATTTAGTTAACCATAATTCCGTAACCGCAGGAGCAAATAAAAAAAAGTGTTCACCCTACATAGTTTTTTACGTAGGTTCGAATTTTATAAACAAAAGTAAATCATCCTTTTTAAAATTCCGAAGTTACCCCCACCCTTTAAAATAGAAAGAGGAAGTACATATCAAAAATATGATCCCTATATCTCCCTATTAACTCACAAAAATTTCATGAAAATATTTTAAACAGTTTCCGAGATATCGCCTTGTAACACTTTTAAAAACTGACCCTGTATACAAGATATTTTAACAGATGATTTAAAATCTCAAAAACAAGTCACCCCAAAGTGAATTATTATTGCTCCATTATTAAGCTGATAAAAATTTCTCAATATGCCATAGTACATTGATTTCTGGAAACCTGTATTTTTCTATTTCGTTAAAAATACAATGTCCTTTTGGATTTTATTTTATCAAACTATCACAAAGAATGCTTTTAAGATTAACAATTTATTGAAATCAGGGAACCAACACATAAAGTGGATTTCTGGTTTTTGTATATTCTGTGCCTAATCTGTTTTAAATAGTAAAAAACATAATAAAAGTTTATTATTTTAATTTTACAATCTATGTAAATGCTAATTACCTAGCAATATTATGTACCTCTAGTGGACGTAAATATATTAAACACTATTTATTCTTTTTTTTTCTATTTTAAAATATAGTTCTGGTATCGATGTAGTTCTTGTGGATAAGTCATGTGTTCTGTTAATATAATATTTTTATTGCCTACGTGTTTTGTTCTATTCAGTAAGTTATCTAGTGATTTGAAAAATTTTTTGTTTGTGTTAGTAAACAATTTTTATTTTTAAACTGGTTGTAAAACAGTTGTAAAAAATATCTTTATTTTTATATAAGTTCGCAAAAAATTATTAAGCATAAGCTTGTATTGTCGCACACTCGCCCATAAACATATTGTTAATGCCATGGATTTATTATATAAAAGGATTCGATATCCGTATACTGTGAGCGAATCGAAGGTGAAGCCTTATATTTTGTTGTTTGTTATTCTCTTGGGGGAGCAGTTTACGAACTACGAACATAGACAAGACTACGAATTACTACGTAATTGAATCAAGAATGATAGTAGAAAGAGATAAAATAGCATTGGAGTGTTGGAGCTCAGAACTGTTGTTGTCTGTGCTGGTTGTTTAGGAAAACGGCTGAACCTCGGTCTGAACACTCCGTTACACGTACGTCTTTGTCTAATGAACTAGAAAAGGAAAAGTGCAACGTATAGATTTATGTACATTTATAAATGACTCGGAGCGACTTTAAATAAACACCTTTAGAAATAACATAACCTATAAATAATAAAACCTTTTTAACTTAAATTTATTATTATTTAGCAGAAAATAAAGTAATTTAGGGCTTTTATTACTTTTAGCAAATCTTGTAATGCTTCTAACGTATTTTTTGTACATAAATGCAAAGTAAAATAAGATGTGGCCAATGTTTACAAATTGTGTTTACAGTGTCACTTAGAATGGTTTGTTTTGGCTTCAAAGAATGTTACAGCATCCCGTATCCTTTTATATAATAAATCCATGGTTAATGCAATAATCCTTTCTTTCAAAAATGGTTAGACAGACTGACTTTGACTTTGACGTTTTAACGATTATTTATCAGTTTATTGCTCAGGTTTATTCGGGTTTGCTCAGGTTTGTTATAACAAAGGCGTTGAAAAACAAACCTGGGCAATAAACTGAGACATAATCAGTAAAACGTCAAAATTTTCAACTGTCTTAAGTAAAAACAACGCATTTCCATGGAAACGGATAATAATTCTGAAATAAGTAAACTTGATTTATTAGCAAAATTTATTTATTTTTTTATCTCAGTCAAAATTTAGTTAACCAATTCCGTAACCGAAAGAGCAAATCTAAAAAAAAATTTTACACATTTTTTCGTAAATTCGAATTTTATAAGCAAAAGTACATCATCCCATTTAAAATTCCAAACTTCATTCAAAATAGAGAGAAGGGATGATAAAAGTCAAAAATATGTTTAAATTTGTCCCACCGACTCCCTATTAACGCACCAAAATGTTATGAAAATATTTGAAACCGTTGTCGAGATATAGCATTGTAACACTTTAAAAAAATTCACCCTGTAGAGTAGTCCTTGAAACTGGATACACTTCCGATAAAATATATACAAGCTGAGCACTTTCACAAAAACAATTTATAATAACTCAAAATAGATCTATTTTACTAATTTATTATTTTATTAATATTGTACCTTATCAATAGCGAAGGTTTCCTTTGCTAATAAATTATGAATGAAGACACTTTTAATCCATCAGATACTGGGTAAACTTGTTATTTATCTACGGCAAATATTACTTATTCACTGTTTGTCTTTTACATCAATAGGTTATTATTATAGGTGCACTGTTAAAGAGGGTGTGAAATCTTAAATAGCATTTTTATGTTGCTTTAATTCGAAACAAAGGTTTTAAATAATATTTTAGGGAATTGACCACCCTTCCTCAAATGTGAAATTAAAAATTATTGCAGGGTTTAAGTGGAGCATCGTCAGCTCGTCGAGAATATCACCGTTTTTTATTTAATTTTTGTTTTTAATATTGGTCCAAAAACGACAAATAAGCGACTCTAAAAACCACCTTGTTGTGTAAAGTAAGATTCCTACCCTCAAAAGTAGTGTAAAAACTAACATTCAGATTCACTAAGAAAGTTTAAGATTTAGTACTGGTTTAAATTAAGATCTTATAGTTGATCAGCCACATTTTGACAGGATTTTGTCCTGTCATTGTTAATAGGTCGTCATTAAAAACTTATGAATTATTCTGATATTTCAGTGACTTGCTTAATTTTCAAATGATTTTCATCTTGGAACGAGTTGCTGTAATGAATTTAGTTCTATTATTGTCGAAAGTACGTACTAAAATTGATCTTTTCTTTAAAAATTTGCAAAAAACTCAGAAATAAATTCATAGTATATGACTTAGTTATCTTATTCTTACATTTGTTATTTTAAAACTCTTGGTTGTCAAATTAGACCGGACTAGCGTTGGAAAATCTGGCTGTTATGTTTTGTAGGGGAGTAAGTGAGACATGCTGAATTAAATAGTGCATATGTGACTATTTTTTTTTTAATAGTTATCCTGATCGCTATAGGGGCTTTTATATAAAAATTATGGTTTATGGGACCGGGCAAGAAACTTTTATAGCGCAATACCTGGTTCACACTTGGAAAATTTAAATTAACTAACACAAAAATTATCACTGGACCCGAGACTTGCAGTCCTGTACGCGGTACATTCTGTATAAATGCTTACACTAAATTTTATTTTTGTAGGTTCTGGAATTCCCTCTAAGTCTAGCAGCGGACATTTTACAAATTTCGGCAAAGGCTTTGGAACCGAATTGGAGGTAACAATATTCAGAAACCTTATAGTAATTTCAAAATTAAAACTGTTAAATTTAATTAATTCAATTGGGTGAGATCAGGTGACCCAGCTGGCCATTACCATTACCCCTCATCTCGTCACGCAATTCATTGGTCAGGGAAATCTTGTTCAAGAACTGCTGACATACCTCTTCCTGTCCTCTTTTCAGATGACCGTATCTACAGCGTGTCCAAGAAAGTTTGCAACATGTAGGAAACTTGTTTATTATTGAGCTCTCAAAAAATATTACTCTTGATAAAAGTTGATGATTTTTATCAAACTAAAGACTAACCTATCACATCTTATGCAAAGTTGTTAATAAGGACGCAAATGGTTCTTTTTCAAATCTCAGCAAGAGTAAAGTATCTTAATTTTTTAAAATATCGAAAAAATTTGTTGTCAAGTTCCTAATGTTATTAGTAAATATTATTTTAAGAAAAATGTCTCTACTATGGCAATTATTTTTCCATGGTCTACCCCTTACAATACAAACTGATTATAAATGGACACATAATATTGGACGAATCATGTCGTCTTCATCTTGTCGTATTCTACTAGTAATTAATTAATAATATGGCAGCAGTTATGCCTATTTCTACTAAATACCAAACAAATTATTGGCTGATGCCATTGAACTCTTGTCCAAAGAAATTTGAAACAATAGCTCTGTTCGTAGAGGAATCACAAACCGATCAGCGCCAATCAAATTTTAGGTTTTGGTAACGTGACAGTTTGCCGACTGGTTTCCAGTAATTTCATTGGCTCTGACTGGTTTGTGACTCTTGTGCGAACAGAGCTAATATTGATTATTGTGCCAACTATAGCATGATTATAACAATATTTAGTTTACTTCGACGTACAGTAGATGTCTTTCATTTGACAATAGTCATCAACTTTTTTAGGAATAAAATAAGCTATAAAAATCAGTAAAAAAAAGTTTCCCATGGGTTTTTTGGACACACACATCATTAAAGTTCAAGTTTTTTTTGTTCCATGGAGCATTTTATAGAGTATTACGCAACCGTAGTTTCTAGTAAAAAAATGTAAATAAACAATAGTTGTCATTAACTCGCTTGATTTAAAAATTAAAAAACATAATTGTAGATAAATATACCATTCTCAGAGATGGGCTCATCAAACCATATATGAAAAATTTCATTTTAAAAAGCTCTATTGGGATCCCTACAAGATGTATGGTGTTCCAGGGGCGTACCGCTGGGTGGGGGGGGGGGGGCAAGCAATATATTTTCGGTTAAATTATGGCACATACTAAACTTGCCCTTAATTCGACAGATGCTTAAAGAAAATAATGGAGGAGCACTTCATGTTTATGAATCAAGTTCTAGTGAAGAAGAAGATAATTCTACTTCACGGTTTGGAAACACAGCACCAATAGATCCCGTAATATCTACAGCTAAACCAAAGGAAACAAATAATTTTACTCAACCAGATACGCAAAGTGATGTTTTAACTACTGAAAAACCAGTGGTTCCTTCTTCCGCCAAGAAAATTCCAAACCTGGGAAGCAGGGCTAATGTTGTTAATACTTCAGACCTGCTTAAAAAAATACAGTCTTGCTTAATTAAAGTAAGTAGAAAAACTTAAATAATTAAGAGTTAATTAATATTTCCTTAAAATACCTATTTATCGATGCAAAATGGGACGATTTTAAATTGGCGACCAAGTCTTGTTTAGGTTATCTACGTGCCAAAGCCATGTCGTTAATCTTTATTTTTTATTAAACTGTCGCCAAGACCTGCCTAATTTGGCAATTTAAGAGTTTAAATTGACAAGGAGACAAAAGGACAACCAAGTTAAATGCTATGAATTTATTTTTGAGGATCTTTCGCAAAATCATAAACAAGGGCATTATAAATATAGAAATAAGAAAAAAATTAAACGAACCGCAGAAATGATAGAATTTATGAGTTTTTAGTACCGACCTACTAACAATCACAGGACAAAAACTTTGTAAAACCTAACGATCAGCTAGAGGACCTAAATAAACCTTTTTAGTAAATTTCAGAATTAAGTTTTTACTACGAAATTCACTAAATATAGTCCGTCTAGAAAGTATCCGGAATTTTATGTTTTTCCTGATTTTAATATATTTATTTTTTGTAACATTCTAAGACAAAAGCAATGCATCAAGTAGGTTGTGCCGATAGTAGGCTATGGCTAAAATGACATGACAACACCATCTGTCAAATATTGTTGATTGTAAACAGGTTTAAGATTTGTGAAATAATGTCGCAAGTAGAAAAAAGAAAAAGGTGGAATTTTTGTATAGAAAATGTGTTCGAAACGTTAAAAAATTAGTGCCATTGACTGAACTAGGAAAAAGTGCAGTATGTGAGACAATAAAGAGGATAAAAATGGCGCAGATATGAGGCGTAGATCAGTTTCGGGAAGACCGCGTAAGATTCGCAGAAACAATTTAAACGCTTTATTGACCTTAGGACGGCAAAATCCGCGCCTAGGGTTTAGAAAATTGGCTAATAGATTTGGAAATCAACGAAGAATAAAAGTGTGTCCAGAAACTGTCCGCATGCTACTGAAAAGACAAGGCTACATATCAAGGAAACCAAAAAAAATCCCTCCAGCACCTCTACAAAGGCAACGAAGAATAGATTTTTGTCGACGTTTTCGAGAAGATAATTTTGGAAATGTTTTTATATCTGACAAAAGTTGTTTTCAGCTCGGTTCAAATCACCTAAAAATCCTATCAAGAAAAAATGTTACCGTTCAAATTTCCAAAATTCCCCCTAAAATAATGGTTTAGGGAGCAATATCTCAGCGTGGTGCTACCCCTCTCTGTAAAGTTGATGGCACCGTTAATAGTGCAAAATGAGATTCTAAATGGTTTCCTTCTTAAAACGGTTCATGCTTTATATCCAGACGGATGGCGTTTTCAGCAGGATAATGCAAGATGCCATACTTCTGCTTATACTCAAGTTTGGGTGCAAGAACACCAATTGGCAACAATTCCATGGCCAGCAGCTTCACCAGATCTTAGTCCCATTGAAAACATATGGGGACTAATGAAGACTGAAGTGGAACGAGCAGCGCCATGAAATAAAGAAGGTTTGATTCGGTCAGTTTTACAGGCCGGGACCACCATCATCGAACATTATGGCGGTGACCTAGTTTCAGGTGTACCTGTACGTTTAGTTAAGTGTTTTGAGTTAAATGGTGGTTGTATAAGTGAATGAGATGAATTATTTGTTGTAATTTTACGATTCAAGTAATAAAAATATATGCGGACAAATTATAATTGTTCTTTCTATTTTCCGGATACTTTCTAGACTCTACACGGACTAGAGTTTAGGACTTTAGTTAATCAGTTCACAATCACAATGACCCATTAGGACAGTAATTCTTATAGATATTTTTGTTGGTAAATACCTAACAAAAAACTATATTAATTAAATGTCTCCTACTACTGTACTAATGAGACTCAAAAATGCCGAAACAAGATATTTTCAACAAGATGGAGATATGAGTAAATATTTAGATCATTTAATAATAATTTTTTATTATTTTTTTATTTTACAAGATTTCATTTCCCTTGTTACTTTAGTAACTAATATAATAAATGAATTTGCACTATAAGTTAATATTTTATTAAAATTTTTAAAGCGCGATGTAGAGAAAGTTTTAGGAAAATTAATTTTGAAATTTTATCTTTTATAAAAGTGTCTTATTTATAAAGAAATTAATCTTTGTGGCGCAGGGATACACCGACCGATAACACAGCCCCACAAAAAAAATTTTTTTTTTAACTGCTATCGAGACAATTGTATCCCTATGTAATTTTCGACGCTGAATCCGAATCCGAGGTCAAAAAAAATCGCACACCCCCAAAATCAACCCCTAGTGCTACAAAAAAACTCCCTCAACAAGGTAAACATGACTTAACGCTCCACGAATAGTCTTAAATCTCGATAAATCGAATTAAATATAAACATTCAAGTATATAACGCATACTTCACAACACCACTTTCCATTGACAATCACCACCATGAGTGTGTGAAAACTACCCCTCACACAACAGGCAATTTTAAAAAAACTGCAGTGATTGCAAAAAAAGCTTACGATGCTCAGTTATTTTAGAAACAGTATGTAACTGCATTAGTCTCGATGCGATGCTCAAAAACTACCCCTATCAGGTGGCGGAAACCACCCCTAAATTTAAATTGCAGTTGCTTGTATGACTCCTAAAAGGAATTCTCTGAAAATACTATTACTTATTTATATGGCCTCTAAAAAGAATCGCCAAAAAATTTAGAAAAAAGGTCTATATAATTTTCTGACTATATAGTTTTTTGACCAGCCGATAGGTGGCGCATTGACAACCGCATACGAGTGTTGAAGGTCTGGGGATTAAGTATCCGTCAAGTTGGGCTCTTTATTGGGGCGTTCATTATTTCTGTTATTACCTTTTTTTCTCTGTTCTATTGTTAAGTTTTTTGTTATGATTGGGCCTATGATAGCACTGCTGGTCGTGCTAGTGGATCTTATTGATTACTCATTTGGTATTCACCTCCAAACTGCAGTGCTGCATATATTTAGCCAATTTTAGCATCGATGAAAATAGAAATTACGATTTTTTCCCCGATTTTCCTTGCAATTTTAATCTAAGGGTGGTTTCCGCCACTCTATGGGGGTAGATTTTGAGCATCGCAACGGAACTAATGCAGTTACTCACTCTTTGCAAACAAAAATGGGCACCGTAAGCTTTTTTTACAATGACTGCATTTTTTTAAGTTTCCTGTTGTATGAGGGGTAGTTTTCACCCTCTCATGGGGGTGGTATTCAATGGAAAGTAGTGTCTGTATTTTATGCGTTATATACTTGAATGTTTATATTTAATTCGATTTATTGAGATTTAAGACTACTCGCGGAGCGTTAAGTCATTTTTACCCTGTTTAGGGAGGGTTTTTTAGCGCCAGGGGTTGATTTTGGGGGTATACGCTTTTTTTACCTCGGATTCGGATTCAGCGTCGAAAATTACATAGGGATATAGTTGTCTCGATAGCAGTTCCAAAAAAAAATTGTGGGGCTGTGTATATCTTTAATTATTTTTTACCAGGAGTATGGAGATCACTACGAAGAACCGGACGATATCGATAACGATGACGACCCCGTCAAAGAAAAAAAGGTAAGATTTATATAAATACTTAGTATATTTTTAGAGCAAAACTGAGGTATCAAAATATCAGACCAATTAGTCAAGTACACGCACTGTAATGACTTCATCCCGATTCATCCGTAGTCTCACCAAGCTATTTCTTATTAATTGGGAACGTTCACATATTTTATTTTAGACAGCTGAAATTAGGAAAAACAGCTAAAACATAAGCCGCAAAATATTTTTTTTGTTACATTTCGATGCCAAATGGGGCACCACAAGGCAAAATAATAAAAACTCCATTTGAAAACATTTAGGAAAATAACAGTAATGTCTTACTCAGTATTAAAACATACTATGTACACTAAGGCACTGTGGCGTATTCAGGAGGGGGGTTGGGGTTACCCACCCCCAAAGCCTAAAGTTTATACAACCTTTGAATTCAAAACAGAAAAGGAAATAAAAATTATTTCTGTTTTCAAATCCTCCTCCCCCCACAGCGTATTCCTGGCTACGCTACTGCTAAGGCAGCGTTTCCCAAACTTTCGAAAAATGGTAACTTCTTGCGACCCAAGTGAATTTGCGAACAAAATCACACAGAATAAAAAACAGGCTTTAGATTAGAATGATTTAAAAACATATTTTTAAACAATGTTTGCGACCCACCAAAAACCAGCTTGCGACCCATCAGTGGAAAACGCTGCACTTAAGTATATCGAGTGACAATAAAATCACTAAACTTGTCACTATCGTCCAAAGAAAGATAATTAATTGAAATTTTAGAAAGTTGCGAAGTTGATTCAATTGGTTCTTCCACTAAACCTAAGTATCATAATTTTAATACTACCATCTAAAAAGAACTTGTTATATGTACTTTACGATAACGAATAAATTACAAAAATATTACGGTTTGAAATTCGACCAAATTCAAAAAACTCAGATTCCCGTCTGGCGTCATCCTACAAAAAACAACTGAACGTAATGGGCAATGCAGCGAAGCGTATTTCCATTCTATACACGGCCAGAACGCGGCCGCGCGCTAATCGTACAGGTAACCAGGTGCTAACCCTGTTCCGACCGCATTTTTCCGTTGGTTAGGGGCCCTGACAAGCCTCTTCGCGTGCGAGGAAAGAGACTAGTCAGGGCCCCTAACCAGGTGCTAACCCTGTTCCGACCTTAGGGTGTCCTCCGATTCGCTTGGCCCCAATTTACCTGTACGATTAGCGCACGGCCGCGTTCTGGCCATGTATAGAATGGAAATACGCTGCAGCGAATCAAATTAAGGATTCGGCAATACTGCCACGCGCCTCCCCTCGGCCGTTTTACTACTTACAGAGAATGTTTAAATTTTGCGTAACATAGCATTTTTAATCTTCAAATTTAGTTTTAGATTGAAAGTTTTTTCGGAGTGCAGTGTATGTAAATACAACGATGAACTAAAGAAATAACGTAAACCCAAACCAAACTTAATAACAGTAATTTCAGATTCAGATCGTCCGACTTTCGTAGTCCTTCTCCTCTTTGGAATAAAAGCTCTTCCATGCGAAAATATTAAGCGGTTTGATGCTACGATATCTTTAAAATGTGAAATGGATATCACATTTAACTCAAAAAGTCGTTTACACCACCTATTGAGTAAATCGGTTGCCATGACAACGGTTACCATGGCATGGCAACGGTCACTATGAATGTCATCATCACCTTAGCAACGGGTATCGTGGAGCCGAACGCCAATATCCCCGACAAAGTCAATTAGAGCAAGAAGAAAACAGGAAATCGATGTTCTAATTAATTCAATAGTTAATTAATTAAAACCCTAAAACCTAGACGCGTAATGGTTTTCTGCTCCTATCATTCGGTGAATAATGGTTAGTATTTCTTTGATACGCATGCGAAAATGTCCTTTTTAGGTTATGATCTATTATGCGTTGACTGTCTTCTCAGTTCTTTTAATATTTGTATGTAGCAGTTCAGTATAAATTTCGAATATTACTTTTTTTATGTAACTTAGTCCCAAGTGTGCGACGTGCAAAATTCTCGCGGTTGGGTCGCCCATTGTGGGGCTACGTGACCAGAAGTCATCTCCCCATTTTATAATGACCGACGTTTGACCACTATTTTGAGGGTGAATTTGATCAAAAGAAATTCGACTTTTTTGAGGATAAGCTGTTCGAATGGAGTATTATGACATAAAAGCACTTTGCTGAATAAGCCCATTCTGCGATGATCCATAATTTTTTAATCCAGAAATAGAAACCGGCTCACATTGAAGTAATTTAAAAAGGTTTAGAGAAAGATGTAGACGATTTCTTGCCAATAAGCGACGCGACGGTGAGCCTCTGCTGTTTCGCGGCCGGCAGCTGATTGGCTAACGAATTTGTGTGCGTTATGTGAACGTGTGCTGTTTGATTGTTTTGGTAGATATATTTATTATTATATGATATGTATTTTACACAAAAATGTACGTTTTCAAAATCGGAAATGAAGAGAAATCGAACAAATACATTGTAACTTTAATATCTATGAACGAATAGGTATAAAAACAAAAAATAATATGATGTTGGGATAGACACTAGCATTAAGATGTACTTACAGTGTTGACGCATGAAATGCTCAGCGCACTTGACCATTTTTAAAAATTTACTTGGGTAAATAAAGACAAATACAAAACGTTTTAATATTTATTACATTACCAACGAACTGTTTTTTCAACTATTCACGATACACGGATTAATAGAACAATGTTGTATGGCATTGATAAAGAAACACAAGTGAAGCAACATATGTCCGCGTATTTGAGAAACTGTTAAGGAAACTTTGAATCCAACAAGTGTGTTAAGTGATTCCGAGAAAGCGATTCAAAACGCAGTGCTACAAATTTTTGATAACACAGAAGTTGTTTGCTATTTGTTTTATTTGGGATAGTGCTTATGGCGAAAAGTGCAAGAACTGAATCTGGCGGAACTTTTTATAAATACAAAAATCTGCGTGTTTATGTAAAAATGTTGTTTTGCGTTGAGTTTTGTAACAGTACATGATGTTATAGCAGTATTTGAAGAATTAGTTGAGAACTGCTCAAACGAACTAGACCTCATTGTCGATTACTAGAAAGATACATATAGGACGAATAAGACGTATTCGCCGAGTACAACCACGATTTGCTATTTAGTCTTGGACTATTTTGATGGGGTAAAGAATTTAGGTTTTAAAAATAGTGACAACATTTTCCAAGATCCTGATGTTGTTAAGTTTATGTGCTGTGTTCTTTTTAAGATGGCATTTTTGATACAATGCGTGGATAAACCTTAAACTGTTTTAGTTGCTTAGTCTGTTGTAACTCTAAAATCGATTAAGTAACTAAAGCTGTTTAAAGTGCATCAAGGTAATTTGTGGCGTATTACGACTTTTTTTTTATTTTCTCTAAAAGTACTCAACCAAATTAAAAAGTTTTGTCGAAAGTTCTATTTTTCATTGTTCTATACAATGGCATCAAAATCTAAATTTAGTGCCCATTGCCCATTCTGACAGTTTAACCCATTAATGGCCAGAATTATTTTTCGTTGAGTTTGTCAATTATTTTCATATTTCGTAATTAATAAACACCTATCTTAACTACAAAAAACTACTTTATGATAAAACATGTGTTAGATAAAAAAATATGTGGTGCTACCAATTGGTATCACTGGGCGCATAAGGTACAATAAAATACTAATATACAAAATATATGTTTACTTGCAAAATTACTACAATAGAAATTCTACATTGTATGGCAGTTAGCAAAACAGGGTACACATAGACCAACATCACATTTAGAACACGTGGGCGACCAAAACTTTTGCAGCCAGTTCCGGCACAACGACGTCTATTGCATGGAGCAACATAATGATGCATACCATCACAACGAATCTCTGACAGAACTCTGCGGGACACTGATGTTTTTGCAGGACCTGGTGACTTTGCTGGTACACCATAACGAGTCAAGCATACATATGCTAACTCTCTTCTGAACTCTAATTGGAAGTGTTGCTGTGATTCTTCCTGTATAAGAACCACGCATTATTTATAGCTGCATCAAGAATCCAGGTGAAAAGTGACCAGTACCATTTTTTGCTGCGTACACATACTCTATAATTCGCAATACATTCGTCCCTTAGATCAGTTCCTCCCATGTTACACTTATATTGAGCAATACAATGAGGACGATTAACCATTATATTTTTTTCTCTGTTTGGGAATATCTTTTTACTGTCCCCACTGAACACCGGAGGAATCATAGTTTTTGATGTAGAGGAAGCAGAAGATGGTTCTTTTACAAATTGATTTGCGGGTACTGAAGATGATTGCTTGGGTTGATCTATAGAAACGTCTTCATAATTGCTGCCCAAACGTGTATTATTTATCAATTTTATTTCCACAGGTGCACGTAATTGGCGACTGGTTAGATTATGAAGCATACCACCATCATCTTTGTCAGCAGAATCCTCGTCGGTGTCTATATTTGCATCAGGAGGCTCAATAAATATTTCATCTATTTGATTTTCCACATCGTCGTTTGCGTATGCCATATCTAAAGCTTCTGATAACGAAAATTCACGCATGCAATAAAAAAATAAAGTGGTAAAACGCCCAGTGATACCATACGGTATCATCTTCTTTGGCGGCCATATTGCAAAGTTGGATTATTTTTTTAAAAAACCACCTTTACTGTTTACAGCTTCACACTTCATGGTGATTCTATACCAGTACTTGTATTCAGCAAAAAGCATACTATAATAAAAAATATATACTTTCTTGAAGCGAATGTCCATGTTTTTTCATACGCGCCGAATGCAAGGTCAAGAAGCACGTTCTTGTAAGCATAATAATCGACAACACTCCACAACAGCAGTTTGATTGTCACTAAAGATCCTACCCAAAGCTAAAACAACGACCGAAAGTAGTCTCCCACCACCTATCGTAAAATAGGGAAAGCTTTAGAAACAGCTGATTTAGAGATACCAAACGGTATCACTGGGCGTTAATGGGTTAAACGTCCCAATATCGCTTCCGGTTTAACAAGGAATTCTCTTAGCTTTACTCCTTATTTTAAATTGAAACGTTGTATATTTTCAAAAAACTGAATTTAATGTAAAATTCTAAGTATGAAACACCATCTTAAGTATAACACAAATAAAAAAAATACTGTTAAATATGACCAAATTACAATATAACTAATAGGTATATTAAAACTATACAAAATATAGCATTAATTAATTAGGCCACACATAACGTTCCTGCAATAGCATCATCAACTTTTACCTTGAATATTCTGTAGTTAATCTCTTCGTTGTTTAGATGGTCGTAGAGGAATTTAGGCATTTTGTTAGAAATAATCCACAAATTTCTGTCCTCATCAATCTGCAAAAAAAAAAACAAAGATACAATTTATTTCTTGTTAGATCTTATTTCAGGTATAATATAAAATATCAA
This sequence comes from Philopedon plagiatum, assembly GCA_963971165.1. NCBI lineage: Eukaryota > Metazoa > Arthropoda > Insecta > Coleoptera > Curculionidae > Philopedon > Philopedon plagiatum. The sequence continues at coordinate 89,889,360 of OZ020193.1, read as the reverse complement.
TGAAACTGCAGGGAATTAAACTATAAACAAATTGGCGATTATAATCAAACAAGAATAATAGTAAACGAGACATGAGGAGCAGGATTGCATAAACAAAAAAAATTGTTTATAGATGAACAGCAGCGGAACAAACCTAAGCAGCATAAACAATAAAAAAAATATGAAAAAACCCAGCCGACAATTTTAGCAAGCAGTCAAGGGTATAAAATAATATTATTGTAAATTTATTTGTGAACCAAACAACAAACTTAATTATGTTCCACTTTAGGAAACATATATACCAAGGTTTTAGGCTTCTGCACAAATACCTACGTATTTAGATTATTATTATTGCACCCACTTATAATTTTTTTTATTTATTTATTTTTAGTGTAAATGTTCAATTACCGGAACCTATTTTAGACCACAAGTAATTAAAATGGAGGAATTTCCAATTCAAACACTAAAATGTCTTCTTATTTTATTTTTCGTATAAAATAACAACTCCAAATAAATTTTTTGGGTCACAATAACTCCTAAACCGGTTCTTTTTACGTATATTTTTGTAAAATTTTTCGTTGCTATTACACTTCGTATCCCTTTCATGCACTTACTAACAAAGGAAGACGAAGCCATTAATTGCCCTTTGATGTGTTTTATACATTGCGCGTCTGTAGGATAAAGAAAGGGGAAAGAGACAACGCTAAACAGCCGATTTCGCATTAGGGATTTCCGAACCTTCCGTATTTAACCGAACAAACCTGTAAAAAGAAAGTTCCGAATAGAAAGAGTTCAATTTAGCAACCACCTGTCACTGACGCCCCATTTTCCAAAGTTAAGGGATAAAATACCTTTAAAAATAACAAAAACACTAACAATTTTATTACATCACATCATCACCACAAATTTTGCCACTACGCAATGAAAATAAATTACGAAAATTTATTGTTATGTAAAATAATTAATCGTATATTGTTATATTTTACTAACTTTTAGTTATATATTTCAGCCTGTAGTATTTACGATTGCAAATAGTAACCTATACATAACTGACAGCCAGGCAACTATCATTCTCAAAAAATAGGTGGGCGACCATATATTTGACCAGCTTAAAAGTAGCCTTGGAATCTCTTATTGATTTAAAATGTAAGCAATAGAATCTCTTCTTTGTTTCTAAATTTGTGACCCTTTTTTATTATCTGCCGCATTCATCGACTCCAGATTGTCCTGAAAATAATCCTGTTAATTTTTTTAAAGCCGACCATATGCACATGTTGAATTTGTAACCCCGTGTTGGGCCCTATTCTATTAGAAGAATAGTGATGACACTTGACATAAACAAATTTCAAAGTATTAAGAGTGTGTTAATTTGTTAATTGTGCCAAAAAGCTTCAAAAAATAAGTTCAGTATTCTTACTATGTTTTCTATATTTCTCATTTTTTCTTTTATTATCTTATTTTCATTCTTTAGCATTTAATTTTCTTATTTTAATTCCTTTAGCTCTGGTTGGTATGCCTTCTGGTCCCCTTTTATTTCGCTGGTGTCCTTTATGAGTTCTTTCATCATCTCTTTCAGGGAATCCAGCTTATCTTGTTTTTCCTTTTGTGGTGTTCTATATATTTTTTGACTTCTCTTAGATAGACCTTCAAGCTTCTCTATTTCCCTTTTTCGCTTTCAATCTTCTGACGTGTAATCGTTACTGTCCATTTTTGATCTTACTTTGTTTCTCCCTTCATTTCTTTGCAGTTTCTTTACTTCATTTACTCCGTCTGATTTTCCTCCTATAAGCTTAGTTAGATATTTCACTCTTATTTCCGATATTTCTCCAAGGTTACTTATTTTACTCCACCAGTTTTAAATAATTGAAATTTAAATCGCATATAACTATTTCAATTTTCTTTGCTAAATTATTGGTGTGTTTATTTATTCGCTGTTTTTTGCACTACGAGTAAACCGTGATAAGGGTCGATAAACGAATTTCCTTATCGCCGGACCTGCGTTCACCTTGCAATCCATGACTAAACTCTTGTTAGCCGTTATTAAGATAGTTTTAAATGCAATTTTAGGTATCCTTTTGAGCTTTTCTTGCATCAGCGACAGAGTCTAACATGCGGGAGTTAAAATTTGACATGTAATGTAAAGTCCTATGATTCGCTTTTAAAAAAATGCACAGCGCTTTTGGAAAAATCTCACTTCACTCACTCACCCGCGGCGTCTAAAACTTTTGACATTTGCCATGCACAATTTGATGCTTCTAGGTCAATTGAAGAGTGGATAGATAAGTCAGCTGAATGCCAAAAAGTTAGTTTTGAATTATTAAGGAAAAAATATTTGTAAAATACATTATAGAAGTTGTATGTACCTGTGTCTTAATAGAAAAATAAGAAAAAAATTGACACACTCGGCTTCAGTTATCATGAAAATGGTAGGTGCACTACACAGTAATTTTTGGAAAATTTTTCATTCATTTTCCCTCATTTGTCTCATATTTTTTTTAAAATCATTTTTATAGACACTTAATTGAATTCTTCGATCCTCGATACTTCAAAAACGATATGCCTACTGCCTAATATTTTTGAATAAAAACTTATTTGACGCTTCTAATTTCACAACCTTTTCTAACTGCTTATCAGATATCAAACTAATATAAAAACTCATATATTGTAAATTTTGCAGATGAATTTAATAATTTCCCAAAAGTCTTAGCAGTATATATATATATATATATATATATATATATATATATATATATATATATATATATATATATATATATATATATATATATATATATATATATATATATATATATATATATTCATATTAAAATTTTTAAAAACTAGTAGTTTTCTTAACGTAACACGTACCCTAATTTCATTAGTGAAAACCAGCTTTTTCCGATGATGGGCAATCAGAGGGGCAGTTTCAGGTGTCAATTGTCTCCTAGGATTCCAGCAAGCAACTCCATCTCTATTTAACTGAGCAAAGAATATGACGTTTGATTGTTGATCAAATACGGAAGCTGTCGTTTGAGTATTAAGCCCTTTGCATCCTTCCACCTAAACGATACATTAAAAAAAATTAATAGTTATTACAATAATAGTATATGTACATTATATGGAATCTCTTCGTGACTTTACCCGCGTATTGTTTGTTTTTGGGACAATTTTTATTAGTAGAGGAAAGTAGTTTGCGGCATTTGATACCTCATAATATTTCAGTTACTAGGAATATATAGTCATTGTTTCTTATTAAACTATACCCCTCTTTCACCCCCTTAGGGGTTGAATTTTCCATAACAATTAATAGTTTCCTCATTTCTAATTATATGCTGAATATGTTGGCTATAGCTGAATATAGCATTCCCAACCGATTTTGGCTGAAGGTTTTTTTAAATTACACCTTTTCCTCTTTAGGAGCTGAATCTTAAAAAAATATACAACGTTTGCTGATTTCCTATAAGGACTTTCTATGCTGAATTTAAGATTATTATTAACTCTACCTTTATCGATTTTTAAGTTTATATACTAAATTTAATATTTATATCTGGTGTTTGTGTGGTATAAGCTTCTTTTCAAAAACATTACACCCCCTGGCGGGGTTAAGTTTTAAAAATAATTTTTTATCCCTTGCCTACACCCTTAAGGAAGTATAGGTACTATCCCAATTTCACGTTTCTAGGTTTAGCGGTTTTAGTTGTGCATGATCAGTTTTTATTTTATCTATGTCACATTGTTAGGACTACAGTTTTTCTATTTTAGTTTAACCACCATTTCCCTTGGTGCTTCCGAGCACGCAGTCCAATTTGAGACTGGATATTCAGCGTGTAATTCGTTGTGCAAAAATTATAAACTCTGCAGACAAATAATTTTTTTTAATTGTAAATATATCTTTATTATATTATTTAAATGCCTAAAATCTCTGCATAACCTATAGGTATACTAAACTTTTTAGCACGGTTTTTTTCATAAAAAAATCTAACTGGGAACTCCACTTCTTCAACATCAGCCAAATTGGCAAAAAAATGAGTTTGAAAATATTACTAAATTATTACCTTGAAAAGATAGTAGTTATTGTTATGTTCATCATGGTCATGGCTCAAAGTTTCGTTTTTTAAGACTGCACTGTTGACAGAGAATTCAAACAAACTAGCTGATGGATGGAAGTAAACGGTGCGGAAGCTACAACAAATTAAGAAGAGGAAAGTTACTCTTTTACTTAATTAAGTATAGAGTTAACTATACCAGGTATTACAATGAAAAATCAAATCGCTAAAACTGTTGTTAGTTATCTCAGATAGGTCAAGCAAATTATGTTATTTTAAACATAACAAAATGAAAACGATCTCTCCACCTAACCATCAAATCACGGATATCTGGGGGTAGTTCCTGTACCTTATTCAGGCATTAAAAAAGTTCACTATTCCTATTCAACTTTAAGTCAAAGCAATTCTTGCTACTAGAATATCATTTCACCTCATTCGGGTTTTAAAATAAGTGACTTAGATAATCATTCTTCATGTGGGAGTTCGTAATATTTTACTGTTCCTGATTTATACATTTCATATGAAAATTTTAAACACGTTATAGTAATAGATCTAAGAAATAAAAAAAGTTTTCGCTGTGACGCATAAATGCAAAAACCATAAAAACCTTTAAGCGCCAAACTATTTGGACGAAGAGCAGTGGTGACCTCAACGACTCCGTAACCTCCACGAATGCCCCAGACCATTTGGCAGCCCCACGACATTAACTTAGGTTTGTTTGTTGCGAGTTGCAACTTGCGACTTTGACACGCAACCCATCAGACCGAACCCTGCGGGAGGGTGTAGCCATTTTGAAAATTGCTGGTAGGCCAGCTGTCTCTAGGACCTCTAACGAAGAGTGTAGTTTGTCGAGTTCCTGTAAGTCTGCGCTTAAATCAGTGGAAGTAGATAAATAGAAAAAGTCATGAAGAATAAAGAGATTATCCTAAAATTATAATTCGCGTTCTTGTTGTTTTGACTCCAAAGGAATGAATTTTGTGAATAAGAAAAACGAATAGTACCAATATCATCTATAGCTATGCTGATAAAAATACTCTTCACTCTAATATACCTTTCTCCGGGGTGTCAATTAAGATTTAGCTTGGGGGAGGGGTGGCAAACCCATTTTGTATACAAGCGTATCTTGAATTTTTTAATGTAATAGAAGTATTTTTAGGTAATTTACCATTTGCAGGAAACGCAAAGTCCCTCCTCCAAAACCCAATATTTTCACAAACATGCACAATGCTTTCTCAGAATCTTCAATTAATTTAAGAGTGTCAAAAGCCATGTTGATTTTAAGACTTCCAAAAGCCGGTCATGTTTACTGTCGCGCAAATAATTCAAAAATACTCATTCAATTTACATGAATAGTCCAGTGTCTCAAAATGCATTCAATCGTGTTTGCATCGCGCTGGCTACAGCTGCTAGAAAGCTTGGATTTATTTACTCATCTCGAAAAAACTTCTCCTGTTCCTTGTTTTTTAAATAAGAGCTGACATAAAATATTGTTCCATCCATGAATATCCAGTGTCCATTTACATACAAAAAATGAAATATGGACGCGGAATTCCTCTACTGTCAGCTCGTTAAAATAAAAGGTGATTCCTTATTGAGCCGATTATTGAGCTAATTCTTATTGTAGTTGCCTGCTGTAGTCTAGCAACGTTCTAGGGTGTGTATTGTCTCCGGCTTAACAATCCGTATCCTGAAAACCATTCCCCGCCGGTTATTGCTGGTTCGTTCTCGGCCACTCAGCTGTGAATCATATTATTCATACAAAAACAAAATTATTTATTGACAGTGATAGATTGTACTATAATCGTACTGGTTGTCGTGCGGGGAACTCATACCATATCCATATTTCTTGTATCATCCTTGTGCTCGTATATGGGAAGCTGCAACATCTTTAACACTCAACATTCCAACTCATCGGTAACTCAGTTCTTGCAAAAAATTCCCTTGTCTAGACATATTTTCTCAGATTTTGATTGTAAGGGAAAGCACTATCATTTATCCGTTGACTATTCTCGCCAAAACAACAAGAGCCCAGAACATCGCATTTTTTACACTCATTCATACCTAAAGTGTCCCCATTACGTTACTCCTGGCCTGAACAGGTTTTCTCTTTCTGTCCGACAAGAGCCCAGAACATCGCATTTTTTACACTCATTCATACCTAAAGTGTCCCCATTACGTTACTCCTGGCCTGAACAGGTTTTCTCTTTCTGTCCGAAATTTTAGTCCTCCAAATTCAGTATCAGTAGTATCAGTAGACTGTATTTCCCTTACCTATCCAGATTTTGATAATTAGTACTTAGGCTTGAAGCCTAAGTGGACTGTACCAGATTAAAATAAAAAACAATAAGATTATCGGCGTTACAACTTACCCTTGTTCATCCTCTGGTCCCAAAGCTAAACCAAATATTCCATCATTCCATTGGAAGTTTACCCCACCAGAATGAAAGTTTCCTTGAAGAGGGTCGAAGTGGAAGAAATGATGTTCAAATCTCCACGCTTTGTTGTCTTTCAAGGAGTAAACTATGAGTCCATTGGCCGAAACGTCAGGGAGGTACGCGTGAGCGTCGTCGCATTTGTGTTTGTTCGAGTCTACAACCTAAAAAGAAATTCTCTTTCTAAGTAGTCATCAAAAAAATAGGGTTTTCTAAAAGAAATAGAAAATGGCTGCTACACAGGTAAGTAAAATTGCCTCTGTTGTTTGATCGTTAATACACAAGTTGACTAACTTATACAGATTGTACAGAACTTTCAAAATATTACGCCCAAGAAACATCACTCGCCGCAAGTAAATTCATCTAAATAAGCGAGATTTCCTGTATTCCTAGAAAACCTTCAGGTGTAATGGGTATTCCAAACTCATTGGCCTATTATAAGTATCTAGAGAACGAAAAATGGTAGCAGTTTGAAATTTGGCCTGCACCAATAGGAGGCCGTAATCACCATTTTAAAAGTATTTTGACATTACAGCGTTACCAGATCTACTCGTACCTGACATCAACATTGTTTTTTTAAGGAGAATACCTTGTATATTATTACGTTTTTAAATTTCATGGGACATTTTGAAACTTTCTTCTGAAACATGTCCTAGACCTATCTTGACCTTGAAAATTATGTTCAATTCTTCTAAATTTTCTCTTATTCATTAGTGGTAAATTACTAAATTAGGATAAAGTGTATTAAATCTTCTGCATGTTCTTGATTTAATTTTTTGGCATTCACCGTAAATATAAAATAAATTTAAAATATCCGTGTTGGAATACTTATTATTATCCACTTTTAACTAACTGTTTAGTTAACTAACTAAACACAAATATCAACAATTTAGACACGTAATATAATAACTTTGACGATCACTTTGACAAGGCGCGGCCCGTGAAATTTCAAAGTTGTATATCTCTGTTGCTACCATGGTCTTGCGGTGAAATTTCAAAGTTGTATATCTCTGTTCCTACTTACAGAAACCTAAAATATATTTTAAAAAAAAATTCAAATGACTATAACTTTCTACTAACACATTTTTTTTTCTTAAAATTTAAAAATTGTCGACAAAATGATGTAAAATTTGTTTAGAACAAATAATAAATAACATACCTAAACGTGTTCATTTTGTTCCAAGTGGAAGCAATGCAAAAATTCAACTTTTTTCGCAAATTACAAAGTGTTTTTTTTTCTTCGCCAAAATAGTCCCAGTGGGCTCACTATTAAAACCTCTAAATTTGGTGCGGTTCCTGTAAGTAGGAACAGAGATATACAACTTTGAAATTTCACCGCACGTCCATGGTTGCTACTTATGGGACCCATACCAAATTCAGGTTTTTTAATAGTGAGCCTACTAGGAATGTTTTGGTAAAGAAAAAAAACGTTTTGCAATTTGCGCAAAAAAGTTGAATTTTTGAATAATTGACCCACCTGGGAAAAAAATTAACACGCAGAGGTATCTTATTTATTATTTTTTCTAAACAAATTTATCATCATTTTGTCGACAATTCTTAAATTTTAACAGAAAAAAAATATGTTAGTAGAAAGTTATAGTCATTTGAATTTTTTTTAAATTATATTTTAGGTTTAAAGAAAATCAAATTACTATAACTTTCTACTAAAACTTTTTTTTCTCTTAAAATTTAAGAATTGTCGACAAAATGATGTCAAATTTGTTTAGAAAAAATAATAAATAAAATATCTAAGCTTATTAATTTTTTACCCAGGTGTGTCAGTTCAAAAATTCAACTTTTTTTGGCAAATTACAAAATGTTTTTTTTTCTTTGCCAAAACATTCCTAGTAAGTCCACTATTAAAAAACGTGAACTTGACATAGGTCCCATAAGTAGCAACAGAGATAAACAGCTTTAAAATTTCACGGGCCGCGCCTGACTTTGACAATCAAACAGCTTTTATAAATCTTTTATTTTTAAACATCACTTTGCTCATGGCTGCCTATGTTTCTAATTATTATAAAATCTTCTTGGGAATCTCATCCGTCATCAGTGTTGTTATTTGGGTTTTTTTGCTCATCATAAGTCCAGAACCACTAAAAACACGTATCTCATCACATAATACTTTTAGATAAAGAATTAATTGCTCTTTTGAGTATCACTATAATATACAGAGTGTTCCATTTAAAATGCCTGCAAAACTTGCCTTTTTATGCTCTGCCAAAAGCGCAATATTTTGTAAACACCCTGTAAGCGATTATTTAATTTTAATGTCACATTATGATATATCAGCCTATTGAGGAACCGTAACCAAACATTCATATGTCTAGCTAGCGAAGAAATGATTGTTATTAGTCAGACATGTTTGTTGCCAAATTTCTTAAAAAATTAAGTAACTTCAAATTAAATTAAAAATTTTTAATGCCGAAATTCTATTTAAATATACAAAGTTGGTATCAAGTACGAGTAGATCTATCAAAGCTGTAATGTCAAAAGTATTTTTAAAATGGAAATTATGGGTATAGCCAAACAAACGGCTCCCAGTTTTCGTTCTCTAGATGTTTCTAATAGGTCATTGCGTTTTGAATACCCTGTATTTAATATATGGCATATATTCTCATTTCCAAATTATAAGCTCTTTGAGCACGCTTTGACATCCTTTTATAGTCCCTAGTGAAATACAATTTAATTTGCATAGAATTACTTACAATATTGGGAATAAAAGAGCCATCAAAGAAAAGGCCCTCCTTAAGTACTGTATGATCAAGAATATATTTCCTAATAAGTTTGTCCGTATTCAAGTCGTAAATAAGTATAGCCTGTGGGGAAATGACCTTAGATTTTCCCAAAATATCAACAAAACCACAGTCCATAACCCACAGACGATCGCAGGCATCCACTGCTACTCTAAAAACAAATAAAAATAAATGTTTGCGTAATATAATTAATTAAAATGAATATTTTAAACAGGATATTTAAAGAAAAATAAAGTTAGTCTTGAAAGAGTTCTAAGAACATTAATTTAACATGTAAATTAAATGACTTAAATATGCAAAAAGATAGAATAACAGAAACCAGTAATTTTTTCTTTACCAAAATATTCCTAGTAGGCTCACTATTAAAAAAACCTGAACTTGGCATACATAGTCTCATACTCATAAGTAGCAATAGAGATATACAACTTTAAAATTTCACGGGCCGCGCCGGTCCAAAAGCAAACATTGTCCGTCTATGTATGGTCTTTAAAATGGATTATACTACAAAAATATGAATATAGATCAATACTAATATGTTATATAAAAAATACAAGCCTTTTTGGCATTTTTGATTTACATGCTGTTTGATTGTTTTTGAAAACATTCCTTACTCATTTCGCTGAGATTTTATCAAAATTTTGCGCCGGATCGTTTTGACTTCTAAGGAAACAAATAACCAAATAGTTTTTTGTTCCAAAAAACCTACTTTTGAAAGTAATTTTTTTCGAAAAATAGCGTTTTCGAAAACGATTAAACGAAACTTTTAAAAATATTTTCTCGAATACATACATATATTTCCAACGTACATTATTTCAAAAATGTCTTCAAAAGTAAATTTTATACATTTTCCGAAAATAACTGAACGGCGTGCCATCGGCAATCTGTACTAATATATATATATATATATATATATATATATATATATATATATATATATATATATATATATATATATATATATATATATATTATTATTATATATATATATATATATATATATATATATATATATATTATTATTATTATTATATATGTTATAAAAGAGTAAATTGACTGACTCACTCACTCATTTATCAACGCCCAGTCAAAACTACTAGTGCCAAAAAGTTGAAATTTTGAACACAGCTTTATTTTACGCCGTAGACGTCCACTAAGAAAGGATTTTGCAAAAATGGGTAAAAGCGACCCCTAAAAATTAAATTGTTTTTTTTATTTTAAAAACTACTAAGTTTTAAGGAAAACGATAAAACATGGCAATTTTAGTTCATTTTTTTACATAAGACTACATTTTTCGTGCTGGAATTTTACCCCTAGAGGATAAAGACACACCCATATCACTGATTTAGCCAGGCCCAGCCCTAACTATCAAAGATTGAAAGTTGAAATTTTGAATACAGTTTTATTTTTTTTTATTTATTATGACCTGTTTTTTACATGTTTGTTTTTGGTGGGATTAAAATTTTACATGATTTATCAGATTAAATAACAAATTTATTCGTTAACTGCTAATTATAATACCTGAATGTCGATATAATATGGTTATCGCTTTCCGGATTTACATCATCTTTGGGAATGGCGTTGACCTCCCAATTTGGATATGGAATCACTGCCGGGGTCTTGCTATCGACGTCGTCAAGGGAAATATATCCTAAAGAAGCGGGTACTCCGCTTTTCCATCTGAAATTATAAGAAAAACTCTTTTTAAATTATACTCGTTTATGTCAAAGCCGTGTTGTGGAATTAACCAATTATTCATAAATTATCTCAACGGTTCATATAGGGCTGTCAAAAGTAAAATAAATTATTGTTTCATTTAATGGTTAAAAATCGATCACAAGCAAACCATTAATTATTTTTCTTCAGTCGACTCGCCTGATTTCAAAAGCCGACAAATCCATTTTCCACAAAAAGTGGGTTTGATACCGCTATAGAATCGTCTTTTAATTCCCTATAATTCTGCGTCACGTTTAAATTTTAAAATCCAGCAAATCCTACAAAATTTGCAGTCAACATATTATGTAGTTCGCCTTCTGTCATTTTGATACCCCAGACGATGCCCTAGAAAAAAAAATATTCCTGTGTTCCACTTTACCCCATGAAATTAAACCCCAGAATCAAAATTCAACTTTTTATCCTTCACGTTTATCAGTTGGCCACCACACTCTATCTCTGTGCTAAATTTAAATTATTTAGGTCAAATAGTTTCAGAGAAAATCGCCTGTGACAGGCGGACGGACGGACACCGTAGTAATTCCATAGGTGTTCCGTTCCACAGAACACTAAAAATTAGTTGATTAACTTTTAAATGCAGTTAGACTTAGTTGCAATTAATGTGAATCGCAATTAACAATTTACATTTAATTGCATTTAAATAATTTAAATTCCGATCACAATTAAATTTACATGCAATTAAATTTGATTGAAATTAATTAAGGCAGTTGCAATTAACTGTTGCAATTACGATCAACAGAAGCAACTAGAAAGAGAATTCAAACTAAGATCATATGACTACAGTTTTAATTAATTCTTAGTTATTAATTGTCACAACATTGCTGCCCAACACTGCCCAGTCATTATCCGCTGAAAATCCACCAAAAGTTATTTATGTTAAAAATGTACCAAACATTTTAATTCTATCAAATATGATCACACAGAATAGCATACAGCCGTAAAATGCCGATTGCACACGAACGATCAACCGACGTCACTTTCTATATTGTTTTAATTTAATTGGATTTTAATAGGCTTTACTCGATTAAAGAACTATGGAATAATTTAGTAATAAAGTACATATACAAAAGGGCGTATCCAGCGAAGGGCAGGGGGTTGAAAAAAAATAGTGTTATGATCTTTGCAAACCAAATTCGCATATCGCTCCCTTCCTTGAAAATAATATAAGTTGCCCCACTCTAGTTTAGATTCTGAGTATGCCCTTGACTATAGTTCATATAACATACCATGACTTAAGATGGCAGTATTCAAATTATGAAATTTAAATTTAGTAAAAGGTCCATTGTAATTGTTTATAACAATTACCATATTACAAAAATATGATTTACGTAATTTCTGGGAACATGTCTGTTTGTATAATATATCACCTGGGTGATAAAACTTACCTAGGAATAGTAACAAATAATTTGTCTCGCCACCTTTCGAGTCCCAAAGGAAGATTATTTTCAGGTATGTAGTCTCCATTTTTAATAGCTTCGTTTTTGACATCTTCATTTGGCCAAGCGAATGGCAATATCTTCCAAGCGAAGACTTCCTCAAGTGGAGCCAAGCCATCGACCTTGTAGACGAACAACGCGATCAAGACAAAACATTTATAGACCAACATGTTGAATGGTCGACTCGAAAACACTGAGTGATTACTATAAGGAAAAAAGTTGATTTTATGGATCACTAATATTATGTAAAAAAAATGTCGTTTGTTACTTCATGGTTGAGAACATTACAGCAAAAATTTAAATATTTTAATTCCTTTAATTGGGATTATGATAATTTAGTCATAGTCATCATAAAGTATAAATATTCATTATTTATTAATTTTAGTTGTTAAATACTCATGTAAAGGGACAAAAAAACAATAATTTGATTAATATAAATTAAAGCACGTAAAACAGGGAGTAGTTTACATAGACTAGCCAGCAAAAAAAAAGCGACACAACAAAATAGTTGTCAGTTTATTTCATAACTTCTGGTCCGTTTCATTTGCTGTTAGAATTTTTATTTTTAAGATTCATTCTTCTTCTTTATTTTTAAAGATCGCTAAATAATGATTGTTACGAACGGGAGTATAGGAGACGATAAAAATTTAAAAAAAAAATTACTAAGTATTTCCAAATATATAAAAGGAGCAACAAAAGCAACAATTTTCAAGAAATTAAACAAACACAATCTGGACTTCGACAACAAACAGAAGCATTTGAAATGTGATGCTAAGAAAGAATGATAAAAGTAAGCAGCTCAGGTACGGAATAAAACTGTATTTAAGAAAAATATATACTATTCACACATCGTATAAAGAAAACAAAAGACGCTATTGTAGAATATACGTATGTTAAAGGTCCGTGGGCATACGCAGCTGATAGTCCAGCTAAACAAGCTAGAAGCAAACTGACAGACTGAGAGAGCAGAGAGCAGACAGATAGTAAAACAACAGGTTTGTTCATGGTGTAGCTCTTCTTCGCTTCGACATAAAAAAATATCTGTGCATCATAGGAAAGTGAGAGGAAATATACCGGTAACTGGTATGGTAACTGGTAAAGGTTGGAGAGGAAGGGAATTTGTGGACACAGAGGGGATTGAAAAATGGGTTGAGACTAAAACCCGAATTTCAAAAAACATTGAGCTAAATTCAGATTGGTATGACTCTGTTTGTCGTCGAGTAAGACAGTCTCCGCCCAATTAGACACTTCCGATGAAAATAATACATAATGTCGAATTGGAAATTTGGAAATATGGCAACTATTGTAGATTTTGTAGGTTTTTGCTGGTTTTTATGTTGGCAACAGTAAACGTCGGACTATTTAAAGGGATACCGACATGAAGACTACAAGCATCTAATACGAAGAGATAATGATTATGGTTGTAATTTAAGTGTATGGAAGGAAAGGGAAAGCAAAGCATAGATGGATTGACAAAGTCGATAATGAACTAATGGAAACAGGTTTTAGATGAGAAAGAACTCAGGAGCGGACGGCTTAAGTACTTGTGTGCCATGTAATATTTAAGCCTATTTAAACTATTTCGAGTGTTTTTACTGACAGGAGATCAAAAGTCCATGCAGGCAGTCTGAGGTTGTTTGGTTTATCGTGCAATACGGGTACGCAATAGCCACTCCGAATTGAAAAAGCATTATTAGATTTTTTCATTTGTCGATATTTTCTATATTTATAAATTACTCTTATTTGTTGCTAACTATTTATAACAAACTAAAGTAGTAAACCAAAGTATATAATATGCAATTTTTTTCAATTTATTATATTCCCATGCGATGTTTTCATACAAAAAAAAAACAGTGAAAAACAAAGATTTATATAAACGCTGTAATTTTAACAGATAAGAAACACAATTAAATATTCTAAACATATAATACAGTAAAATATCTTTAGAAATCTGTTTACTCTTAATTTTAAAAACAAATCTATTTTCTTCTCTTCTCACAACTCAATTTTTTTTTGTAATTTTTATTTAAAGCCACATTTCCAGTAAATTCCACTGTGTTGATTGAATAATAGTCTCCTTGAATATTTATCAAACCCTGAATAGTATTTTTTATTATCTTTTTTATTAATAATAACCAACTTCACGGCCAAAAAATTAAAGAGGACTCAGATGGCTTTATTAGTTTCTCCATTTTGTCAGCTAATTCCCGACAATGTCTATTTTAAATGGTCACACTGAGAAAACGACACAAATGCTAGAAACAATGGTAAAAATACTGTAAATGGGTAAACCAGTCAATTATTGCCCTTAAAAAATTTTCACAATAGCAATCATTTCCTAACTTATCTAATAATGGGGGAATGACGAAAAAAGCACATCTTGATTAGTACGATCCTCTTATATGTGATTTGGATTAGAACTCAATTAGAATATATCGTTCAGATTCACTAAGAAGGTTTAAGATTTAGTACTGGTTTAAATTAAGATCTTATAGTTGATCAGTTGTGTTTTGACAGGTTTTTGTCCTGTCATTGTTAATGGGTCGTCGTTAACAACTTGGCGATTTGCTTGGTTTCCAAATGATTTTTTATCTTGGAACGAGTGGCTGAAATGAGTTTAGTTCTATTAGTATTAGTGTCGAAAGTATGTACTAAAATTGTCCTCTTCTTTATAAATTTGCGAAAAAGCTCAGAAATAAATTCATAGTAAAAAACTTAGTTGTCTTATTCTTACACTTGTCAGTTTAAAACTTTTTGTTGTCAAATTAGACCGGACTACCGTTGGAGAATCGGGCTGTATAAGACTAGGTCTTTTGCGCTAACATAGGGATAAAATGTTGTTAATTTACTTGGTTTATTTAAAAATAGTTAATGAGTGAATAGTAATGAAAAAGCGCAAACTACCTTATAAACACGTTTATTACTGGTTGCATCATTTTTTGGTAAAAATTGTACAAAATAATGTAGTATAAGAAAATGATGCGCACACCTGCGGACACATATTTACTTTAAAATATAGTTATACTACCTTAAAAAAAATTATTACATCTTCTGCCCCCTAAGTCAGTTATACAGTGTAGACAAGCTGATTGACATACGACACAAATGCTAGAAACAATGGTAAAAATACTGTAAATGGGTAAACCAGTCAATTATTGCCCTTAAAAAATTTTCACAATAGCAATCATTTCCTAACTTATCTAATAATGGGGGAATGACGAAAAAAGCACATCTTGATTAGTACGATCCTCTTATATGTGGTTTGGATTAGAACTCAATTAGAATATATCGTTCAGATTCACTAAGAAGGTTTAAGATTTAGTACTGGTTTAAATTAAGATCTTATAGTTGATCAGTTATGTTTTGACAGGTTTTTGTCCTGTCATTGTTAATGGGTCGTCGTTAACAACTTGGCGATTTGCTTGGTTTCCAAATGATTTTTTATCTTGGAACGAGTGGCTGAAATGAGTTTAGTTCTATTAGTATTAGTGTCGAAAGTATGTACTAAAATTGTCCTCTTCTTTATAAATTTGCGAAAAAGCTCAGAAATAAATTCATAGTAAAAAACTTAGTTGTCTTATTCTTACACTTGTCAGTTTAAAACTTTTTGTTGTCAAATTAGACCGGACTACCTTTGGAGAATCGGGCTGTATAAGACTAGGTGTTTTGCGCTAACATAGGGATAAAATGTTGTTAATTTACTTGGTTTATTTAAAAATAGTTAATGAGTGAATAGTAATGAAAAAGCGCAAACTACCTTATAAAAACGTTTATTACTGGTTGCATCATTTTTTGGTAAAAATTGTACAAAACAATGTAGTATAAGAAAATGATGCGCACACCTGCGGACACATATTTACTTTAAAATATAGTTATACTACCTTAAAAAAAATTATTACATCTTCTGCCCCCTAAGTCAGTTATACAGTGTAGACAAGCTGATTGACATACTCGTAAGAAATAATTAGAAACATTCTGCGACAAGTTAAACATAAGTTGAGGACATATTGAAGTAATCACGATTTTATATTTTGAAAGTAAGGTTAACTTGTCACATCTAATCTAATTTGTAGAAGTATGAAGAATACGGTGAAAGTGTATTTCGCTAGTATTTCTAAATAAAATCAACGGATATACCAAACAGTTCAATTTTCAGAAATTTGCCCGTACAGATCTTTAGGAAAATTTTTGAATAGCTTTCAAAGTCAAAAGAAAAATAAATTAAGAACCCATATCCCCATATTAAGTACATAAAAATTAGAACAATTTGTTTTGTTACCTGACAAGATTTCTTTTTAAGAAATAGCTGTCGACAGCTGCACAACTATGTATGTATAATTCCTATTAAAGAAAAGTTAGTTATGAGTTTACCTTGTAAAAATTAAAGCATATCAATTTTGAAAAATGCTTGGCTATCTTAGTTTTGGCCTGAATTTTTAACATTAAAACTAGATCTACCACATTTTTACATAATACTTGAACGCGACGGTATATAGTAAGATTATATTTAAATAAATTATGATCTTTGTAATATATTGAAGCAATTCATTTCTTCACTAGTGCAATACAAGACGTCACGCAACTTAAGAAAACTGACTATTTTTAGTCTGTTTTTCAGCCACCCTGTTTATGTTGTAAGCCTGCCTGGTGAACGGTAAGAGTCCACGTATCGCGATAGCAGGAGGGCACCTAGACCGGAATCAAAAATAGTAATTTCTCTCTAATTTTTTGACAATCAGCCATCGCACTAGCAAAGAAATTAATCTTAGCGTGATTTATCTCTGTCTCTATAAGTGGGTTACCGAAATAAATATCATCTAGGGTACAGTTAAAGTGTAATATATTTGTTTTCTCTATACCAAATGGAAGTAAATTAGCGTCAAACCATTCTTTAATCATGGCAATGTCGTTAGTAATTTTATTGTCCGCTGCAATTTAGCTAAACTACCACCATGCCAAAATATAGAGGTATCATCCCCAAATCAAGTAAAGGAACCATTTATATTAGTTTTCATAATATCGTTCAAGTAGAGCAGAAAGAGAAGCACACCATTAGTGGCACACCATTGGAAATTGTCATTTGACTGGATGTCTTTCCGGCAACCTTCACTATTTGCTTTTGTTCAAATAAATAAGACTTAAACCAACCCAGAACATTATTTCTACAACCATAACGTTCCAGCTTCTGCAGCAGAATCCCGTGAATAACACAATCCAAAGCTTTCGACAAGTCACAGAACACCGCTGCAGCAGCTGCCTTTTCATTTACTTTAAGGTAAACTCTGTCAAGAAAAGAAAATATCGCGTCGCTTGTGCTTTTAGAATCCGAATTGATTTTTATCTAATATTTGATAAAGAAGTGATGCGAGTTTTATAAAATCCTTTTTTTCTATAACTTTGGAGAGCGTGGATTCATATATTTCGTCTCATTTCCAGATGAAAATTAAACTCAACATCGAGGTCTCCACTTTTGTGAAGAGGAAACACCAAGGCTGTCTGGTAGTAAATGAACTGTCTTGAAAAATTAACGCACCGCCAGAAATTGGTCATAACTTGGATGTTCTTTCTTTTTTGAACCTGTAGACCGATTTGAATGAACTTTTTTTTTTATTTTGGTACGTGTATTTCTTAAAAATGTTAGTGTGGTCGATTTTTTTTTAAATGATCATATTATACTATAATAAATTTTGTTTTTTTTTCCGAAATTTCATCATCCTGCGGAGTACACTAGCAATCATATCGTAAAGCAGTTAAAATCAAACTCTAGCCTTATATGTCCTTAACATTTTTTCTTTTCATTCATTCTTGTTCCTCTGTTATTTAATCGGATATGGCCTTTTATAACTCAGTATGTTTTTGGTAATTTTATTTGATATTTAAATATTTATTTTAATAAAAGCATGTTGAGCTCTAAAACGGCATATGTCATTAAATAACAGAAAAATGAATGAATAAGAAAAGTGAAACATCGGGTTGGAGATATGTTATGACTACAAGTAATCACTGAAATATGACAAAATTTAGGAAAAGGACACCAAATTCCTGTTCACTCAGTTTAAAATGAAAAGGCACTTTTTAACAAAAAATACGACCACAATGATATTCTTGAGGAATGTTGAAAAGTTTAAAAGTTTATTCAACTCGGACAACAGTTTCCAAAAATAAATAACATCAAAGTTTTGGCGAATTTCGGTGGTCGTTAATATTTCTGGGCAGGTGTTTAACCATTCTGGAAGGGAAAAATTAAAGAGGCAGGGGAAGAGGGAAATTCGTTCAGTCCGTGGGTAATACGAGTATACTAAAAATGCAAAAAAGTTAACTTTTCGCTAGTGAAACAAAAAACAGTCAAAAAACTCTAGAGAAAGGGACTATCTTTGACTATGGTCCTGATGCCCTCCTCCTATCGTTCATCATTTAAATATAATATTTGAAAACAGATGGATTGGACGAGTTATTCCGGTCAACTGGCCTGCTAGGTCCCCGAATTTGACCCCCCTTGACTTTTTCTTGTGGAGATTTATAAAGGACAAAGTGATAGCGACTGCATCAAAAACTATAGATGATATGAAATACCGAATCCGCGTTGCCTGCTTATTAGTGACACCTGATATGTTACAGCGGGTGCGAAATTCATTTAGAAAAACAGTGAAAAAGAGTTTTGAAGTTAAATGGGGACATTTCGAACAAATTCTCAAGCATGACAGAAGATAAATAAGTTGAAATTTAATGGTAATTTCTTTTTATTTTATAATCAAATCACAAATTAACACATACATACGTATTTTTTACGTAGATTCGAATTTTAAAAACAAAAGTACATCACCTCATTTAAAATTCCAAAGTTACACTCAAAGTGGAGAGAGGGGGTAAATGTCAAAAATATACTTAAATATGTCCCGCCATCTTCCCACTAACTCACCAAAATTTCATGAAAATATTTTAGACTGTTTTCGAGATATCGCCTTATAACACTTGTAAAACTTACCCTGTACATTTTAGCTGATTGAACATCAGACTGCTTCTTGCGGCTCAACAGGAAATACTATCAACTTTATTATTTTAAATTTAAACACCCCGTATATTTTGAAAAATTCTAATTATAAACTTAATCATGTAAAAATAGATATAAAAAAATTTAATACGATTGATTTTGTAGTACTACGATATGAAAAATATAGCATTATTTAGGCAACACATGGTGTCCCTGCAATAACATCATCAACTTTTACTTTAAATATTCTGTAGTTAATCTCTTCGTTGCTCAAATGCTCGTAGATAAATTTAGGCATTTTGTTAGAAATAATCCATAGATATCTGTCATCATCAATCTAAAACAAAAAAAAACGTTCAAATTTATTTTCTCTTCAACTTTTTTTAACAAAAAAGAGATAAATATAAAAGTGGGGCCCCCGCAGACATCGTTCTTTTTTGGCAGAAATACCCGACGGGCAAAACGGTTACGGGTAATCACGAAGAACGCGCACCTCCACACACTGCTCGTTTTATTCCGTTTTTCTCAAGTTTGTGTATTTTATTAGCCATGTGCTAAATAAAGGAATTATTATTATTATTAATTTAAAGGTCTGCCTGCTTGAACAGTTTTTGCTCCAGACGTAAGTCCAGGTCGAATTTTCCTTAAATCGAAGTAAGTTGAACACCTATTTGCTTTCTTCTGGAAGTAGGTAGCGAATGAATGAAATAAAGAACTGTAATAAATTAGCAGGTGTTTTTATACATTTCAATGCTTTTGTCAATTTTATTACAGTATTTGTCATATCAACTGAATTACAGTTAGCAGCAATATTTGTTATTTGATGGAACTGCTGTGAACCAAATGGTCCACAAAGGTAAAAATGTTTACATAGATCAAATTGTCTCCTACAGAGTTCCCTCCAGTACTGATAAAAAAAATTGTATACTACATATACAAATATTTCCTTTTGTGATTGCGTACATGGACGTGCAGGTCGCTTTTGTAAGCACCTTTGTGCTTTTCGTATTGAAGTCAGCTCCTACCCTTAAATTGGAAGATAAGAAAGATTTTGCTAAAATAGCCTTCGATGATGATATTCCTACCAATTTCTTTAATAGTATGGATACGGTTGACATTGTACAGAAGCATAACGAACCAGAATCATTGCAAAATGTCAAGAATAGAAAATTCACTAATTCTTCAAAGTTAGACAACATATCTACTTCCAATAATAACATGGATGATGCGGAACATTCGACTGCAGCGGCCGAAATGCCACATCAGTTCCAGCGAATAACAAACATCGCTGCTAAATGAACCACCAGTTGAAAGAAGAAAATGAATCCATACTATTGATTTTGGGAAAATCGAAACAAACTTTTTTCATTTTTTCTTGAATTTAACTTGTGGATAAAATATAGTGCAGTGGGTTTTAAATCCAGTAGGATAAGTTGACGCCATATAGTGGTTTTATTACTTAGTTATCATAATAATAAGGGGCTTGGATTTATTTCCTTCTTCAAATTTATGATTTTTTTAAAGAGACTAAACACAATAACCACATGAAATATTGTTATTTACTGGACGTATTAATAATAACAAAAAAGACGTACTTAAACAGTAGGTTACGTGAAGCTAAATTTTTAAAAACCTAAATCTACGTGATCCTGAACTCAAATATGACTTTCTAACTGTCGTCTTCCGTGGGAGTTTCAGATGAAGTAGTTGGGATGTCAGCATATTATCGTAAAGTTATTTTTTATTTTCTAGTATATACTGAATAATTTTGCGGATATCTTCCATCTTTTTTTGATTTATTGGTACCTTACCCTCGTACGCTGCAGTGGTCGTTAATGCAGGGTGTATCCCAGCTCAGTGGCGCACCGAGGGGGGGTTTTGGGGGTTAACCCCCCCCCCCCCCAGAGACATAATTCTAAACTTACACCTGATAGTATTATATCTCCATGGAAATGAGCGCCATCTATACGTTGCATGGTATCATCAAAATGTATTCGGTTAGAGAGCCACCTGCCACGCCTATTTACTATTCGTACGTTGGCAGCTTTCTGGGAATCACCGGACTGTATTTCATGTTTTATGGCATGACATCGGACTGTGTTATAAGATCAGCGATTAAGTGATTAGGTATTTGCTAATTTGATTGATTTTTTTTTTAATATTGATATTTTTATTTTGTGACGGAAAATGGATAAATTTGTTATAAAAAGGCCAAGATTGAATCCAGAATTGAAAAGTGAGGTTAGTAAGGTGAGTTTAGCAAAATATAAACGTAATTTTGTTTCAATTTTGTATTTTCTTTCGTTTTTACGTTATATAGGCTTCCAGAAATAATACTGAAGATGAGGAAGTAGCTTCCACTTCTAGATTAGGGGACACAGGTGGCTCGACAGAGCAGTCCGTCGAAAAGAGCTATAATTTTGATTTTGGTCTTTATGTCAATAAATCGGTATGCATTTTTTTTCACGCCGATTTTTTAAGATTTATTGTTATTTATTTTTTCTTGTTTTTAGGTAGATTTGGATGATGCTACTAAAAAAAGGCTTTTAGAAAACCCTTGGATGCCGGATTGTAAATGGAAATTTCCATCATCCGGTCCCAGAAATTTAAAATTTCAAATGAAATGGATGACTGATTGGAATTGGCTTGTGTACTCTCCTTCATTAGATGCTGCATTCTGCAAGTTTTGTGGGTTGTTTTGTACTGTTGTGGGGCAGCAAGGACTAAGCGCAGGTAAATTAGTCAAAATACCATTTCGTAGATGGAAAGATGCAAGGGAAGATTTTAAAAAAACATTCTGGAACCTCTTACCATAGAGACTGTTTAGAAAGAGCAGCTAATTTTCTCGCAACATACACTGGAGAAACAGAAAATATTCAGTTAATGCTTGATAGTGGTAGAAAATCTCAAATATTAAAAATAGAGAATTCCTTAAACCCATTATTAAGACAGCTATTTTTCTTGCTAAAATGGGCCAGTCATTTAGAGGGCATCGCGATTCTGGACCTTTTGACCCAAACGAACCACCGCAAAGAGGAGAAGGAAACTTTAGATCTCTTTTAAAGTTCAGAGTAGAGGCTGGAGACCAGATTTTGGCAAAACATTTAAAGACTGCTGGGACAAATGCAACTTATATTAGTTGGCGAATTCAAAACGAAATCATTTCAGCATTTAACACTATTATTTTAGAAAAGCTAGTAGCAAGAGTAAATTATGCCAAATTTTTTACCATCCTGTGTGATGAAACTACGGATATTAGCGGTACAATCCAACTATCATTTTGCGTTAGATTCGTAGAAAATAATAAAATACATGAACAATTTTTACAATTTATTCCTGTAATTGATACTACTGGAGCTGGATTAGCTAACACTATTTGTTCGATCATAAAAGATATAGGTTTAAAAGGTGAATATATAGTTGGCCAAGGATATGATGGTGCCAGTGCCATGAGTGGCCATATAAAAGGAGTTCAAACCATTGTTCGTCAAGAATATCCCAAAGCTATGTATGTGCATTGTTGTTCTCATAGCTTCAATCTTGCGATATCTCAAGGTTGTTCAGTACCAGATATTAGAAATTGTATGGGCACTATAGAAACCACTTACAATTTTTTTAACTTTCCCAAAAGGCAACACGTCATAGAAAATCAAATAGACCAATTAAAAGAAAAACCAAAAACAGAAAAATTAAAAAGATTGTGTGCCACAAGATGGATTCAAAGACACGACTCAGTTCATGCATTTATTACATTGCTCCCTGTTATAATAAATGCACTAAACGAAATTACAACATGGACAGACAAGAAAGCTGCTACTGATGCTCAATTGCTGTCTTCTGCTATTTGCAAATGCGATTTTTTACTAAGTGTTTTTGTTATCAACTCGGTATTTGAACTCACTTTGCCGCTTAGTAAGTATCTGCAAACTGAAAATCTTGACTTACGTTTGGCTGTTGACTCTGCAGATAATACAAAAAAATCGTTAGAACATTTGCGTCAAAAAGCAGACGAAACATTTGCCATTATTTTTCAACAAGCCTCAGACGTTTGTAACGAATTTAATATAATTGTATCTCTACCAAGATTGGTTGGTTATCAAACAAAGCGAAATAACGTTCCTGCCTCAACGCCAGAAGAGTATTACAGAAAATCAATTTTTATTCCGTTTTTTGACGAAACCATACAGGCTATAAATGATAGATTTATGGCTCACAAAGATATTTTAAAACCATTTCAGGACTTATTAAGCACACAAGCTGGTGCAGATAAAGAAAAATCCATACAAAATCTAATAGATTTTTATGGATTAGATACAAACATAAAGGGAGAAGTCACACTTTGGACGCAGTTCCTAAAAGATTTTGAACCCAAACCCAAGAGTGCCATTGAAGCTGTCAGCATATGCAATAAGAACTTATTTCCAATAATTTATGATCTACTTACCATAATGGCTACTTTGCCAGTAACAACTTGCACATGTGAAAGATCATTTTCCTCACTAAAATTCCTAAAGAGTTATTTACGAAACTCCACAGCTGAAGAACGACTAAATGGTTTAGCCTTAATGTTTATACATTCTGACACTCTAGTAAATGAAGAAGATATATTAAACCAGTTGGCTCTAAAGTCACGTCGTTTAGATATTCTTTTATAATTTATCTAGTTTTAAGTATTTATTATTTTTGTATAAAAATATTTCTTATTAATTTAATTTTTTATATTCTCCTCAGACCTCAGCTTAGAATTTCCGGTTCTATTAAAATTTGTACTAATTTTCCATAATTCATAATTTGTCCTAGTAAAAATATCGTTATTATTAAATTATTAAAAATATACGAGAAAAATTTGTCGCCTACGCCGCATTACCTACGGCGCTTTATATGGCAAAAAAAATTTTTGGTGGTAAAACCCCCCCTAGGTCGAATTTCTCGGTGCGCCACTGTCCCAGCTTTACGGAGCACATGATTGTTTTTACCAGTCCGATCAATGTGTTCTAAGGCTGTTAACAAACCTGAGCAAACCTGCCAGAAACAGTACTGAATAACTGAATTAATAGATGACAGAATACCTATAATAGTTTGAAGACGGGAATACATCCAGGATATATTTCCTTCTTAAAACTAATGTAATATGTTACCGCCTATCTCTGCGTAACGTGTGAGGTCTTTATGTCCTTCTTAGCACTAAGATATGGGTTTTGCCTTAAAAATACTAATTCTAATAAAAAGTCATTTTGCCATATTTTGGCGTTTATTTCCTTCTTCTAGCTGGTGGTTCAAATGTAATTCAGTTGATATGACAAATACTGTAATAAAATTGACAAAAGCATTGAAATATATAGAGACATCTGCTAATTTATTACATTTCCTTTCATTCGCTCCCCTACCTCCAGAAGAAGGCAAATTGGTGTTCAACCAACTTCGATTTCCAGAAGGAAAAATTGACGTGGACTTACGTCAGGAGCAAAAAGGGTTCAAGCAGGCAGACCTTTGAAATCTGATTCAATTTCTCAAAAAAAAAGCAGAGATATTTGCAAGCTAATTTAAATAAAGCAAACGCCAGATCACATTAGCAAGTATTTAAACCATTTAAATACAGTTGTTAAAATTTCTTTTTATTAAACTTTTGTTAAGTTTTGTTTTAAGCATGTTTAGATTTGTACCAGTATATTGGATAATCATCATAGTGTTCCTATAATACAATGCACTAACTGGTATACCTTGGTAATATATGTACATATGGGTATTTCCTTAATGCGTTATTTCATTTGCATTGCTTACTATGGTTCAAAGCCAACTTTCGCTACTATGTCACAGATGACTCAGTGTAGTAAAGAATGTTTTCAATTAAGGAGGAGAAACCCCACATTAGTAAAAAAGCCTGTCTTGTGAACAACCTCATACACAGGGTGTTACAAAAGGATGTTAAGAAATTTTAAGGCAGGTTCTACATTTAAAATTATGAAAATAAGTTTATTTAAACATGGAGCTTCTTTTTCGAGATAATTTCTTTTTTAAATGCTTCTTTTTGATTTCTCAAAAATGCGGTAAGGTATTGACATGAATTTTGGTACAAGCCAATATGTAATCAAAGGGTACCTTTACGTGCAAGAATTTATTTTCCAAAGCACTTGCATCAGTGGCGTGCGTGCGGGTAAGTCTTTATTTTTAGCGAAAAAAAATAGCACCCCACTGATTTCTTGCAAAATTGATATCGTTCTCTTAAAGCCCAATTAATTCTGCATGAAAAGTGTCTCTTGAGCTTTTTTGTTTTGACTCACCGTTTTCGAGATAAAAATTAATTTATTTCTTACAATAATGACACAATGAAAATAATTTTTTTATAAAATATTTTTTTGTTCAGAAAACGGTGCTTTTTGATTTAAGTTTATAGTAGATGCTGGAAATGCTTTTTCGTGCTTCAATACATGCTCCAAATCGTCTTCGCATATTTCTCCTAATTCTTCGGAATACTTGAGGTGTGAAAATATAAAAGAAGCGTTTGGGGATACATGTTTATATAAACGTATTTTCATATTTTTAGATGTAGAATCTGCCTTTAAATCATTTTAACGTCTTTTTGTAACACCCTGTATAAAATGAGCCGCTATGTTATTCAATGTGACTAGCCAACCGATCTAGAAAATTGCTTTTTACCGGCGACAAATTTTATAAAAATCTGTATTTTTGAAAACTTCGCGAGCAATACATACACGTCATCAAATTAAGCAACTTAGTACTTTTTCAAGTCGTTAAAAAATAACGCTAAAAAACAGCTTATATAAACTACCTAATGAAGATGTTTTTTAATAATGTTTTGACAATAAATTTAATTATCTCTGCAGCTTTTTAGCAAAGATCCATATTACAATTTAAGAACAAAATACAATTTTTTTCTGAACGTAGTACATACCCGAATCTCATTAGTGAAAATCAGCTTTTTATGATCCTGGGCAATTATGGGGGCATTTTCGGGTGTTAGAGGTCTCTTGGGATTCCAGCAAGCAACTCCATTTCTATTTAACTGAGCTAAGAATATGGCATTTGATTTTTGATCAAGTACCGAAGCTGTCGCTTGAGAATTTGGTCCTTTATATCCTTCCAGCTGAATAATAAACAAAAAAAATGTAAGTATTTACGTTAAAGTTATGTATGAAATTTTATTACGTTACAGAGCAGAAATGAAAAAGCCCATCAAACTTATTTCGCTTCTTGGAATCAGATCCACTACTTATGTTATGCCACAAGTAGATGAGATATCATGCAAGTAAAGGGTCTTTCTTCATATCTTTACAATCCTCTACCACAATATTTAAAAGGTAATGTCTAGAATCCGTTGACAGAGAATACAATTGAAAATCGCAAATATAAAATTTTTAGAAACCTAAATTTTTTTGTTCTACAAACACTACTAAAAGTAGGCTTTTTAAAGTTTGCTATTACTGTCAAAAATTACATTTTGGGACACCAATTTTAAGTCACTCACTTTTAACACCAGTGTTAAAGATTAGTTATTTTTAACACTAGTCCTAAAAGTAATATTACTTTTAAAGGGCTTTCACAAATACAAGAGAAACATTTAACAAATTCAAGACAACATTTTTAAATTTTTTAATTTCTATTATTAACATTAACATTTATAGTTCAGTTTGAACAACCAGAAATATGATCCTTCTCCCGTACCGCTGATCAGAGTTTTGTTGTGATTTTGTAAGCTTGTAGAAGGGATGGAAACACTAGAACTTGATGACGTCGCAAGGAGGCTTTTAGCAATACTCTTCTTATTTTACAGCGAGTTCTGCCACTGTTGAAGATTTTCATCCCCCGTGTCTTTTAATAGTTGTCAAGTTGGCACCAGTATCTACAAGTAAAGTAGCTCATGATCGGCGAAAGCAATGATCAGTAAACAGCTTCGGATTCGGGAGCTTCAAGAATTCTGCTATATCAGCAAGCATTTCACCAAATGTATTGATACCAACTGAATTTCTAGCATATTTATATTCATATACCAGTATTTGATTAAAACTCGACGGTGTGCGATTTCTGATAATCGAAGAGTAATATATTTACACTAAAATTTCCTGAAACCTTAGTTTTTGAATCGAGAATTTTTATTCCTAGTGTAGTGTTCAAATCTTCGATATTTTCGAATGTCAAATGGCACAGTTCTTCTCTGCGGCAAGCACCAGGTATACAATACAATGGCTACTTTCATTATGAGGTATGAGGTCTGGTGAATTTCTCAAGAACTGCTCGATTTAATCCCTCGTCAAAATCATAGACTTTTTAGGTTTATACTGTTGATAGCCTTCTCCTTTTCGCTTCAAAAAAAGCAATAAGCTTGAAATGTTTGCTTATATCTACATTACACTTTAACGTCAACATAGTTTTTGTCATCGAGTAGTGAAACCAAAGTGATAAAGGCTTCCATACCTTCGACTTCTCTTCCAAATATGCCCATGATATACATTTTCGCTATATTTTCAACAAACGCCTTTCACTTCGCACCACTGCGAAAACATTTTATAAGTTATTTCGTACTTTGCCGTAGACTTTTTCGGCAACAAGTCAAAAGTAGCTCTTTTAGCTGCTTCGAAGGAAGAAACTTTCCTTCTCACAAAATAAAATGGCACTTTTAACACTAACATCATAAATTACTATTAAATGGAATACCCGTAATACAGATCTATATTTCTAAAGAACATTCTTTCCTAATTTCAAAAATATATAGTTTGTCTAAGCCTTTTTTAGATTTTAGACCCTACACTGAAAAAATCGTTTGGACTTTTCTTCACACAAAATTGTAGCAAAATCTTTGTAGAGCAATTTACTCAAATTGGATTATTAGTAACAACAGTTTCTATACATTTTCATACAATTGTAGTGAAATGTCCTACAATGTTTTTTCAGTGTAGAATTTGTACAAATTGTACGTATTAAAATCATAGTCATGAATTTTACTGATTACCAAATGAACAAACAACAAAAACAAATAACAAAAATTTCGACTAAACATATGACACTTAAATTTTCTATATCAACTTTTTTCTTATATGCCCTTCAACCCTTAATCGGGTCGGCACTGTTTGTCTTCTAAAATAGATAGATATCTAAGATAGACCCCAGGGCGAGAAGCGTGTGTCCTTGTGCAATATCCCAACTTATCCTTCCTTAAGGCTGGGTTTTTTCATACTTACAGAAATACAGTCATCGTTTTCAGAACATTCTGAAAAAACTACACAGGGTCAGGAGCACATTTCGTTTTAGGGGAAAAACTGAGGGATTTGTTGATAATTATCCCAAGAAACGGTTTAATTCAATTAAAAATGTCCCTGGAACTTTTCCCAAAATTCTCACTTTAATTCGTAAAATAGCGTAAAACTCAATTTGATAACAAAGATTTCGAAAACGACATATTACATTAGAAATATTTGCAAAAGTTTGTTTAAACAATTAAGCCAAACCAAGAAAAAGCGGTTAAAGTTGATTTCGGAGAGAGAAAGGTCGTTATTTGAAGTTGAAATTTATATCTTTATATATTCGTATAATTGGAAATTTTTTACTCTTTTGCTCTCTTAGAAAACTTTAATACAGCCCTGTAATTAGCCCCAATAAAAGTATAAATATAAAACATTACTAAATTCTTACTTTAAAGAGGTAGTAGATGTGTGGATCATGGGCTAGACTTTCGTTTTTCAAGACTGCAGTGTTGACGGAAAATTCATACAAACTTGCTGATGGGTGGAAGTAGGCGGTACGAAAGCTACAAAAAATTGGAAGAACTTAACTCAACTTACTTAATTAGTCAGTTTCAAGTTGTATAGTTTGTGTATCCCAAAAAAAAAGACTATTTTCGCACACTTTGGGACGCACCATCTTCGACACTCAGCATTCTGATTAATCAGTTACACAGGTCTTACAAGAAATCTTCCTTCTCTCGCTACAAATAGTTTCACAGGTTTGGCTCAGAAGAACTAGACTCATTTCTCCATTGGCTAGTCTCACCAAAACAACAAGAAGCTGGTCATATGTGCATCGCATTACTGTCCGGCCACATAGATCCAGAACATCGGAATTTCCAGCTTCCCATACTTAGGGTATCAAGATTATGGAAGCTTATATCCCTTAAGTTTACTATCAGTAGACTGCATCCCTCTTTCTCTCCAAACACCTATAGTAAATTAGTACCTAAGCTTAAAGCCTACATAGGCTGCACTAGGTTCCACAAAAACAGATTATAAAAAACTTACCCATGTTCATCCTCTGGTCCCAAAGCTAAACCAAATATTCCGTCATTGAACTGGAAGTTTATACCATCAGAAAAAAAGTTTCCGTGAAGAGGGTCGGGATGGAAGAAATGATGTTCAAATCTCCACGCCTTGTTGTTTTTAAAGGAGTAAACTATGAGTCCACTGCCTGAAACGTCGGGGAGGTACGCGTAAGCATCGTCGCATCGGTGTTTGTTCGAGTCCACAACCTGTAAAAATTCGAATTTTATTAAATAGTCTCAAATATGTATGTATAAACCATTTCCACAGCCGCACAGGTAGGCAAAAAGATATAGCTGTTTTGTGGTAGCTAGCATGCACCGGGTGGGCTTGCTATAGTTATTTTTATCTCAGCATTAAAAAGATGCCATGGTATTATTATATCTATGAAGGTCCATATTTCTACGTCATGCATTATTAGACCTCTAGTTGTGTTGATTCTTTGGAGGTTAACTTTTTCTTCTTCTTGGAGTCTTCAAACCTGAGATAGGTTCGACGCAACTCTCCATCCTTGGTGACTCTGTGCTAAATCCTTCGGTTCCCTATATCTAAGCTTAGCTATCTATTATATCATTATCATTTTGAATCTTCTTCCCTGACTCGAGTCAGCACTTCGTCATTTTTGACCCTGTTTACCCATCTTAGCCTCATCATTCTTCTGTAGCACCACATCTCGAATGCTTCTATGTGTCTTTTTCTTCTCTGACCAAACTTCACACCCGTTTAAAAAAAGGCTCCATAGGTAAGCTTTTCCCAAACGCTTTAGAATTCCTATATCTAAGTTCCGTGAAAGGAACTGCCTCTTATGTGCGCAAGCTGTCTTTACCTGTACTCTTCTACCCTTTATATAATGCTTGCTGCGATTGCCGTTTGTTATGATGCTACCCAAGTATCAGATTCTTTAATTTCCTCTAATCTGTTTTCTCTTAGTCTAGCGTTCATTTTTCTTGCATTGCCGGATTTCTGACATTTCATAACCTTGGTTGTCGTACTGTTTATCTTCGTTTTGTATTCGGAAAGTATTTCTTGCATTTGTGTTAGGGTGTTCTGCAACTTGTTCTCGCTCTCAGCTAAAGCAGCTGTATGTGGGTGTTGTTGCCTAGCAACACTTATCGGCCCTGTTACTGTAGACTCATTTACCTGACCCAAATGAATAATTTAAATAAATATGAATAAGTATAAAATAATGTATTTCTTGGCTTACTATATATTTTCTGTCGGCGTATAATGGAAGGGCTACTTAGGACAGAGCAAAAAACTCAATTTTTAATAAAATGTTACTTATGTTACTCTGCCGGAAATCCATCGATATGCTGCCGCTCAAGCCGAAGAATAACTGAGCACGTTTTCTTCAATATTTATTAATTAATAATAACGCTTATCCATTTATTTAATTTGCATTACGTTACTTACAATATTAGGAATAAAAGACCCGTCCAAGTAAAGGCCCCCTTTAAGAAGTTTATGATCAATGACATATTTTCTAATAAGTTTATCGGTGTTTAAGTCGTAGATAAGTATGGCTTCTGGATGAATAACTTTAGGGTTTCCCAAAGGATCAACGAAACCGCAGTCTGGAATCCACAGACGGTCGCAGGAATCTACTGCTACTCTAAAAACAAATAGCATATATAGCATAACTTTAATCAAGCAAAATAAATATTTTAAACACCATAATTAAACAAGAACATTAATTAAAAAGTAAATTGAATGTCGTAGAAAGACAGGAAAATGAAAACAGTAAAATACAAAATATTTGATGGAACGACTAAATCGTGTTATTATCCAAACATATAACATTTATTTCTTTTTTGATGCAAGGAGTCTCCTTTAGAAAATTAATTTAAGCACATAATTTACACCCTGTATATATTGTTAGGAATATGTTGACAAAACTACATAAGAAGTATGTGTTAAAGCCCGATATTGTATTTTTGGTAATTTAATAATGTGTTACAATCTCGTAACAAAGACGGGAATGTCAATATTTTACCCTAAAATATTACAGTACATGTTATTATCAGAAATTGTCATTCATTACTTTTGAAATGGGTGATCAAAAAGGCAATTCTAGTGCATATACAAGGTGTTTCAAAAACCATGTACCATCGCTCGTGGGGAGATTCCGCTCATCCAAAAATAAGATAATTTGTTCCGATCAGCAGCTCTTGTTTCGTTACTAAGATACAGGGTGTTAAAGTTTTTTATTTTTTGATTTTTCAAAAATATCACCGAAACGAATTTTCCAATTGGAATAAGACCTTAGTTGTGAAAAATATTTGAAATGGTACATATTTTACCATTAAAAAGTGTTTAAAGTTTCGACAGGGGCATGCATACGGGCGGTGACTGAAATAATTTTGTAAAAAAATTTGTATGCCACTGACATATTGACATTTTGATAGCACAGTTCTGCAAAGACTTAAATTTCTTCGCGAATAAAATTCATGAATTAATTCGCGAATTTCTTCACGACCGCATATTGGTTTTACACTTGCCACAGACTTTATGAAGTTTTTTGACAATTTCAGCTCTCACGTCGAAATTAACAAACAAAACGAACTAGCACAAACACTGACTTGACTTTTTGCATTTATTTTAAGTTGGCGTTACTGAATTCACGTAAAAATTGACGGAAAATTAGAACACGTCCTATTTCGTGAATAACTTCACGAAGTTCTTCATGAATTTATTGGACATCAAAGTTTTACTATTACATTTGTCAATTTACTTCACGAAGCGACTTGACCATGAATTAATTCGCGAAGAAATTATTGTTGGTGTAATACCCGCTTAATACCTACAATATTGCAGGTGTAATGAACACGTTTTCTGAAGAAACACTGTGTATGTCGAGATTCAAGTTTAAAAAACATATTGTATATTCATTTTACAATCAGACATAGCCTTTGTTAAGCTATGCTTGCTGCTTGGTATTCTTTGTTTTTGATATTTTTATTCGATGTATTTAATGTTCTATGTTTTGTTTTATTAAGTGGGTTAGTTGAACAGACGATTGGTGTAACTCTACACCGAAAAAAAGAAAATGTTGAAATCATAGAAAAAAACTTTAATTTAACAGTTTGTGAATATTAAATACAAGCAATGGTTTTTGGGAATTAAATAAAACATCAGAAAATGTTAACTTTTGTTAATTGACTTGACAGACAAAAACAGTCCAATGAAGTATTACCCGAGAAGAACAAATCGACGAGAAGCGACAGCTTTGTTGGAACCTTTGAGTTGCTGGGTCCAAAAATACTAGTGGATTAGGGTAGAGGGGAGTATTTGAAAAGGGATGGCGAAAGAAAAAAGAGCTTTCGCCAAAGGATCGCTAAGATATCAGTGGATTAGAAGGGTGAGTGTCCAGAAGGCATATTTGCGCTTTCGCCAAAGGGGCACTAAAAATACTAGTGGATTAGGGTAGAGGGGAGTATTTTAAAAGGGGTGGCGAAAGAAAAACGCGCTTTCGCCAAAGGATCGCTAAGATGTCAGTGGATTAGATTGACATGGGGCCGTAAATAAAATTAGTTGTGTGCGCTTATGTGACAGACATAGTTGGATATTCTTGTGCAGTTCCTGGCTCTTTGTTAAAAACTGGCTCTGGAGTCAGTCTCTTCATTTCACAAGACTGTCTAAGGTAAGTACATACATTAAAATTTGCCCTCTTACTAATACCATATCAATGGTTCAGCAGTGTTAATAGGGACTGACGGACCCATTTTAACTTTCGTGCAGTGATATTATGGTGTTCGACGGTCACGAAAATCGACCCCAGCAAACTCAAAGGTTCCGACAAAACTGTCGCTTCTCGTCGATTTGTTCTTCTCGGGTATTACCTTATGGTATTATACTCCAAGGCGGTTAGTTTAAGCAAAAAGAGATATTTAATCAAGAGCATATCTGTTAGATGAACAAATAAAGTTTAACAAATTTTGAATTTCGTCCTAATATCGAAATAAATTTTCTTCTAACAGTTTTTTAATTCAATCAACCATGTGGACGTTAACATTCATGGAACTATTGATCCAACCTTTTCTTTTTTTTCTGTGTATACCAATCGAACTGAACCTCGCCCAAAAAAGGCATACAAATTGTAAATTATTATGTATTACTGAATAAGGACCTAGATTTTTATTATTATTATCATTATTATTATTCTTATTATTATTATTATTATTATTATTATTATTATTATTATTATTATTATTATTATTATTATTATTATTATTATTAGTATTATTAATATTATTATTAGTAAAAGTTGTCTCTTGATATATTTTCAATTTCTGCTTCGCTTAAGAGATAAATGCATTTAATTATGTTGCGTACATTTTAAGACAACTGTAATTTGCATACGATCGCAGAAAAATGGTGAGAATGCTCGAAGGCTAATAAAACTGCAGTTATTTCCTAAACAAAGCCAAAATTTAAAAAATATTAAGCGACAAGTTTTATTAGGCACTAACACCATGTGCTACCAAGGAATAAATAAGTCTTTAGTGTAAATATTGTATTGCAAAAATCATTTCAATGCAAGGCCGTACGAACGCTCTTGACAAAATTGCACACACCTTTTTAATACTACATAGTATGCACTTTTTTAAGTACTCTTCATAACCCCAATTTTATTCAAATCGATAAAGTCGATTCGAAGATATTTAATAAAAAAAAAACAACGAAAAAATAAAACGCTTTAACACCTAGTATATTAGAAACGAAGCAAGAACGGACCCATGTTGATAGAGACTATTTGTCTTATTTTTGCTTAAGGAATCTTCGCACGAGCAATGGCACATGTTTTTGGAAACCCCTGTATAAATATGAATGATATTAGTTTAAAAGTCAGTTTCTAATATCAAATTTTATTGACGCCAAATGTAAGTAAATAGAATAACTATTAAAATTTTATGATTCAATAGATAATTAACAACTTTATTTGTTAACATTATTATATTATATTACCTAAATGTTGAAATAATATGGTTATCATTTTCTGGTTTTGCGTCACTTTTGGGAATGGCATTGACCTCCCAGTTTGGATATGGAATTACTTCCTGTGACTCGTTATCGGTGTGATTTAGGGAAATATATCCTAAAGAAGTCGGTACTCCGCTTTTCCACCTGGAATTAAAAGAAAAATTCTATTTTAGTATAATGTATAACAAGATTAAAATACTATTTTACTATAAACTTACTATATTCCTAGAGAAAATGTTAAAAGGGTGAGCCACCATTTTGTGACACTCGGTATAGTAGACTATGTCATTAGAAGAATAATTATAATGCATTTTTTTCTCGATTCTTTGATTATGTAGATAAATTCCAATAGATCAATTGCTATTTAGTAGGGCCTAGCAAGGCTCCATTGAGGGACAAGATTTTACTACATTACATAACTGTGCTATAGATGTAATGTATGCATATATTCATTGATATTATCGTATCATAATAATATGTAAATTTTGGAAAAAATTTGCATTTTATTTAAAAATGATTTTCTTTATGTTTAATTAATACAATTAACCGCCTGTCATAGGAGTAACTAGGGGGTGCGTGGGGGGCTTAGCTCCCGAAAACTAGAATAAGCCCCCATTTCGGGACACCTTTTAATATTATAAATATACATTTCCGTCGGTCTACGAGGGTGTAGACCGCCTAATCGGACCCCTGAGGGCCTCTAAAGTCGGCGCTGTCTTCATTGTTATGCACTGAAAATTTCGTGTTTCTAGAACATGTACTAAGAAAGAAATCACACTCATTCAAACTGATGATCGAGAATAGACCGCCCTTCGTATACGTATTACTATATAAATATCTACATACAACCACCCACACATAGAAATACAAATATATACGATTTGGTTGAAATCCGACTTGTTTATTTTCGTTCGGTGACCGAGTTGGATGGTGATTTCAAACCATTGATCTTTAGCAAGAGGCGACGACACATCATTCATAACTAGTCTTCTATTTGGTGTCATACATTGTGCATATATAGGAAAAGGAAAGAGGGAGAGAGAACGCTATATATTCAACTTCGCGCGCCATCGCTGCAGCTTTCCTAGCCTGTATTCCATCGAGCAAACCCGCCAAGAGCCAAGAGACAGTTCCGGGTGAAATGAGTCCATTTTTTAACACATTTGGCACTGATGCAGCATTTTTAATAGTTTATGGATAATGTTTTAGGAGAAAAGCTTAATCTGATTGTCAACGTTGTGCCAAGAGAAAGCATAGATAATGCTCTTAAAGTAATATCAGAACCTGTAGGAAATTTTATAAAGTCTGTTGACGTCTATTTGAATAATTTTAATAATGATGATGAAGAGGATGACATATTTATAGAGAGTCCTATAATTGTTAAGGCAGAAGCTTCTGAAAGAGTGAGTGTCACTGTGAAAGAAAAAATAGAAGTAGCTGAGACACAGATAGATTCTGTGAAGGGTAAGAGAGAGAAATAGTACAAGTTTAAGTGAAACAAGCGGAAGTATAGCTGATATGAGTGAGGCAGCTACTAAAGTTAAAAAAAGGATCATTCACAATATTGGTGCAAAAGATACCAATAATGTACAGAGTGATACCAGCAAAATCAAAAATGTCCTTAAGTTTCTTGTGTTGAAAATAAAAAAGGTGACTTGTAAAAATAAGAATTGCAAAAGGCTTTGATTACTCCAAGGTTGTAAGTGTCTAAAATCAAAACAATTCGAATATTTCTCAAGAAAATGAGTGTATTGCAGAATGAAATAACGAAATGATAGAAAGTCATTGCTCAGCGAGCAAGCAATTAGT
Organism: Philopedon plagiatum; assembly: GCA_963971165.1. Lineage (NCBI taxonomy): Eukaryota > Metazoa > Arthropoda > Insecta > Coleoptera > Curculionidae > Philopedon > Philopedon plagiatum. The sequence continues at coordinate 89,852,932 of OZ020193.1, read as the reverse complement.
GAATTTTGATGAAAATTTAAACAACAATGTTAAGAAAACTCCCAAAAAGATTGTGATTTCAGAGAAAAAAATTGGAAATCAAGGAGAAACCATGAAATCTGTTGCTAGAAAACGAACTTTGGAAGAATTAAAAATTCAGTCAAGTGCATGCTACACTTGCACAATTAGTGTTCCGTGCCATCAGCCCCCCACTTAACTTGAGCAAACCTCGGTCGCCCGATCTCCGCCCACCTGCCGCGCTGCCTACCGCCGACGGCACCAACGCCGTGTCAAATCGCGTATGCGCGGAGCTTTTGAAAAACGTGTAAGGACAAAAGTTGTTCCTCAATCTCAATCAAAATTAGTTGGAAACCAAGCAGATCCCTGACATAAATATTAGAATAACTCATACATTTTTGTTGACGACTCATTAACAGTAACAGGACAAAAACTTGTTATAACCTAACTGATCACCTAGAATATCTTAATTTAAACCTGTACTAAATCTTAAAGCTTTGCAGTGAATCCCGGTGTTACAATTATAATTTTTTTTTTAAATATGGACGCCGGTCTAAAAGAACATCTAGTTTGCTACAAGACAAGACTTACCTCGGAACGGTCACAAATAATTTGTCCTTCCATCTTTCAATTCCCAAAGGGAGATTATTTTCAGGAATGTAATCTCCATTTTTAATTGCTTCATTTTTAACATCTTCATTTGGCCAAGCGAATGGCAATATCTTCCAAGCGAAAACTTCCTCAAGTTTAGCCAAGCCATCGACTTTGTAAACGAACAACGCGATCAAGAGAAAACATTTGTGGAACAACATGTTGAACATTTGACTTGAAAACACTAAGTGATCGTCAGTATAAGGCAAGAAAATTATTTTATGGACTACAGCTTATATTATATAAAAATTGGCGTTTTTGTTGCTTCATGGTTGGGAAATTTCGGCGAATATTAAAATATCTTGATTTTTTTAATTGGGCGAATTATGGTAATAGGGTCATAAAATGTAAATATTTCTTGTTCATGAGTTTTATTAATTGAGTACTCGTGTAAATAGAGAAAAACAAGATCTGACTAATATAAATTCAAGAAGAATAGCACCTGAAATAGATGGCATAGACTAGCCAGCAAAAAAAGTGTCACAAAAAAAAAATCTGCAATAGTCTTTGTACGAAACTTCTCTGGCGAAATGAAGTTAAGTAAAATAAAATTTAAAAATGAACACTATATTGTCTTTCGTCAACAGTAACATGTAAGTTAAATTAAATAGTCAGTTCTAACAACAATTTAAATTGTAGTATATTTAGTTACTACTCCAATAATCAAACACATTCATAATAAAAAACAATTGTTTTAATTTTCGACCCTGTATAAAAATTTCCCGCACACTTTACTTTACATTTAAAACCAGTTAGATTTCTTGCAAAGCGAAAGTAGGTGTAAGTAAGGAAAATAATTTACTTCCCAATTAATCTATTTCTATCTATTTGAAAGGTGGTAGAGGAATTATTTCTCGACCGAGGTGATACCACCCCACCAGGGATGAATTCAAGGGGTAGCCCGGGGGTGATTTCCCCCCGGAGTAAGAAAAATCCCCCCGAGGAAAGTTTGTAAAATATAGAAAGTAATTTGCGTAAAGCGTCGTTTACCTACATTTAGCCCCCAATAAGAATGTTTCCTCCCGGAATCAGATGTCTGAATTCAACACTGCACCCCCACACATCCTCGTAAAGGGCTGGTGAAATCCCTACGGATGTTTCCAGCTCTGGATGTGTGAGTCGGACTTCCCCAGTATACCCACGGTACATGGTAGTTAGACTTCGGTCTTCGTAGGCTGTCAGACGATAAAAAAATCGACATAGCTTTAAATTGTTTAGTATGGTCTAATAAAGATCGTTACCAAAAACTGTTGTAAACAGTATTTAAACATATTTTTATTACTATTTCGTAGAAACCTAAGCAACGCTCTGACGAAGTTCCTATTGAACAGTCACGAAGTCTCCCAAGAAAAGTAAGTTCCTATGAGGGTAGTGTATGAATTTAATAAAAAAAAATAGAAGAATGCTTGAATATCTATCATCCTTATATTTTAATGAATGAATTGTAATTGTAATTAATAAAATTCCCTGCAGTTACAGTTGCTTCGTATTGAACCAATTGCTAGAGTGCTAAAGAAAAAAGTTTTCTAAATTATGCTATATTGCATATCCTTGAGGCATGAAAATTATTTTTAAAAAATATTGCTGTGCTAAAAATATAAAAGCAGCTGTACTTGGCAGACTTATGACCTCTCGACCTCTCATTATTACAGATAAAATTCGTTTTTGTCTTTCTTAAAAAGTGTAAAAGAATGTAGAATTTTAAAATATGACCTGTCTGCCACCCTTATTACCAGAAGGATTACTCAGAAAAGTCTGAAAAAATCATGGACATTAAGGAATAGGTGTAGATTGAGTGAAAATTATCAGGATTGAAAAATACTAGCGTGGTCAATTGTTCTAAACAATTTAATCGTTGATTTCCATGTAATTGCTGAACCATTGGTTTTAGAGAAAAAATTTTTTCGACAAAAAATATTTCTCACGACGCGACGTAAGGAACAAATTTTGTCCTTGGGTTTTGTTGTTTCACATTTTTCAAAATTTTTAATTTGGCCCACTAAACTCCGCACATACGCGATGTGACACGGCGTTGGTGCCATCGGCGGCGGGTAGCGCGGCAGATGGACGGAGATCGGACGACCGAGGTTTGATCAGATTAAGTGGGGGGCTGATGGCACGGAACACTAATTGTGTAAGTATAGCTTGCCATTGACCGATTTTTTATATCTTAGTGAGTGGCTAAGCGTTTTCTTTATAATCTGAAGGTCCCCGGTTCCAATCCGGGTATTGGCAGTTTAGTGGTAGAAAAATATCTGCAGCTCGCCATGCCCACCATGTAAAGCCGTCGGACCCGCCCGTTACTTAGTGATGGCTGTCCGGTCTCGTAGAAGACGATAGTCGCGACCTGAAAACTTCTACACCAAGCGGGCCTTATAGATTTCTGGGTCTATGCGAGAACCAGGCGATAGTCGAGCGAGATTCGCGAGAGTCCAACGAGCCTCGTCAATTAAGGTTTGCGCAGATATTAAATTGAACCTGGTACTAATAGCTATTTTAGAATGATACAAATCAAAAGCTGTTCTTAACTGCAATTTATTTTGAGGATAAAAAATAAAATTATGCATGCCTTAAAATAAACGACAATTATTAAGACCAGCTTTTGATTTTGTATAATTCTAAAAATAAAGGGGCTAGTAATCCTTGGTTTAAGTTAATACCTGAGCAAACCCCGAGTGGCGAGATTCTCGAGGCTCTCAAGATTTGCAATTTACTTTTTTATATTATTTTGGCTCAGTCATTTGCTATAAAAAAGCAATGCCTCCTGTGTTGACACATAACACATAATTCGACACATAATTCGTTAACTAAACCAAAATTTGATCTCGTATTTTTTCTGCAAAACGGCTCACAGCAAGAATTCGACAGGTGTATCGAATTCTTACGGGGCACATCAGAAGAATTGGAGCTAATATCTAATCTTAAATGAGTTTTTTTGGTCTTCTTTTGTAGAAGCCGAAAACGCGTGATGATGACCCTGATGACGACGATTCCGATGGTCAAGCATCGCGTCAAAAAAAGGTAAATAGCAACAAAAGTAAGGGTAAGTAATTATATTTATAGTTATATAAACAAACAACCTACGCATATACATATTTACAAATATTTCTATTTCAAAGCAATTTTTTATAGTGTTTTCATGTTTTAGTCATATGTTGCGATAAGTAGTTGAATCATACATAAAAATGCACTTATTTATAACTTTATCGTATAATTTTGCAAAACAATATTAAGTTATTATACTACAGATTTTTTGCTAATGATTTGCGTAATTCTTTAAGCGTAACATTTCCTTCCTCAGATAAAGTTTGATATTCACCCAAAAAAGGAAATACCCTTGCCACCCAAATTATACATAGTACGGTTTTTTTTCTACTACCTTTTTAACAACGATAAATAAATGAAAAAAAAATTATTGTTAATTCCCACGGTTTTATATTTCATTTGTCCCTATAAAACTCAAAACAATGGTGGTTGCTATTTTAACGATAACAATAACTGTTATACAGGGTATCCGTAAAGTCGTATGGGCATATACACGGTGTCCAAGATAAGGAGGGGGGAGTATGGGGATCTCGTTACTACTTAGAAATACAAAATTGGTTAGATAGGGAAAAAATGTGTAATTAAAAAACTAATAAAATTTTTGGGAAGATTGTTCATTTTCGAGTTATTTTGAAAAAACGAAATTTTCGAATTTTTAATTCAATTTCTTTTTAAGCATTAGAATGAAAGGTAGGGCAAAAGTAATAAAACTTCTTTATAGCAACTTTTAATCAACTCAAAGATTACGTCATTATCAATTTTCATCATTGGGCGGCATTTCGGAATATATTTCGAAACTAAAATGGACAAAATCAAATATCTCTTGATCGGAAAAAGATTTCGAAATGAACCAAACGGTGTCTCGTAGTTTAGGTGACTACCTATCTGGAAAAAATAGACACAAAGTGCTCCTCCAATCGGAAATGCCTCAAAGCACGCGTAGAATTCGACATTTTTTGACCTTTTTTCGTTATTTTCGTCGCTGCTTGTTACTGCCACTTGAAATTTAGTAAACGTGATTTCTTTCAAAAACTAGACTAAAAAAGCTTTTATTTGCATTTTTTAGAATTTTTTAGACCCACTTTTCACGAAGTTACGAGCTTTTGAAAACAAGGTTTGTTATTTATTAATCTTTTTTTAAGCATTTTCCACAGCAATAATGTACTTGTATTGAAGAACGTGCTATGTGTGTATATCTAGACTGAGATATATATATATATATATATATATATATATATATATATATATATATATATATATATATATATATATATATATATATATATACTAAGGGATGTGTATTCGTGACTGAATAGTTAGAAAAAAGGATTTTTTTCTTGGGTAGCAGTCAAAATGCAGGTGGCCAATTAATTAATTCTTTATTGCTTAGTCGAGCTTTCGAGTTTCAATTTAACCCTTCTTCAGGACACACTACAAAAGTTACAAAACACATTGTCAGGAAACGCAGTTCCCATACAATCAAAAATTTTATTTTAAAACTTACCAATGTGAATTATTTTAAAAAAGGAATACAAAAATACTTCGCAGAAATGTTACTAAACATATTTATGACATTCTACAATTAAAAAACTTTGAATTGGTTCAAGTTTGGCGATGATTGCCGAATAATTAATTACTACATTTTGGTTGCTGGATGATGAATGAGCAACAGCTGGTCATTTAAAAATTGATTTGACGTTTGACAGAACCACGAATGTTAGGTTGTGTTCAAACTCGAAATAAAGCGCGGCGAATTTAAAAAAAATTTTAAAAAAATTTTTATACTGAAAAATGATGTCCTGCGCATTCACCAACAGTGGAAAACGCAAAAGGTATGTAATAACAATGTGGAAATACAAAAACTTTTCTAAAATATAATGTTCACACAAAAGAGAAAAGAAAAGAAAACTAGATAGATGTGTCTTCCTGTAAGGAACTGAATTTTTCCTTATGTAATTTGAGTAAGAAGGAATAAATAGTGCTGAGGTTTTGGATATCTGTTTTCTTATTCATGCAGTGGTCGGCGCCATGAATGTGTACCATTTCTAAGAACAGTCTTTTGTAATAGTTATTGAATTTTGCCAGAACTTTAGGTTCAGCAAATCTCATTTGGTGGCCTTCTTTTATTACATGTTCAGCCAATGCACATGAAGGCACCGACCTCCTGCAGTCACTCTTGTGTGATATAACACGGTTATATAAGTTTCTGGATGTTTGACCGATATATACATCTTCACAATTATCACAAGAAATCTGATACACAACATTCCAATTCTCTTTTGTGGTGAGGGGTGTTTTCGTTCTGGTATACAATTGTGAAACAGTCTTCACTTGTTTCTTTGCAAACCTAACATCGGTGCACTCAAATAATTTTATTAATTTTGGAGTGAGATTCTCTATATACGGTAAAGTACAATAGAAAGTCGGAACAGTGGTGCTTTGATTAGCATTATTGTCATTATGCCGTGATGGCGTAGGTTGTGTGTTTAGGGATGGTGGTTGACTGGGTCTATCAACAACATTCTCCGGTAATTGATAAGCTGTACTGTATAAGAATTTATTAATTAATTTAAGTGGATACGAGTTTTCCAACAGCATTGTTTGTAATAATTTTAATGAGGCTTGCCTATCTTGTGGATGCGTTAGCATGACAGCTCTACGTTTCATGCCTAAAATTAAATTGATTTTCATCTTCATAGGATGGTATGACTTAAAACTTATAAATCTATTGGAAGCCATAGGTTTTCTGAACCAAACAGTACTGAGAACATTGTCATCAGACCGTTTTATTTTCATGTCTAGGAAAGGAATACTCGAAGAGGAAAGTGATCAAAGTATTCCTTTCCTAGACATGAAAATAAAACGGTCTGATGACAATGTTCTCAGTACTGTTTGGTACAGAAAACACCAGCGATGAAGACGGCCCACTTAATGAAGAACCATCCCGTACAAATCCCGTACAAAGACGATGAGTTTAAAATATTAAGAAAAAGTGAAAATTGAAGAATAACTGTCTTTTAACACTTCCGCTACTTGGTCTATTTTACCCATTTCACAAATTTTGATTTCGAAAGATATTTAGGAAATGTATCCTACAATGCCACCAGATTATAATAATTAACAAGCATTTATAATTTATGGGTTTCTGCTTCTATATAAAAACAGACACGAATTCTACATTACCCAACAAATAAGTCCTTATCTTTGGAAAAGTTTTTAATTTAGTTAAATTATTATTATTTTGCAGCCAGCGAAAACATCTGAAGAAGATCCTCCTGATGACCCACCACCACATGAGAAGAAGGTAAGTGCTTTATACGAAAATAGCAAAAAACAACAAATATCAAAATAAATTTACAAAGCTTCAATCAAAAGAAAAATGCATCTGTTATTAGTTGAAATTGACAAAGTTACCATGTCTCCAAAAATAAAATTTAAATTATTAAGAACTCGTAAAGGATTGCTAAATATTAAAGTTACAAACAATCAACTTGGACTGCTTTTTGTTCCTAACACATCGTGCAAATTGGAATTGGTACCCTGTACGATTCGTAGTCATATTCTACCTTTGAGGGATTCTGCGTTAAATACTACCCCAAAATTTTAAAATTGTTTAATGTATTTGTTATTATATAAAAAAAAATTTTATTTAATTACTAACAGTGAGGGCCCACAACCATATTTTGCACATTGGCCCAACCACCGCTTGCTACGCTATACTGATTTTTAAACACCTTATATATTAAAATTTTAGCCATCCGAATGGCTTCAATATGGACCGGAAGGATTAAACACAAAAATACACTTAATTTTATCATATCCTCTCTACTACAAGTATAATAATAATAATTATAATAACAATTGGAGTTTCTTATTGGTTAAAATACCGATAATAATGTTTTAATGGGTCCAAAATATCAGTTGGTACAACAATGTGGTTAAGACGAGTAGTTCCAAGTTTGTTTCAATTAAATACATTTCTGTATTTCGCAATGTCAAAAGGGGGTTGGAGTTTTCCTCGTTGCAAGGTATTTTCAAATATATTTAATTAAAGACTGATTCCATTTTATGATTTTTTCGTAATTTATCTTCCAAAATTATGTTTCAATAGATAATTCGTCATATCGTGCTAGGTAGTAGACTAACAGTAGGATTTCGTACTCTGTAGAATTGTATTTGCAAAAACATCTATATTTTTGAGCTCTGTCTTACACTCGTTATCAAATGCCTACAAGATAGTATATAATAATATATAGAATCCAGCTTTTGAGGTTTATTTCCTCTTTCTGCACTTGATACGATTTAACACAAACAAGGTAGAAGCAAACTACACTTCTATGGACCAAAAAAGACCAGAATTTTCAAAGAGATATCTCTGTGTTATTCAACAAACACAGACAATCCTGTAACTAGTAAAAGTTGACATAAAAATTTTTAATTAAATTTCTACAAGTTTGTCTTGCACCAAGATACACCAGTCAGTGCAAAAGTTACTAAAAAATTCGACATCAAATTTTTGTAGGGAGGGCTTTTAGATATGCACATTACTTCTCTTGTTTCATTTAAAAATTTATATCAAAAACCGTTGCTGCTAGTTTTCGTTAAGAGTGACATGTTTGAAAACCAGTGGCATGACGTACACTTCCACAAACCCCGGGGGCTAGTCACTCATTGCTACACCTCTGGGTTCAAATTTAATTTTGCGTGGGAGGGGGCTTACGATTTTTCATCACGCCACTATTCAAAAATATACATTCACAATTATTATTCTATCAAAAGCACTTTATTAATAACAACTGGTTCTTTTATGAGTTTAAACTTGGTTTCTGTAGGAAGACTATTGTAGGAAAATTATTTTTGCTGAAATCGATGAAGAATGTCAACTTTCTCTGCGCAATTGCAGATCCCAAAGTACCTACCCTTTTCTAGAATTTTAGTCCGTTGCTAAATAACCATTAACCGTAACGGTTTTTTATCTATATTTTTTTCGTGGCAATAATCCATGAAACATTTGTACGCGAATTCATACTTTTCCCTAAATTTCCTTGGCAATAAATTTAAGGTAGGTACCAATTTTTGCAGCTGCTACTAACTAACTCTGGTGGTGTCCCGGACACCTGGACATCATCATGACTGTCTATTTTAAATATTTTTTGATATTTTTTTAACAAAAGTATTTAAACGAAATAAATACTGGAACTGACTTTTGTCACAACAATAATAAGCAATGATTGTCAAGGAAACAATTTCCCTAGCAATTAGCATTGTAATGAAAAAATAGTATGTATTAGTAAATAATTCCTTAATTTATAATAATATTGATCCGAAATTTATAATAATATAGCTCTCAGAAAAAACAGAATGTGTTCCTCGTGGTTCAAGCACATTTTCGGACTTCAATACATTCCCGGACAATTTACATTGACGTCCGGTAATTACTACTAGATACACAATATCCTGCTACCCAAGCAAACCCAAACAAAAAACTTATATAAGAGACTTTTTCTATTGTGTTTGTGTAGACTTTCAGCAGAAAAAATAGTTAAATATTCTTTTATTCTAATTTTGCAGAAATCAAAGAATTCTGGAGATGATCCTTCCGATGATCAAAGTCGTGAAAAGACGGTAAGTGTAACTTTTGAGATACAAGGGAGAACAAGCTATAGATAAAGGTAGCGTTCATACTGAACAAATACCCGTAATATTAAGGTGCGTTTCCTATGGAGCGGCTGACGCTCGCGGCTGCCGCACAGCGTCTGACGCCTAGTACTGCTCATGTGACAATTTAATGTATCCGTTTCTTTTCGAGCGTCAGACGCAAGCTTCAACGTCAATGGATTACTGGCGTCAGCCGGCCGCTGAGCGGCAGCCGCGAGCATCAGCCGCCCCATAGGAAATGCACCTTAAGACGGTCGCGAGTGTGTAGTGTCACCGGAGGACAGGTTTTAGGGTAATTAGTTCCCCGGTGACTATCGCCAGTCTGTTGAAACAATATTGGTCAACACGCGGAAATCAAATTTTAAAATGTCATAAAGATAGGTGGAGAAATTAATTTACTCACATTTTTTAAAATATACCACCCTGTATATTACTTGCCAGTAAATAAGATCTTTTTTCCTGATTTCAAAAATACGTAACTTGTTGACATTTAAATCAGTCGTTTCTGAAATATTTAGGTTTTAAATTTTAAAAATTATTGGTTAAAAAGATCTGGATAACCATGACTAAAACAAATGCCTCACATGCAAATGTGATATTTTGGTTTTCATTAAAAGTCATTTCGAAGTGAAGAGTACAGGATAAAAATTATGAGGGTCCACAAAAATCTATATTTGAGATAAATATGTGAAATCATAGCTAAATGCAATTACTTTCTGCCTACCATGCCGTATGGAACAAAACCGATGAGAGTGCATAGTAAAATGCGTTTTAATATTGGCCCTACAGTGGAATAAGAATAAAGCTCCATCCAACGTATGGAATGCGGATGAGAGTCCGGAATATCCCCCACTTTACTCCACCTTTCTGCAGTGGCGAGGCTAGGCGTCGGCGATGTCGGTGACCGCCGACGGCCTCGCGCCCACAGAGGCCTCGCAAAAATCTCGCAAGTTAATTCCCCAAGTCGTATCGGGCCTCGTTGCGTGAGTGACTTATTTATTGAGACATAATTATAAGGAGTAAATTCAGTGAGGCGAAAAACCGAAAAGCTCGTCTATCATGATTTGCATCTGTCTCTTTAATTAATTGGCAACAATATACTCGTATTTGTGTATAATTTATTTGACCTAGTACTTTTTTTGAGAAATAATAAAAGATGTCACTCACATCTGAAGCTCTCGCCGACATGCACATTAGGTCGTGCCCCGCCACTGCCCTTCTGTAGCGTTCGATTGCAGTGTACAAGCTTAACTTTATTTTGAAAATGTACCATAGAAAAAGTTTTGTTTAAATATTTAATAAAGGATAATATTTTTTGCGAACCCTCATCTTTTTTTTCCTTACTTTATGTGCTTAACACCTTTTAGATTTTTTCTGTACGCCGATGTCAAAAAAATAATACTAACAAAATATTTTACCTAAACCTAGATACATAAGCTAACTTTTAGAAAGTTGGTTGTTCCCAATAAGTTAAACCCTTCAAAAGATACAGGGTTTTAAATTTTAAAATTGGTTTTTCTCAAAACTTTTATTTTGTGACTCTTATCCTCTTCAAGTTCTAATATAGGATTCTGAAAAAAAAATAGGTACGCACTATTGTTGTTATTTAAATAATAAAACTTACTAACCTATTGTGTAGGTTTTTTCTTCAGAAACATATTTTATAACTTCGAAATGACTTTTAATTAATACCAAAACATGACATTGTATGTAAGTGCATTTGTTTAGTCATGGATATCCAGAACTATTTAAGATATTTTAAATTTTGATATCCCCAATGGATAATAGACGAAAAAATCTGCAACTTTTGTATTAAAAGTTTTCTTCTGTTTCCTATGGTTAAGGCTGTAAATAAGTATCTAGATATAATGAAAAACCCTGGACGCATAATAATGAATGAATTAAAATAATATAGTAATTGATTCTTAAATCTCGGTGTCGTGCAATCTTAACTGTTTTCTTGCGCACTGCATTTTTGAGCATATTTTCTTTTGACTCTAAATTACATTATTTAGAAACCAAACCCAAGAGATAATGCCAATGACGACCGTCTTGAAACTCCGTTTCGTGATTCTCGTGGAAGATGGGTAAGTGTTCTGCTACTTATAGTACGTAAAATTTTGTTAAGCAAATAGTCAATTAATGCGTTTGAAAGTTTTTAGCCAATTTCGATTTTTTTTTAAGGATCATAGTTGGAAAACGGCGTAACTATTGTATTTACTATTGTATTAATTGTTTGAGTATAATTTAATGAGATCACGTTTACATTCTACTAGTATTGGCCTTTAACATGAGTAGACCACACGAATCATTCATAAGCATAAGTAGCCTTTTGTTTGCTTTCATACTTTGTGCGTGTATAAGACAAGGAAAATGAGAGAGAATGCTAAATATCCGATTTCGTGCGCCGGCGCCGGCGCTATCGCTATGGCTTTCCGAACCGTCTGTATTCCACCGAGCATACAGGTGGAAAAACCGTTACAGATGAGAAGAATCCATTTGTCAACACACTTGGCACTGATGCACCACTTTTCGAAGTTTATTGATAAAGTTCTTTTAAGTAAAATCAAAAATCACTTAAAATGTTAAAACAACACGTATATGCTGATCTGTCAGCTACACCTAGGCAACTGTTTAAGCCACGAATGAATGGACCACACCACGTTCTACGGAGAAAAAGCAATGTTGCCACTTTCACTCTAAATTTTGTCACGAATAACGATGTTAATAAATTACTAAAAATTTATTATCACGAGAAATAATGGTATATTTTATCTTATTTACTTATACGTGGCCTATGCTCCAACCTGTTGTATTTACAATTGCAGATATGAACCTACAGTATATGAGTTATATTAGTATATTTTTTCTTTATTCAATCTGGCCCAAGTAGACCTGAAATATCTGTTCACATTATTACTTGGCTCTAAAAGAAATATAACGCCTTTTTTGTTTATTGTATAACTTTTGAAAGCGGCATACTGAACATAAAAAATATAACTGAATCTATTTAGGTATAAAAAAAGTAATAAACAGTATATTTATGTTACTAAATTAAACATTCTTCTTGCGCCTTTGTGCCTGTTTCTTGTAAGATACTTTTGGAGCATCTCTTATTAGTCCAGCAGTAGTCGGCCAACATCTCAGAAATCCATTTACCTTGGTACCTTTTCTCCATATTTATCATTTCTTGGTGAAATCTCTTCCCGTGTTTGTCAGTTACTGCACCACAGTTGTCCCCCACTAGTTGCTCCTCTGACCGTCGATAATTCCACAATATTTTAGTTTCAAATAACATTAGAATGATCTACAACAAACCAAAAATTTTAAACACCGGGAAGCTAATTACGGGACCTTTACCATAATAATATAATCTTCATTGTTCTTACCTTTAAAACACGGTTAGAACAAAAATCGCCACAAGAGTAAAATTGACAATGTGATTCAAATAGAAGTCCCAAAATGTTTTCAAACACGGTTCAACCCGCGACATATAATATGACGTCACCTTTTATTAAGGAAACAAAAAGGTTTTTAAACCGACTCCCTTTACTTGTAAATTAGCTGAAGTATTAATTTTCCTTGAGGTATCCCCAGTAAAAGAAATTAAGAGGTATTAGGTAAGGCTGGACTTCTTGGAGGTCAGCGCATTTTATCAATTATTGAAATTTATGGTATTATGGGTTAATTCAGGTTAAATTTGAAAGAGTGCCAGCGTCGACAGTGAAGACATTTAAACGGTGTTATTTTTTATGAATAAATTTCCCAAACACGTATTTTAATTCTATGAAAAGTGTTAAATCATTTAGTGTCTCAATTACTTTTTTATTTGCACATCATTTTGAGATATCCTATATTGTATATAACATTCCATATGTCTAAGGTAAACGGTTTTTGAACAAGTAGGTACCGAATAGCGCTTTAGTCCTGTTTCAGCTTGTAATTTAGTGTTCGAAAACTTTGATTTTTGAAAATTTATGCTTTCGAAACCATATTTTTGGTTTTAAATATCGAATTTTAAAAATTATGTCATTTTTTCTCGAAAACATTTTTGGATGATTTTTTAATTTTAATTTCTCATCCACAAAAGCCAGCTTCCAGTTTAACGGTTTTACGGAACAATTTGGGTAAAATCGATTTTAAATAGGATGTTAACAAGTAGAATAGAAAGGTCCTGTCAATTATTGTAATCCACGTACAGAGAATTAGTAAAAATGGCTTTTACAGGAAGTCTCTGGTGGCCAAGCTGATACGGCGCCAGCTTTGCAACCCAGAGGTCGTGGGTTCGAATTCCGCTTCGACCATGGATATGTTGCGATTGTTATTTGTTGGGAGGTGGTAGAGGAATTCTTCCTCGACCGAGGTGGTTCCACCCGACACATCCTCTTAAAGGGCTGGTGAAATCCATACGGATGTTTCCAGCTCTGGATGTGTGAGTCGGATTTCCCCAGTATACCCACGGTACTTAGAACTTAGACTTCGGTCTTCGTCAGCTGTCAGAAGATAAAACAAAACCATTATATTTTCTATGATTTTAGCATAAATAATTTTTTTTCCGATGCTTTTTCCAACATAGAATATAGTTGGCTAACGAAGTAAAAAATAAAAACCTAAGCAAACCCAACATAAAGATTCGAATTTTAGTCACTATAATTAACCATGTTTATAATTTTAGCCGTACCATCACCACCACCACCACCACCGCTGGGATTGGGGACACCGCCGAGGGCATCACCATGGCCGTTAGAAAGTAAATCGAACACTATTTTAATAAAAGCATTGTGGACTACGGTGCAAATAGGATAAAAAGACTAAAGAACTATAAGGATTAACTATATATTATATTAATACGTATTTATTAGTTTGAATTTTTATTTGAACGTATCAATAAGATTATAATGTTTCTTAAGTACTGCAAAAATAAATTATTTAAGTACAAAATCCTTAAGATGTTATTTTTCAGGATCTTTAAAAAAAAGGTTTTTTTAAGGTTTTGTAGCTATTACTCAAAACAAAAAGAGGCAGATTACAAACAGAAACGTGAACTGGCTGTGACTATTACTGAAAATGCGCGGCGACCGCAAGACATTCGTTATAGTATCAAGCTTTAGATTTTTTCTGTAGGTGTACACTATAGTCGGTAAGAACGTTTGGATGCTATGAATTCTGAGTTAGGGGGGCTTTGGCCGGTAACAGGTACTAAAGCTATAAAAAATGTAAGAGAAAAACGTGGAAATGACAAATCTGATTTTTTTAATATGTTCAACAAGACAGTACCTACTATAAACGCATATTAACAATTACCAGACGCTTTTCACGGGTCATAACTTCCGCCAGACGCTTTTAAGCTGTATAAATCATCATGGCATTTACGACATACTTATCAAATCTGAATTTTATCTATGTTATTCGGGCGACTATTTAACGATATTATCCAAGCAGCCAGGCCCATTGGAAGGGGTTACCTCCCCCCAAACATAGTAAAAGGTCAGCCGTCAGTGCGAGCGTGAGAGCGATACCAGTGCAAGTGAGAGCATTACACCGAAAAAACTGCAATGCTATTTTCAATAATAGTACTGTTTTTGACCACTGTCACACTAGCTCTGGGGGGGGGGGGGGTTTTGGACAAAATTTTTTGACAAAAACGCTCTGGGGGGGGGGGGTTGACAAAAAAATTTGACAAATATTGCTTTATTTTCGTTAATTTGGGAAATGGGTAGGGTAATCTTTAGGCCTTTGGGGGGGGGGGTTAACCCCACAACCCCCCCTGTGGCTGCGCCACTGTGTAGTACCATATCTTAAAATAAAAGACGATTATTATTATTAAAAAAAATTTGATTTGTTATTTTAACGTTTTACTCCTTCAACTTTTTATACTTTTATTACCTGTTACCTGCCAAAGCCCCCGACTCAAATTTCATAGCATCAAGTGTATCGTGGTAACATCCAAACGTTCTTACCTACTATAGTGTACACCTACAGAAAAAATCTTAGGCTTGATACTGTAACGTATGTCTGACGGTCGCTGGCTCTTAATCTTTTATGTCTTGGATTAGCCGCGCATACTGTCCCTCGGACAACGAGCGCGCCTAAGCACAGAAGTTATAGTTAAAATAAATGACATCTAACTTTACTTATTATTACCTGTTATAACTGCTTACTATGATAATAACTAGGAGGGTGCTTTATTTATTTACCTATTTATTTTTAATATTAATTTAAATTAAAATAAAGTTAAATTAACGTCACTAATAGGTAAATGATTTTAGTGGTCCTTTTAGAATTTCGTTTCAGGGGTGTGGTCCATGTCTATGACATCATTGCTTCGATAACTGAGGAGAAGGAGCATAGGCTAAAATCGAAAGTGTCAACCTAAACCTCTAATTGTCGTTATTATAGCGGAGCATTTCGGTATCCTGAAGTTCATTGCGCACTAAAAAGACCCTAAGGGGGAGCGAGCGGGGTTAGAAAGTCCGTACCAATAGACCATCCCTTAAATATAATGATCTGATGTAAATAATCAACAAAATTAAGATAAAGGTGAAATTAAAAATTATATTAAAAATTTTTAAATATCTCTTTATTAAACATAGAAATACCGTTTAACAATATACCAGAAAAAAATTCTTAAATCTATTGGGAACACTGTGACTATTTGTTCTGCTTTATCGTGTTTAAGAAAATACAATAACGCTCGTTGAAATTAAAAACAAAATTATAACTTCATTTAAAAATGTTTGTTTTTATAAAATATTACACCCTTTTTAGAATAAGGGCCTTTCTTAGCATTGACAACATAAAAACTCTGGAATTTAAATTTGTTAGAATGATATATAAGACAAACCTTTCTTCTTGTGACCACGAGACTGACAAGTGACTTAATTTTTTGGAGTCGTTTGTGAAAAGCAGGCGCGGCCCGTGAGTTTTTTTACAGGTGGTGAAAATTTTGTGGACAACTAGTGATATCAACGTAACAACCAAAATGCACTTTTTTTATTAAAAAAGGTTCTGCCGAAAAATTATTTACCTACAAACAAAACACCGCAAAAATCAAAATACTAAAATTTCATTTTTGCTGCGACTTTTCTTAAATTACATGCAAACAGTTTCTTGCACTTTTAAAGCCTTTGTTAATACAAATACTCAAGTACTAGTACACACTACTACACAAAGGACACAACACAAATATCAAATTATATTCAAAAACATACCTCCTATTACACAAACAGAACAAAATAGAAAGGAAAGCCGAAAATCCGAAACACTTCTCAAACTAATAATAATATCAACAGAAAGCTAAATAAAATCCTAATACAATTGCTCTTTTGTGACTAAATCCCCCAGTTTCAATTTGTGAGAGATGTGGTGAAGGTGATTCTACAAGTAGTCAAAAATACAGTTTGCAATTCTTAAATACGATCATTAAATTTACAATATAGTATCAACAAGCTATTTTTCAAAAGAGTTGCAAATTCGAACCAGTTTTGTATTTATTGTCTTTTAATATTTACTGTCATTTTAACTACACAACTTCATTCTTGTGAGGGACAGGTAGCGCAAGTGACTTATTTTTTAAATATGCTTTGAAAATAGAATTAATTTTTTTATGAAATGAAGTAAACGTAAATTATAAATGTTTATCTTTTATGAAAGCATATTTACCTTCATTAAGAGAATGTTAAGCAAGTTGAAAGGATAGAAACATTACAGCAGAAAATTTAGAAAGACCGAAAAATTTCAAGTTAGGCAAAAATGACCATTTATCTGATTTCAAAAGCATAGACAAAGGAGTGGTAAAAATGTCAAAAACGAATACATTTGTCATCTTTTTCCATTGAAAATAGATTTTATTTATGATAATATTTACTTTTAAATGATAAAAAATAGTAGCTTATTAATTTTAGTATAAGTAAAGAACAAATCAACACAGTGTTCATTTTTTTTATATACACATTTACCCTTAAAATTATAATTGCACATCATTAAGTGTGAATAAATATTATTCAGTTCCTACGACAAACTTTCAGAGTTCATCTTTTTTTAATGTATTATTGTTCTTGCTACAGTTTCTCTGTAATAAATTATTTCGTCATTTATATTGTTTTATTGACATATTGTATTAATTCTGATGAAAAAGGTCTTTTCTTAAGTACTTTGGTTAATTGATTTTAAGATTCATATTTTTATGATACAGTAGGATAACAAAAATATTGGCAGCAGTAAATAAATCACTTTTAAGCAAGTTAATAAATCACGACATATGTTTTAAAAAGTAAAATAATATTTTTGGTTTTTTGTAACGGCAGTGATACAACATTTAATTTAATAAATATAAGGATAACGTTATTCTTAGAGCCTTGCAAAATCCGACGACCACCATTACCGTTGTATTTATTTGTTTGTAAAGATTTAAATCAAATTGAAATATAATACCGTAACCATTAGTTCATATATATTAATGGTTGTACCTGATGATGTTTATTTTCCTACATATAAACACTTTTTTCAAATTTGACCATTGACACCGTGACCTACCGTCTGCTAGTTGTGTTAGAGAGATTCTTGCACGTTTCCCGGATTCAAGGTTTATAAGCACAAAGATTGCAGTTAATATTTTTGTGACGATGGTTAGAAGTGCTTAGTAAATTCCGGAAGATCCTACGGCTAAAAAGCGGGTTGGGCACACTGTACTGCCCAGAAATACTTTAGAAAATAAATTTTTAAACTTCCAACACCAGTAACGCTGCGCAACTCAGATTGCTTTCTATATTTTTTGTGCAGCTTTGTTAATTTTTCTGGTTTTTTAGGTTTATTTTTGGAGCTATTTCTTCGCAAGGTGCGACCGAATTTATTTGTCAAGCCGCAACTCCCGCACTTACTAAGCTGCTACACTAGCTGCTTCCTTTACTTCCTGCGCATCGTCTCACGCATCTTACGCATCAACCTACTGGAATAAATATTTCTACCGTTAAACCTTAAATACGGAAAACGCGAATCTTTTCAACGCAATTAGCCAACGGTAAAATACGTTGTTGATTCATAGTCAAGACAAAACTGAACCACTTAAGGTGGACACAAGGTAATATCTCGATTAGTTATGAATCGAATTTATTTCATTTTTGGGGTATTGATGCAGAGTGATACACATTTCTAATGTTTGAAATTGGTTTTACCTAATACGAGTAGACATGCGTTTTATAGGGGTAAAAAATTATTTAAAAGGAGCCATTAGGACCAATTTAATTTGAAAACTAATATCATAAATGAATTTCTCACATCCTAAAAGCCTCAGACACGAAGTCAAATAGGAATAAGGCAAATATTAAAACATTTTGC
Organism: Philopedon plagiatum; assembly: GCA_963971165.1. Classification (NCBI taxonomy): domain Eukaryota; kingdom Metazoa; phylum Arthropoda; class Insecta; order Coleoptera; family Curculionidae; genus Philopedon; species Philopedon plagiatum. Next base: position 89,834,245 of record OZ020193.1, on the reverse strand, counting down.
TTCAGCATTTATTTTTTAATGTCAAATTTTAACGTTCAAAATTGTGTATTGGCACATTTTTTCCCAAAATAAATTTCCATACCCTTTTAATTCCATTAAGCAAAGAGTAATATATTAAGCTTAAGAAAAATTGATTCTTCTAAAAAGTGTAATAAACAACCCAGGGCCGTATTAAAGACAAATCAAATATTTGGGAGGTTTAGAAGGTGGCGAACCCACATATGGTATTACTTTTAAAATGAAATTAACCCTAAAGCCACTTTACTATAATAATTTTCTATTAGCCCCTATAAATACGCAAGTCCATGAGGTAGAAAAAAATTAAAATAGTGAAGATGCGCACCTAACAACACACTTAAAATAAAATAAATCGATTGTAGATAATACAGCTTCTGTTATTTATAAGTGCGACAGCCTGTATATATTGTATTGATATTGCTGGAAACTAATAATGAAAATGTCACTGATGAGTGTCGCATTTTGCACAGCTTTAGGAATTAACTTGATTATTATAAAGCCCCTCTCTAACATTTTGAAGAATCTATTTTAATTTTTATTGCACATAAATTTTCCATCCATATACTATTTTTGTTACAGCGTATTAAAGCTGTATTAAAAATACACAAATAAGGTTTAGGCGTTTAAACAATTTTCCTCTTTGTTTAAAAGTGGTTGGAAATATGTGAATATTATCAACAATGTTTCTTTTAGATTATATACAAGTTTATTTACTAAAAGATATTCTAAAACAAAAGTTAGGAGGAGGCCAAATTTTAGTTCTCACTGTATAATAATATCACTTAAGATCAGGCCATATTTCCTGCTCTTAACATCATATTTTTATTCGGTTGAGGCGCAGGGCCTTTCTTCGATCTTGGAGGTACCATAGGCGGATACTGCTGCATATTACTAACTTTTTTCTCCCCTTTTTCGCTTCGTGTATTCTTAAGCCAATCCCTAATTTTTCTACCAACCTGGTAGAAATGAAAGTAGAGAAGGAATAAAATTAAAAATGCTACTAAAAAAGATACCACACTGATAACAAGGGCAGATAGAGGATTGTAAGTTTCTTCGGGTGTCGGTAGTTCTCCAGGTGGTGCAACTGAAGAAGATGGTGGTACCAATTCATTGTAGTCATCTTCTTGATCTGTTGGTATAACTGGTACCGTGGGTGGTAGCATTGGTTCGTCTGTAGGTTTGCCAGAAATGGTTATGTCAGCACACGCGCGGAATTCTTCTTGAGGTCCGCAGCCTACAGCTCCGGTGCCGTTGGGACAATTACCCCAATTATTTCCTAGAAAAATATTTACGTAGTTAAAATACATACAAGGAGATTCTAAGTACATCAAGACAATAATTAATTTACTAATTGATTACTCAGCGTGTTTCAAGAATCAGGAGGATTATATAATTTATGGTGCAAGGTTCTGTAAAAATATTCATTGTTGAAATTAAAAAAAAAATATCCATCTAATTCAAAAAACTTAGAAAGGTATTAAATCAAGTAACTCCTTCTAGTTGATCAATTTTTTTTATGTTCTGACAGCCCACGAAGACCGAAGTCTAAGTACTATGTACCATGGGTGTACTGGGGAAATCCTACTCGCACATCCAAAGCTGGAAACATCCGTAGGGACTTCACCAGCCCTTTAAGAGGATGTGTGGGGTGGTACCACCTCGGTCGAGGAAGAAATCCTCTACCACCTTCCAATTCCACCAATTAAATTGTTGGTTCAATTGTTTGTCTTCCTTTTAACCTAAAGCTAAAACCTTTGACATAAAAACCTAAGCAGGAGTTAACTTACCAGCAATATACCTCCACTGCAACACACAATGTTTACAAGTTTGTTTGGGCAATCTATATTTGATTTCGTAGACTTTGTTTCCCTCCTTTGGGAAGTACCGGTATCCCTTGTGATTGACGCCTTCTTGGGGCCGAACAAGCTTGAGTATGTTTTGATCTAGACATTCTTGTGTTGTTGTTTTAAAATCTGGAAATAAAAAATATAACTTTTAGTAATTATTTAGCGATTAGTATTGTTATTTTTGTTTCTAGTGTAGACATAACAAATATATAATTCACTAAAGGAACAAAATAAAATTTAAATTGTTTGTTGTCTAAACCGGAAAGGAAAAAAAAGAAATTTTAAAATTTATTTTATTCCTGTACTAAATTTAAGACGTAGGTAATTAATTAATTATCGTGATTAAATCAATTAGTTTTTTTTTAAGAATGAAATCACGATCAAATAGCACTAAAAACAAGACTTAGAAGAAACTACACAATTTTAATTTTAGGGTTTCTAGTTTAAACGGGCACTTTTAATGTTACATGATGATTTTCTGTAGTAATATATTAAGGGATGGGGAAATTATCGAAAATCATTCCGAAGATTTTTTACCGTGGAAATCGCTCGAGGGCTTGCCCGAGAGCGATTTCCTAATGGCAAAAAATCTGAGAATGATTTTCTGATTATTTCCCAATCCCGAAATGTATTTTGAAGATTATTTACCAAATAAAAAACTAACGATTTATTTTGCACAATTTAATGTATTGCAATAATTAAACACACAATTGGTATACTGTATAACAGAATGCTGATTGGAGTTTGAAGAAACAGAGCCAATTTTCGCTGCTTTCACTCTTCACAAATATCCATTCTGGGATGAATAGGTCGAGTACTGATGGGTTTTAATGATATTTAAATGATATCTCGAAATGATACTTTGACGTTTGTTTGTATTTTATTTGTTGTCCATAGTAACAACCAGAAACGCCATTGCTCGTTATCTAGATAATCATCAAACATCACCACGACAATAAAAAACCTGTTGTTACAGACGTGTGATTTTAACTGTTGACAAGGGCGATCTTCAGTTCTGACGGGGGAGATTTTCACTTTTGACAAGGGTGATTTTCACCGGAGAGCGGGAGATTATCGCTGAATAATCAGGTGAAAATCAACCCGCTTTTATAATGGATGAGGTAAATAATCCGTATAATTTGCCACCCCTTTAGAAACTTTATTTAAAGATATACCAAAAAAGTCTAGATTAAAGTTTTAGATTTTTTTCCAAAAAATTTTAATATGCTACGTAAAAAAACAAACGACTATCCCAAAATTGGTAAATTTTATAAAGATATATTTTGTTAAATGGAACACCCTGTATGTTACAAGATTTGTTAAACCTCCTAAAATTCCTCTTTTTAAAAATATATAACTTTCCTAAGCTATGTTGAAGGAAGTGACTCCGCTGCCGGCGCCGGCAGCCGTCATGGATGCCGGCGCCGGCAGCCATCATGGATGTCGGCGCCGGCAGCCAAGCTGGGTGCTGGGGAAGTGACTCCGCTGCCGGCGCTGGCAGCCGAGCTGGGAGCCGGCAAGCATTAGAAAATTAGTGTCAAAATAAAGTGAGCATCAAAATACCTTAATTCAATCAAAACATAATAATGTATGATATTGTAAACTTAAACGAAACTTAAATCTTCCTAAAAAATATATCAATTGTTATTATTCTGCGAATTTAAGGGTAAAAATAAGAAAAATATACATCAAACTTTTCCTAAAATTAAGTCTTCGCTTTCTTAGTCCTTTTGCGATTCCACCTTATTACAGTATTTCCAAGTTTCTTCGGACGTCCACCTTTTTTGACCTTTCCTGGTGTCTGTATGTCTCGTAATTCAAACTTAGGCTGTTCTTTATACCTTTTTTCCCATTTCTGAACTTAGACGTTCCACTGAAGAAAATGTTTAAGTTGCAGCCCATTTTAAATTGAAACTTTTGTTCGTGGTTCGCACATATGTATTGTAATCAAACTTTTCATACCTTCAAATAAGAGTGTCCAATTTGTCTGATATCAATTTGATTAGAATTCTTGTCTTCTATGGATATATTGCCATTTTTTGAGGTAGAAATAACTAGCAGAGCATATGGATCTGTAACCTGTGTCTCTGTTTTGCTAGAAAATTGAAATAAGCTTTGGATGAAGTATGATTTTGATTGTGTTCAATCCTCAGGATGCATAGAAATTGTTTACACACTTACTTTCAAGAAAATGCTAGCCTGGCAGCTTTTCTTACACGTGGAACACTTCCTTGTTGACTTTTTATTTTTTGTCTTGAATAGTCTTCGACCCTTAACACGGGCTAACCGCAAAAAAATAATAGTATTTCAGAGCCGGAT